>LS997564.1:37204471-37626740 GCA_000469685.2 Haemonchus contortus
GGCCGGACTCCGCCCACAGGGGCGGGGTTTGTGCGAAAAAAAATGTTTGAGCGGAAAGTCATAACTTCTGTCCCCGTCGACCTAGAAGAGTTCAAATTTGGTAAGGGTACTGAGGGCAGAATGGGAACACTTATCATGGGTGTCAGGACCGGACCCCGCACACAGGGGCGGGATTTTGTGCGAAAAAATGGTTGAGTGGAAAAGTCATAACTTCTGTCCCCGTCCGACCTAGAGAGTTCAAATTTGGAAGCAGTAAGGGGGGCAGGATGGGAACACTAATGTGGGTGGCAGACCGGACTCCGCCTACAAGGGGCGGGGTTTAGTGCGAAAAAAAAGATTTGAGCGGAAAGTTCATAAACTTCTGTCCCCGTCGACCTAGAGAGTTCAAATTTGGTAGGTGTAAGGGGGGCAGGATGGGAACACTAATGGTGGGTGCAGGGCCGGACTCCGCCCACAAGGGGCGGGGTTGTGTGAAAAACTTAAACCTGGCCTAGAGCGTTCAAATTTGTAGGAATACAGGCGGCAGGGTGGAAACACTTATGGTGGTGGCAGGACCGGACTCCGCCCACAGGGGGCGGGGTTTGTGTGAAAAACTTAAACTTGGCCTAGTGCGTTCAAATTTGGTAGGAATACAGGCGGCAGGGTGGAAACACTTATGGTGGGTGGCAGGACCGATCAGACTCCGCCCACAGGGGGCGGGGTTTTGCGGGAAAAAACTTTAAACTTGGACCTAGAGCGTTCAAATTTGGTAGGAGTACAGGCGGCAGGGTGAAAACACTTATGGTGGGTGACAGGGCCGGACCTCCGCCCACAGGGGGGGGGTTTGTGCGAAAAAAAATGTTTGAGCGGAAAGTCATAACTTCTGTCCCCGTCGACCTAGAGAGTTCAAATTTGGTAGGTATAAGGGGGGCAGGATGGGAGCACTAATGGTGGGTGGCAGGACCGGACTCCGCCCACAAGGGGCGGGTTTGTGCGAAAAAAATGTTTTGAGCGGAAAAGTCATAACTTCTGTCCCCGTCGACCTAGAGAGTTTCAAATTTGGTAGGTATAAGGGGGGGCAGGATGGGAACACTAATGGTGGGGGCAGGACCGGACTCCGCCTACAAGGGGCGGGGTTTGTGCGAAAAAAAATGATTGAGCGGAAAGTCATAACTTCTGTCCCGTCGACCTAGAGAGTTCAAATTTGGTAGGTGTAAGGGGGGCAGGATGGGAACACTAATGGTGGGTGGCAGGGCCGGACTTCCGCCCACAAAGGGGCGGGTTTGTGTGAAAAACTTAAACCTGGCCTAGAGCGTTCAAATTTGGTAGGAATACAGGCGGCAGGGTGGAAACACTTATGGTGGGTGGCAGGACCGGACTCCGCCCACAGGGGGCGGGGTTTGTGTGAAAAACTTAAAACTTGGCCTAGTGCGTTCAAATTTGGTAGGAATACAGGCGGCAGGGTGGAAACACTTATGGTGGGTGGCAGGACCGGACTCCGCCCACAGGGGGCGGGGTTTTGTGCGAAAAAATTGTTTTGAGCGGGAAGTCATAACTTCTGTCCCGTCGACCTAGAGAGTTCAAATTTGGTAGGTATAAGGGGGGCAGGATGGAACACTAATGGTGGGTGGCAGGACCGGACTCCGCCCACAAGGGGCGGGGTTTGTGCGAAAAAATGTTTGAGCGGAAAGTCATAACTTCTGTCCCCGTCGACCTAGAGAGTTCAAATTTGGTAGGTGTAAGGGGGGCAGGATGGGAACACTAATGTTGGGTGGCAGGGCCGGACTCCGCCCACAGGGGGCGGGGTTTGTGTGAAAAACTTAAACTTGGCCTAGAGCGTTTCAAACTTGGTAGGAATACAGGCGGCAGGGTGGAAACACTTATGGTGGGTGGCAGGACCGGACTCCGCCCACAGGGGGCGGGGTTTGCGGGAAAAACTTTAACTTGGACCTAGAGCGTTCAAATTTGGTAGGAGTACAGGCGGCAGGGTGGAAACACTTATGGTGGGTGACAGGGCCGGACTCGGCCCACAAGGGGCGGGGTTTGCGGGAAAAACTTTCACTTGGACCTAGAGCGTTCAAATTTGGTTGGGGTACAGATGGCAGGATGGAAACACTTATGAAGGGTGGCAGGACCGGACTCTGCGCACAATGGGGGGGGGTTTTAGCGGAAAATCATAACTCCTCAAGGGTGCAGGGCTTACAGAGATATGTCAAAATGGACCTAGAGCGGTCAAACTTAGTAGGAATACAGGAGGCAGGATAGGAACACTGATGATAGGTTGCAAGACCAAACTCCCCCCCCCCCCCCAAAGGACTGGACGAGAATAAATACTGTTAGTTCGGACCCAGACCGTTGAAGCTTGAAGGCACAAGGAGTTGGCTGGGAACATTGATGTTAGCTAACATAGTAGACTCAGCCGCGATGAAGTGTCTGAATAATTTTTCTGTAAATAATCGCCTTTGTGATATAATGCGATGTTCTATTCGGACACAGCGAAGATGGCTTACAGAAAAAATCGCTCACAATTTGAAGCTAATACTGAGGGTGTACAGCTTTCAAAGAAAAAGTAGAATCCGAAGCGTTATTTGCGCATAGCAAGTTTTTCAGAGGAAGGAGGAGCGCCCGGCGTAGCCGGGCGAACCCATTAGAAGGAGGGACGCCCGGCGTCAGCTGGGCGGCCCGACTGGTAAGTGAATACGTATGCAAGTATGAGGGCGCTCTCGTGAGGATTGGCATACTTGAACCCATGTGGAAACTATGCATACAATCCACCGTCTCTAGTAATCTGAAAAGAAGTCATGGAGCGTGGCTCGCTCCGAAGGAGTAGTTAGCGCTTCACCCGAACGGTAGCATTTGATAAATCTCGACTTTGCTACGGGAGGTGGAAAACTGTCTTCCCTATCGTTTCTCATGAGGTTTTATCCTACTTACTATAAAGCGCTTCGTCTGTCGTTCTGTCGTTCTGTCTGTCGTTATGTATGCCTGTCACGAAATTCCCTAGCTCCTTTAGAACTGCCTAGAGAGACCGGATCAAGCGTGAGATGGGTGGCCGTGTCCCGGGAAGTATAAAGCACACATCAGCCTGGCGGAGCCCCGCCCACAGTAGGTGTGGCGTGCATCCAAATGTGCTTTACAGAGGACCATGATTTCAATTTCAGTTACAAGACGGCTTCAAAACTGGGGGTGTAAAGGTGGCTAGAGATGTGCGTTGGTAAGTTAGGTCGAACTGGTCAGAACTACCCCCGATGGGCGGGGCGTTCTTCAAAAATGCAATGCTCTATGAAAACATTTTGGAAAACTCATTCATTACTCCTGTCCCCGTGCACCTAGAAAGTTCAAAGTTGGAAGGAATATAGGCGGCGGGATGTGAACACACATGGTAGGTAGCAAAACCAGACTCCTCCTACAGGAGCGGGGTTTGAGCGGAAATCCTGTCTCAGTGAAACTAGAGCGATCAAATTTTGTAGGATTACAGGCGACGGGATGGGAACACTTATGGTGGCTGGCAGGACCAGACTTCACCCACAAGGGGCGGGGTTTGTGTGAATAACTTAAATTTGGACCTAGAGCGTTCAAATTTGGTAGGAGAGCAGGCGGCACGACGGCGGCAGGACCGGACTATGCCCACAGTGGGCCAATGGGCGGGGTTTGAGTGGAAATTCATGGCTCTTGTAAACGTGGACCTGGAACGCTCAAATTTGATGGGTGGTGCAGGCGGGGAGGTCATTTAACACGGAAAGGAGGGGAGCCCGGCGTGAGCCGGGGGAGCCAACTGGTATTGGGATAATGGAGAAGGTCTACGTAACGACTCATTGTCAGCGTAGAACTTGTAGCAGTTCAAACTGCTTTAAACTGAATATGCCCAAACAACAAACAACGAAAGCGCTTTCGGTGATGTACATTACTGGCCTCCTTAACGTGAACGGAGTTTCCCACCTCCCGTAGCAAAGTCGAGATTTATCAAATGCTACCATTCGGTGAAGCACTGTGACCGATGGACTCCTGATTTGCCCAGCTATCAAGGGAAAATGCTATCATATTTAGGCTAGGACAGTCTTTCATTTCATCCCTATCACTTCCTTCAGCACTTCGTTGTCTTTCATACACTTGGACTACATATACACATAAAAACACCTTGACAATAAATCACCCCAATGATGTGGAGCCCTCACAGGAGGCGTCTGCTATAATCCTGAAAAAACTTTCCAATACTTCACCCAAGATGGTCAACACAGTGAAAAGCTAAGGGTCATTTTCTCCCACTGATTTTCTTCAGAATACATCCCGAATTACCCTCTTATAAAATCGATCCAGGCGGAATACCGAGTCGATGGCCATCGTTGGCGGTGCGGTGACCGTTCCCTGGAACCACGAAAGAATCGTTTCTGTTCTCTCCATCATTTGAAAAGGTTGAAGGGGTTGCAGGAAAAATTTGCTTCCCACGATTGTGTTGTGTTCTCTTCGGTTTTCTTCTTTCTTTTATTCTTTTTTCTTTTCTTTTTTTTCTGTGTCAGCTTACTACAATTCAGTCTATAGTAGCCATGTTTCCAACTTCCTCAGCCGCCTCGTCAATCGCCCATTTTTTCGCCCATTGGCCTGCGCTAATCCCAACGTTGAATCCAGCTAGTGAAACAAGGTCCTGAAAAAAGGTCCTTTTTCAATTCACACGTCACCTTGCATAGGATCGATAGTTCGGAATTATTTATGCGACGAGGGCAGGGCTTTTACAATCGCATTTGAAAGTTTCTTCTTGGAGCACAGGCCCTTTTCAGTGAGCTTTTCTACTAGGTTTCATTGGAAAATCATTCAAAAACCGTTCCCATCCAAATTTGACGGGAAAGTTTTTGGGGGGCATTTCGAAATTTCGTTATTTTTTTTTTGAAATCTTCCCGTTCCAAAGGTACTACATATATATAGTATGAAGCACCATTGGATGGTTTTTAGATGTCTTCTTCCCCAGGTAGTACAGGTAGTAGAGGCACCAGGGTCAAGGACAAGTTAGTCCATCCTGATGTTTGGACCAAAAGGCTGCACTTTTCACACACAATAGGCTTCAATGGGCACATTCCAGAAGGATCCGCCAACGATCGACGCGTTTTGCAGCGTTTCGATTATTGAAGTTTTAGAATTCTACAAACCGACTGCTCGTGTAGCAACCATATCCATTGTCTTGGCCCCTACTTCGCTCCAATCTTCGCTTCCTTTTAGCATTCAATAAAGGAAAAAAAACCGTAAATACAGCTCTGGCACTGCGATTATGTCATGTAAGATCAATAAAATGTGAATAATCGGGAAGGGAAAATGGCATTTCCGCAATAGGAATTCTGATGATTCTTTATTTCTAAAATTAGCCGAGCACCATTTACCTACAGGGACCTTGTTTGTCCCAGACACAAAGACAGCTTCCCTCAGTTGTTATCGCTATCCATTACCAACTATGACTACTGGCGACCAGAGCCAAGTATAGAGTCGTGAAAAATGACTTCGTCCTAACCCTACTCTATTTTCTTTCGAGGGATGGCTCGAATTCCCAGAAAACGTCAGCTGAAGGTGAGGGGATACGAAAGGAGTTTGTAAAGCAGCAAAAAAAAATCTTGAAAGTTTGAGAAGTGGTACATCAAATTATTGGGTGCTCGATACCTCAACCTCCCCTTCCTTACTCCATGGTGAATACTATCATGCCCCCCACCCCCGCCCCCCCCCCCCCCCCCCAAACGAGCAGTACGCCCCCCATCTTCAGCCTTTCTGCGACGCTACCAGTAACAGTTTTTTTGGGATGTGGACAGTTAGAAGCAGTGGAAAAATTCCCGTTTCACGGTCACTGTATAGGGCCAGTAGCCGGCTGTTTACCGTTTCCTTTTTCTTGAATTTTTTTTTCGAAAACAATCGCTGCCATTAAAAGCTTAATTCTGTGATAACAAAAAATTCGGGTTTTTTGTGCAGTTTTATAACAATTTGCCCACATGGTAGCCTTACCCTTCGCCATCATTTCAACTATATCTCGGGTAGGTAGATATTTTTTGAAAAAAAATCGAGTAACTAGTTTTTTCGAAGAAAAATCATTAAAATTCATTTTCCCTGCGTTTTTTTATGGCTGCATTAATGTCATATGCGATAGATGTTATGCAAATAACCATGAAAGATGAAAACTTTCACATCGATCTATACCTCTACAGCACCGATGGTGGCATTTTTGTCGTAAAACCACCCAACCTTTCCCGAGCCTCTTCATTTTACCCGATTTTGTTGTTATTATTTCAAAAATTCACTCATTCTACCTTGCCGAAGACCGCCTGCCTGGGTAGCTATCGGCGTATTATTTGTCGACTTCTTTGGTTCTCAACAAATATCCCGCTCTGTGGTCTGTGGCTCCAAAAAATCGAATATCTACGATTTGTTTGGTGCAGAGGTAGAGTATACGCGGAACGGCTTGGAACAAACGCCTAGGAATCAGTACTGGAATTTGTTAGGGTCTTGAGTGAGCAGCAGGGGTGAGGGATAAGAAAAGGGTTGCAGCGAGAGTACTCGTGTAGGGGTAATACTAGTTGACCAGGATCAATTTGGTGTACCCAGTCCTCTCAGATTGATAACAATCATTGCAAAAAGATGGAAGGTAGGAAGATAGAACGGAGACGTTTCTGAAGAACTTCAGAAGTGACAGAAGAAGAAGTGAAGTAGAATTCCTCACTTGTTTGTTTTTGTTTACCAGTAGCCGTGATTACGTTTGGAATAGCCCCCATATGGTGCCCATTGTATCAGCTGGATCGTTGTCCTCTGCCACATGGACGAGCACTATTATTGCCTCCGCTTTTGTCCTTTCGGCCTGAAATTCTGTGTACATTACACTATATGCGATGTTTTTTTTTGTGGGCTGAGGGCTTTTTCCTTTTTAAGTACCTACTTTTAGTACATTGAGTTATCTAGCTTCGAAAGTTATGGTACAGGATAGTGCAAAATGGCGAAGAAAGCTCGGAAGTGGACGAGTTTTAAGAAATATAAGGCTACAAGAAAGCAATAAGAAAGCGTGTTGTACGAGATTATGTGAATGTAACCGTTTAGGGGCCTCTTACTTGAGCCTACTATTCGTTGGGATTCCGACTCTTCATTGTCTATGGTGCAGCGTTAGCGAAGCCGCTATAACACGGCCACATGTGGGCGTGCATGTCGGCAGAGCAGGTTCTGAACACTTTATAACGCCTGGTCATGTCGTTGTTTGACCCGATTATGTCCCACGGCTATGCATAGAAGCCAATGGTACATTCTAAAGAGAGACCTCGAAAATCATTTCTCTCGTAAATTGTGCCCTCAAGAGGAGACTCGTCACAAATTGCGATCCTCCCGCTTTTGCGTGGTTTTTATAGCTCTCCGGCCCATGACCTGGGTAAGAAATGAGAAAAAACACAAAAAATCTCTTTCTAACTCAGGGAGATAACCTTTGGCGATCTGATTATTGAAGTACTCCCACCTTATTCATTCATTCTTATCCTCAATCGTTCCCATCTCCCCCTCTCAAATTCCTCTTCTCTACGTTACTTTCACTAAACTTAAAAGCTGATCAAGCTTCATATACATATATTATGCTCTTAATTTGTATATATTCTTGTGATAAATGGGTGGGGCTGTGCAGGTGCAGGCGTATAGTCAAGAGACCTAAGTTTAGCTAGGCACCAAGTAATTCTCAAAGTGAAAAGTGGCCTTCTACTCGTACGGAGCCAACTTCTGCATGCTGTGACCGGTTCGAAGCAAAGGAAGATTAAAACAACTTATTTCAGATGGAGAAGCTGAAGCTGTCATTAGTGCTATTTGTTTTGGTGGTCGTCAGCGCAGCGATCACTATACTCGGCATATACGGAATTATTCAGGCTTCCACGGAATCAAAGAAAGGTGCAGTTAACAGCCATTAGTTTCTGAAGAGAAAGGTGTGTTTCCAGAAGCACCCTAAAGGGAAGGATACTACCGGCTATTGAATATGAGATGTACACCGCCGAAAGGGCCTATAGCGTGTCAAACGATCCTGGGAACAATGTTACGGAACCATTTCTTTTGTGTCCTACCATTGTGTCGTACAAGTAACCGAATCAAGAGTCACTTTACCGTGCAGCGGTGGCGCAGTTGGAAGGTCATAGGAAAACATTTACGACGGTATACATCTCATCTTCATTGGCTACTGTGACTCAGCCACTGTGTCAACGAGGCACGTTGTCCTTTGCAGTGCATCAAAAAAGATATTGATTTTACGCGCGCATGCTCAATGCCCAGCTTGTAGTGCTTGTCGACATTGGAAAGTTGATCAACATGACAATGCCTTCGTCCTCGAAAAAGCGGACCTGACGAGGGAGCCAAAAGATCGAATCAGGCAGGAGGAGGATTGTGACCATATCTGTGGGCCCATATCACCCCGGAAAAAGGCGACCAATTCGGGTACAGATAGTCTCCCTTCCCTCTCGCCCTTCCCTGACCTGCAACTGTGCGTCTAGGGGAATCAGCTGGATAAACGAGAGCTTTTGTTGATTGGGGAGTTTTTTTTTCTATTGAAGATTCAGCAGGTGCGAATCAGCCAAGCTGTGACTACGGAAAATTGAAGCGACTGCGACAAACTTTTCTCCTGAAGGACTTTGCATTATCCGGCACACTTTTAGATCACTACACTAGCTTACAATGGGAACGAGTGAGCTGTTAGGTCCGATTACTTGTTAACAAGAAAATCAAACGAAAGAATTCGAAGAATCATGGAAACGTAAAGATTTTTGGTCTGAGTAAAGGCTACCTTCAAAATTATAATCTGAAAATGCATCTCGAAAAGCTGAAAGTAAACAATATATCTTTCAGATGCTGTAGAGAGCACTACACCATCGCATGTCGGCAAAGTTTCACAAAGCAAATCATCCAATGGCCAGCTACAGAAGCCCTATTACGTCAGGTTGTTGCTCCTTATTAATAAAATTATACGAAATTGTGAAAAGTGGTGTAGTGATAAGTGGCGCACCGTCGTACACGCATGGTCCGGGTTTGAATCCCGGGTCGATATTCGCCTAGGCTAACCAAGCCTTCTACTCATCCTGGGTAGGTTGACTGGTATAACTCTTTCTGGGAGGATAGAAACGCTGACTTGTACAACGGCTGCCCACTGCAACCCATTGTATAGGCCACATATGCATTCAATCCGCAACTACGCTTCTGAACAGGAGTTGAGTGCGGGGCGCATCCCAAAAACGAGATCAATTGATGCCAGAAAATTGTATCTTCCACCCTCTGTATAAAACAACAAATGTTTATATTTGCATATAATTTTTTTCATTGATTATCCTATGCCCATTTCTGGCAACCACGATCGCTTCCATTTCAATGGAAGTTGAATGCAAGTCATACCTACGAGCTCAGCTCACAGACTTCCAAAAAGAGGAGGAGCTCAGCTCAGAGAGTTACAAAAAGAAGAGGAGCTGAGGCATTGTAAATCCATGGCTTATCTGGACCAGCTTCAGCACAACCTCATTGGTCGATTGGCCAGCTCATTCTATCTTACATGACAAACCAATCAATGGGAAACTCTGTGGGACTCGCCAAGACCTGCCATCACCCTGCATTACTCCAGAAAGCCTACTGTTCTCGTAAGGTCTCAATTACTATTCAGATAGGCCACAAAATATCACAAAATCCCTAGATCTTCCACAATCGATGAACTATGAACGGTAAAGTATGACGTCTCAGGAAATGATGTCTTACCTCAAACCCCCAAACCACACCCCACCCAAATGCACCACACTCCCTCTCTGTCTCACACTCTTCTACCAATAGGCATCCTATTTCGATTGGAGAAGAGCAGTATATAAAGAGTGAGTTCTTCTTATTCACTCACGAGTTTGGGAAATCAAGACGGGTTCTAACTTCATCCCATACATACGATCTCTCTTACCCAATACCTCCAATTTGATCCCTCCTTCCCAGTGAGTGAGCCTGTCTGCTACTACTTCAAACTCCAACTTCAAAGTGACTTCACACTTCTACCAATCTCAACACATGGGATTACATTACTGTTACATTGAAACTGATTGACGCCGTTTAGGAAGAGCATGAGTTCATTGCCTACCATGTTTACACCCAAAAGTGACGGCAGAGGATTTGATGGTTGGATTTGTCTCATTTTGTATCGTTACACTAACATTGGCCGGAGATTACCATAAAAACGACGTTCAGACCCCAAAATCGACAAGGCTGAGGTACGATCGAAAAGAGAAAGTTTTGTCTTCGGATGGAACAGTATAGTAACGGATCGCGGGGAGCGAATTCAGTGCTCAACAACTATTGAGGTATCAAATTTGTGGTGTGAGCTAAGCTTTTTATCGACTAAATTTGGAAAAAAATAATCCAATTTGGAGATCGAAAATGCTCAGGTTCGTCCTCCAGTCACGCCCCTTTCCCGTATGACGAGTGGTGGTTTTAAAAGAGGCAACTAGCTAAGGATCCCTCAGCAAAAATCCACTCTATGTTCCCCTCTTGCCCACTGAACAATAAAGGCTCAGTTCACGATGAAAACGGCTTGAAAGGTATCCCGCTCGGATAAATCGTGACCTATCATGTCGGAAAAGGGTCTAGCTGGGGCCATCAAGGCTCAAAGATTGTCCCTTGTGTAGGCGCGGTCGAGTGTCAACGGCATTGTAGAAGCTGTACCATTCCACAAAGGAGCCCTTGAAGGCAGTTCAAACAGCTTGCCATGAGCAATGGCGACAGTGAAAGCCAATTTTGGACAGTTTTGGCTTGATGTAATTCGTTCTTTGGGCGTTTGCAACGACTGAAAACTCGTCCAAATACTCCCTCCATATCATCTTCGCAATGATGAGTAATCTCGTACAAACTCGATTTTCAATTTTCCCTTATTTTTCTCAAAATCGGCTAATTTTCTCGCTTCCCGGCGCACTATTCCCAACCAATACCTCAGCTTTTCGACTCAAAATCGGTACCGAGAAGCTATCGTGAACCGTTCTTTCAGTGACAGAAATTTTGATATTTTAAAACCATGGCTAGTTCCTCGTACCGTGAAGGACCCTTCTTCAAACTAAATCTAGGGTCTCCTGCTTTTTTTGCTTTTTGTGGGAAGAAAGAAACCCGTTCCTGAATTTCTAAGCCCTCTTTCAGGCCAATCCCCACTTTTAGGCCGTATCTGGGACGGCTACCCCACCTTCACTGCGGCTGTTTACGTTATACAGCCGGCATAAGCTACGTTATTGCGATCCAAAACCACACAAAGAAAATGGATTGTAGTGTCAATGAATGGTTGAAATAAATAAATAAACAATAAACAACGAGAAGCAAAATAGAATCATAAGTGAAAGCACTGCAACCGCTACACCAAACTAAACGCCCGTACATCTTACTTTCACAGGAGCCATTTTGGAAATTCCAACCAGCATCCATTCAAACTAACACGACATATTGGGTCGATGCATAATTATTGCGGATTTTTTCGCGGCTTTTTTCTCTCAATAGAATTTGAATATTGAGTTCGGGTTTTTTCTAGACATGATCTACTTGATTTCCTCTACAAGAGTATACTCAAAAAACCATTCGCATGTTCGCAAAACTAGGCTTTACTACCTCGAGAAAGATTGGAAGGTGGCACAGTCATTCCGCGATCCCGGTAACTTTTCAGCGATCGTTCATTAGGTGATCTAGTGAGAGTACACATGACTTTCTGGCGGTCAAAACACGATTATTTTGATATTTTCTATTACCCCTGCACTTTACCTGCCTCTATATATTAGGTTGATGCATAATTATTGCGGATTTTTTCCAACAAGTTTTACTTAAAGAAACTATAGAAATACTAAGCGAAGACATATTTATATAATTGCGCCGGAACTTATTCACCATACACGTCAAGCACTGCTTTCCATTGATTAGTTAGTCGGATCCAAAAAGCGAGGAAGGTTTGATCCTTACGGGCTATCCACGCCTTGACATCGGCCATCAAGTCATCCAAATCGACGAAACTTCTATTCTCTAGCCATTTTTTCGATGGATGGTTGACGAGGTGATCCATAAAAGTTCCTGCTGGTGAATATGGCAGATTTAGGGGCAGATCCCATTTCATGGATGGCTCTGGCTGATTGTTCGATCGCCGAAAAGTTACTGAGATCGCGGAATGACTGTGCCACCTTCCAATCTTTCTCGAAGTAGTTAAGCCTAATTTCGCGAATATACGTATGGTTTTTTGAGTATATTCTTGTAGAGAAAATCAAGTAGATCACTTCTGAAAAAAACCCGAACTCAGTATTCAAATTCCATCGACAGAAAAAAAGCCGCGAAAAAATCCGCAATAATTATGCATCAACCTAATACCTTTTGAGCTCCAACCTACTCAAAAATGAAAAATGGCAATTAACTCAAACCCATGTTTAACATTTGCTCAAGAGCCATTTCTTAATCATATTTTAACTAAAGTGCGGATGTGGTCTATCGGCAAGTCGCGCACTATCTCACAAGCATGGTCATGGTTTCGAATTCGGGATCGATACCGGCCAACCGAGCCTTCCATCCCTCCGGAGTCGTTTAACTGGTACCAGACTTGTCTGGAAGGAATAACACTGACTTGTACATCGGCTGACCACCGCAATTCATTGTATAGGTCTCATACGCATTCATTACGCCACTAGGATTCTTAATGAGAGTCGAATAAGGTGGCGCATCTCCCAGACGGGATTGAATAACGCTAACAGCGAAACGAATACTGAATAATTACGAATACTAATAAGAGGTACCTAATCCTTTGTTATAGCTCTACCCTTACTTCGAGAGTAAAAATCGATAATCTTCTTGTACCACTGATCCCACCGAAACCTCATACCTCGATTTGTAGAAGCGCTATGGAACCGTGAAAGTGATTACGTGGACGTGTGACGTGGAGCAAAAATGCTGTGGACTGGAAGGATGTTGCCGACTGATGGACCCAGAGAAGAACATCTTCCTATTCGTGAATGTCATGTTAGGGTAGGTTTTGAGTATACCTTTAAAGGCACAGTTCACGACAGAAATGGTTTCTGAGATGCCCCACAGGATGAATTTGAAGCCTCAGCGTATACCATATCTGGCATTATCTGGCATTCTGGCTCGGAAAACGGCTTAGTTAGGGAGTCAAAGAAGCTCAAAGATTGGCTCATGTGTATCCTTGGACGAGTTCCACCGGCATTGTAGAGGCTGCACAGATCACAAGGGAAGCCACGTAGGAAGTTCAAACAACTTGCCGTGACCCATAGCGACAGAGGGAAGACAGTTCTGTACAGTTCTAGCTTGATATAGTTAGCTCTTTGTGCAACTGCAATAGCTGAAATCTCGTCCGAATACCCCTTCCATGTTATTTCCGTCATGGCAATCTCGTCCAACCTCTCTTTTCCCTGCCCTGCTTTTGTGGAGCCATATTTTCCTCTAAATCGGCGAATTCTCGCACTTTCTTCACTACCGATGAACTGTTCCCAATCTATACTTCCACTTTTCGAATGAAAACGGGTACCTCAAATTTACCGTGAACTGTGCCTTTAAATTAGGAGTCATAGAGCATAGGCGGAAATTTCGGAATGCATGCCTTATTACGAAACAGCTGGGACAACCAGCTCAGAGTTAACGCGCTGCGAGACGTGGCCAATTCTTTCCAATCTCGAGTGCTGCGTGCTAGCTAGTTGTCTCGCCGCGCGCTTACTCCGAGCTAGTTGTCTTAATTAGCTGTCTCGCCGCCAGGCATGCAGTTCGGAGTTTCCAGCCTTTGCTCCTACGCCTATGACTCAAGATAAGTCAGAGTTAGCACTATTGGTAGGATTCCTGAGGTTGACACTTCATTCCAACTGTCTCAAAAGAACAAGGGCCCAGTAAAGCGCCCATAAACTTATCGTTCCCGACGGTCCAATATCTTTATTATAGGGATATACCTGTGCATCAAAACCTTCCAAGTCCAATTAATTTCCCTTTTGAGAGCGACAAGCCACTAATGCCTCAGCAGCGTGGTGCTAGACGAACTCAACGCCCTCTGGTTAGAATCGTGACGGGATTCGGACATATGGTATAGCTTACACTATACCAGTCGGGTCGTCCGGCTTACGCCAAGCCTCATTGCTGGATTTTACAAAGTAGTTAGAATCTGTAAGTGGGGGGGGGGGGGAGTGGGCACCACTGCTATTCAACACTTAGGGCTTGAGTGCAGAAAAAAAATGGGTAGCTACTTCGAGGTGTTCTAGGCAATCAACCACGAAGAGGTGAGCAGCGCCGATAGGGTGTTCACCTCGTGCAAAAAGCTAGGGTGGAGTACGACCTGAATATTCAATTGACTTACCTGGTTGAATAGACATACATAGCAGGATGCCAGTACAGATCGAAATCACTGCTTTGAAATATCCGCTCTACATTCCTAACTTCATTCCGCTGTACTTACCCTACTCCATTAACCTACCCACCAACTGGGTTTACCATATCACTACCCTTATAATAATCGCAAAGTTCTGCGGACGGACAGATCGACAAACCGACAAATCTAGACACCTACAAACCGACAAACACACAAGCCGACACACCAAGTTACATAGGAGAGACAGTTAACCCTGAAGATCCCGTAAACAGTTTCGTAAAGACATCCAAAGACTGATAAACAATCTCCAACGGTGAGAATAGATAGACCCAATTTAGGGAATCGTGAAGTATTCCGTCGTGCTCTCAGACGCAGACCCGGAAATGATCTTGGTGGTTCGATAGTTATGCGACCAGCTCCACCAGTGGCCTTCCAATTTTTTCTCTTTCTTCCTTTTGTTTTACAGCGTGGTAGAATGAAAAGCAACAAATTCCGTCAATTTTCAAGGCTTACTTCTATTGCTTTGTTAGCCTGCTGCCTTGGATGTTGCCTCTGTACAAGTCCACGAGAAGGCGAGTATCATTCGAAAGGTAGGAGTTGGTCAACTCAGTCATCACTTTACTCATTTTACTTTTCAGATCCTTCGAATAGAAGGAATCAAAGTGGAACTTCCAACGGAGGCATCAAGCCAGGAAACGCGGTTCGATGTGGTCAAACCAACGGAATACCCCATACTCCAACAACTCCATATCAAGACTATGTCTTACAGGATCCCAATTACTACCTTCCAGGTTATCCTCCTCCTTATCCTCCTGCCTATCCTCACAATTACCCATCACAACCTATACAATCATCACCTCCCAATCACTCCTCACAACCTAATCAAACGGTAAGAAAATCATCACAAATAAATACACCATCTTAATATACGAACCTAATGTCTCACATTCGATTCTGAAGTAGTAATAAAATCAGCTGTGCATTTATTTTGCAGTTGTCATACTTCGATTATTATGGGTTACATTTTCACTATGAAAGAATATACCGAATAAAAATGCGAAGAGATCTTCACTCACCTAGGCCAACCAAGCCTTTTAGCATTCCGAGATCGGTTAATTAGTACCAGACTCATCTGGAAGAATAAAGCACTGACTTGTACACTGGCTAGCCACCGCATGTCATTGCATATGCTACATATGCATTCAAACGCTGCTACGATTCTCAATGGAAGTCGAGAGCTGAGGCGCATTCCAGAAACTAGACCAATTGGCGCCAAAATTCTCTCAGACTTTTAGGTCATTAAAAAGTAAGTATATTCGTTTGAAAGAAATAAATAGCAAATTTTGGCCGGGAAATTTGTGCATACCCCTTTCAAACACTTGAATTTTCCGACCAACAAAATCTATGCCCCACTCATTCATGAATTCAATCAACTGGGTGATAATGGGTGGAAGTTGTTTATGTTTACATATGCAGAGTTTCATCGATTGTACTTTAATCAAAATTCTGTTGAGGTGGTTTCATTTACTAGTACTAACTCCTTAGTGTGGTCACTGACCCAGAGGTAAGCCGTACGACAATTATGAAGGAGATAAGCGGAATCACTGTAGTCCGACAGTTCCTCAGTACCTAGAAGGCTTCTCCGACAAAGTTGACAGATAGATGAATCTCAACTCACAACTCAAAACTTTAATTGCAGATGAAGAGTTACTCTTCACTTTATATTATAATAACACTTTTTACTAACGCAGCTTCCATAATTATAATTGAAAACGATGTTATCAGGGAAAAAGAAGGTGGGAAGATTATGAATTAATTTCATGATACAAATGATTGCGCTAGTCATGAAATGAGGAAAGACTTCGAGTCCTGAGAGGTAGACTACAGCGGTCAAAATACGAACTATGGTCTCAGAACTAATTCATCAAGAGTTGAAAACACGCTAGCCCCTCCCACCAGTGTTGAAGCGGGCGGAGTTGGCAGACTCCATGCCCTTCATGAACTACAGGGTGCGGCAAAAGTTCTGGCAACGATAAACATGATCGTAAAAACGGTCAAATCGATCAAATCATGATACAACTCCAGCAGCATTCATCAACAGCTATATAGATCACGAAAACAAACTTGATCTCGAACTAGCCTCCTTTTGCGCGAATACAGGCTAAAAGTCTCCTAGGAAATGGGTCGACGGTGGCACGGAGGTAGTTTTCGTCCAAATCCTCCCATGCTTCAACAAGGGTTGCACATGGAGCATCCAAACTTCTATGCTTAGTAAAGCAAGCTTTCCTCTTAAGAACTGACCCTACAGCATAGTCCAATGGATTCAGGCCTGGTTTGTTTGGGGGCCAATCGTCCGACGAGATGAAGCCTGGGAAGTGCGTTGCGCACCAGCCCTGTTGACAAGTCCATGTCCGCTTGCCGGAATGGGATTCAACCCAAGGGAGTAACTCCTTCTCCAATATGCCTTTTAGGTAGGTCTTGCTATACTTTTTGATTCCTTTCTAAAAGAAAATCAGGGACATCTTGCCGTCCGATGTGATTGCCCCAAAAACCATCAACGGCTTGGGGTGTCCAGATCGCTGAGCAATCCCTCCATGTTGGCTGGCTTCTGCAGGGCTTCCCGCTATCATCCTATCGTTTTGGGTGTTCAGGAATTGATCTGTTGAAAACAGGCGTTCGTCAGTGAAAAGCATGTCGCTGTGCCGTGCCTGCGAAAATCACTTTAAACGCTCCAAAACCTTCTGAGCCTAGTTTTCTTCATACGCTTTGTTAGCATGTGAGCTTTTCTGATCTTATAAGAGCGAAGTCGAAAGTGGCTGGTGACAATCCTTCCGACAGATCGAGCAGAAATTCCGACCTCAAGAGTCGTTTATCTCTCGGACCTACGAGGGTGGCGGCGGATTTTCTCTCGAGTGATTTTCACGATTTCCTTTGTCGTTGCACTCTTCGGTCCTCCATTTTCAGCCTCGTCCTCCATAGTTGCTGTCGCCTTGTACCTGTTGACGTTGTTGTACACGGTTCTTAAGGGAATCTGGAGCTGTTTGAAGATGGTCTTTGCCGTGCATTCAGCCAGATGAAGGTGCAGGATGGAGGATCGTTGATCTTTGCCTGTCACTATTCTGTAAAATGGCATATTTAAGAACGGCCAAATTATGGAATGTATAGAAGAGGACTTGCAGTAAATAGTGGCACAGATCCTGTCGAGATCGAAGGCCTCATTTTTTATAGAGAACCTGAAACGGGTCTTTGCCAGAAGTTTTGCCGCACCCTGTAGTTCTGTCACGGTAGCGCCATACAGTAGCGCTCAAAAGTATTCGGCGAAACGCTTCTTCTGTTATAATTTTCAGTCGCAACTTCTTTCCTACTGGATCTGATCAAGCGAAATTTCAATATGTGTAGCATTGGTGTAGTGTGAATATTTACCACTATTAACCTGCAATCTGATGATGTTCCACATATCCAAAAAGGCTCGACCAAAAAATCAACTGGAAATACGAATGGTGGTTCTTCTGGGAGACCTTTCCTTTTTGCCATGTCTTAAGTGTTCGAGCACTAATGTCGAACCCAGAAGAGAAGAAAAACGTACACAAGGTCGGAATAACTGCGGACGTCACAAACTTGCCTTCAGCACGGTCTACAAACGCCTCCTCACTAGTACGTGGATATGGCTGTTTTGCAGTCAAATAGTGTTGGACAGTGTAAAATATGCTTCAGTTAAACATATCAAAATTTCATGTGATTCGCTCCATTGGGAAAAAAGTTACGGCAAGTTAAAGTTGGCCGAATACTTTTGAGCGCTACTGTATATCGGCAGATTCGACAGCCAGAGTTTCTTTTCAGAACAAGAACGTAGGGAGCGCCATTGCCTGCGAAACACACCGATTTAGATACTATGTACTGATAAGGAAGTTCAAAGCAGTGAAGGGTTTCTTTGAAGGCACAGTTCACGATAATTTTGGGGCGGATTTTTCTTCACGAGCAAATTAGTCTTACTGAAAGTAGTGAAAATAGAAGTTGTACGAGATTACCATGACGGAAACAGCATAGAAGGAGTACTCGCACGAGTTCCCAGTACTCAATGTTGCGTAGAGCTGTTTACATTACGCCAAATACGTTCAGAACTGCCTTTTATTGTCGCCATTCCGACCGAATATTTCCAACATGGGTGCCCCTGTAAATTGTGCAGTCTCTCCAACGCAGTTGAAACTCGCCCGCCTTCGGGAGTGGCATACAAACGATACAACCTCAGAGCCTTCACCGTTTTCTGATCTGACAGCGCCAAGTATGGTCTATGGGAGGGGTAGGAAAAAGAGGTTTTTCAGAAACCATCTTTAACGTGAACTGTGCCTTTAACTCAGTCAATGTATTTACATCATGTTTTTCTAATTTATTTTGCAGTTAATTTTTCATATTTCCCACTCACAAAAGTCTATTCAACAAAGGATCGAGGGAAACTCTTTTTTCATAGTTCAGCGGACCAGCCTAAATTCTTACTCCTACAGGGTACCAAATTATGTACAACAATAGAACCTATTATTTTGATGACCATCCGCCTCTGAGGAAAGAACAACAGCTGTGCACCATAAAAGGAGATTTGTTTTTCAAAAAGGTTGGTAATCCTCAAGTATTCTCAAAATTTTCCGCGTGGTAAACACTGTAAGGATAAAGTAGTTGTCGATGTGGACTGCAATGTTATCAGGCACGACTAATTTTGTAAGTCACATACTATGCCAGATAAACTTGGTTACCTACAGCGCGATGTCGGAACCCTATTTCCCGTCTAAGCAGAACTTTATTTCAAGTACCTGAACATGTAGGGACAGCGATGAGCGCACGGCGTAAATAGCCTCACTTGATGTACAAGAGGAAATGGAGAAACCAAGGCCCAATGACGAACCACTTGTGACTGGGGTTAGTGGAAAAAAATTGTGAATTTCAGCAATGAGGATAAGGAAGATGGGAGAAGTACCTCATCTTGAGTTTTTGGAGTAATCTCGTGTCGCTAAGTATTGCATTCTCTCGGAAAACAAGGTGATGGAGACGGGAAAGGGTATGAGTCAGGAGGCATACCGAAAATAGGGAGATGAGCAAACCAGCCCGTTTGACCCTTCTGCTGGATGCGTTTCCTTATTCTGCGATTCTGTTTAAAGGTCTCATAATTCCACTCAGGGAATGTACGTGGGGAGTCGCTTCCAAATCCCAGGTGGGAAACGCTTCTTTGTCGATATGTGGAAGACATTGGGCGAATATATGAATCAAGTGTTAAAGCACACCATACTGTCACAGTTGCACGGCAGCCCTATGTACACCGTATAAAGAACTTCAACCTGGGATTTAGAAGCGACTCCCCACGTATTTTCTCTGAGTGGGATTATGAGACCCTTGAACAGAATCGAAGAATAAGGAAATGCATCCAGCAGAAGGGTTAAACGGGCTGGTTTGCTTTAAAATAGGTCAATGCGATTTGCACCGTTGCACCTTCACTCATCTGACTGAGAGAAAACGTCAGTTCTACAGTGGCTGGAAGGCTGAATTACAACCTAAAGTCGCCGCTTGGCATGATCCAGGTTCTGCGTCCAGAGAGACCTCTAGGGGAATCTCCCAAACCATATCCAGTCAAGTGTTGTGTCTGATGTTTGTGGTCATTACTGCAGTCAAGGACATGCAATATACAGGGTGCGCCATAAGTATGGTAACAGAAGGATTGGGCTACAAAAACCGCCGTTCATATTGATACATAGCGAATTCATGTCAACCATTTACTATGCATCTCATCTACAAAACGAACACACGGTCATCTGATGTAACCGTCTCCTGTACTAATTACAGCTCAAAGATGCTTCGGGTACTCATCGACGGCGGAACGCAGAGCTTCCCGGTTTCAATGCTTTCTTGTGAGCATCAACAGTAGTGCATTATGGAGAACAGGCTTCCCTCTCCAGTATGGACTATACCTAGAAACCCATTACACTGTGGGCCGCGGAATTCGTAGGAAGATTGGAAGGTGGGATAAAGTCGCGAGCATTCCCTCAACACCAGTCTTGATCTTTCCCCGTTCGTGAACAGGTGCGCCGTAGTTTCCAAATGGTGTTCCTAGAAAAATCTTCGACTCCCAGCTGCATCCTTTTAGAATGACCCTTTTTAAAGGGTTTTGGGTTGCATTTTATATTTTTTTCAACTAAAATTTGCGATTTCGCTGTGATTCTCAGCGGCTTCAGCACTCGAACTGTGAAATATACGTAGTCTATGGGATCCCAGCGTTTTTTCCACGCTGTACACCCTTTAGTCAAAAAAAGTTTGTCGAAGCGCGTGCAGCGCGCAAGTAGCGAACGGCATTTGCTTTTTTCTCTCCAACTTCTTCTCATCAGTAAGCTTAAAAGGCTCTCAAATTCTATCTGGATACGATTGTATTTACTCGGGGGCTCAGCTACTCGGGGGCTCAGCAAATACGCGCAAAGACGGAACGGTTGGTGGATGTCTGCGAGGCCCCACCGTTTTTCGGAATCTGACTAATTGAGAGCACCAAAGTAGACATGTAGTCTAAGGTATATCATAAACATAAGGGAATGTGCAGATTTCGAGAAAACCTCCAAACAAGAAAATTACGGACGTCCGAAAAGTTGTTACCATATTTGTGGCGCATCCTGCAGTATAATAATTCTCGCCTTGTCTCTGGAGAAGGAGAACGTTCAGATTTTCAGAATAGCGCATATCTATGACGCACACTAATAATGAAAACGAAACCAGCTCTGATGTTTGTAGTCATTACTCAAGTTTCAGATAGGAAATGTGAATGGAACCGAAGCAAAAAATGATGACAACGTTATGAGGAAACAGTTAGTGGTAGCGTTTTTAAAACTCGCTTAATCGTTCGTATCATTCAGATATGAAAACCACCTGACTGATGGGGTTGGTTTGTAATGGGTATAGTTGGTACTACTCCGTCTTAAACCAACCATTCGGAGCTAGCACCAGCGGAAATTTCGTTTTATCAAAAATGAAGCTTTCGGGGGAAGCGGTCGTTTGACACAATCCCTTCCATCTTGCCGCCCATTCGACGCGGTTTGCGAGCTGGACAACTCGTCGAAGGGATAGGGTGACCGATTGCCTCTCCAGCTGATAGAAGCCCGATCGATGATGCCCTACTGATAAAAGCCGAATTGCGGCCTGCTTGTATTCCGCTTGCATACATCGCCTATTTGACTTTTTCATGGTGCTTGGACGAGTTGTCCAGCTCGCAAACTGCGTCGAATGGGCGGCGCAATGGGAGGGCCCAGCTTTCGGCGTTAATCAATCCCGTTTCTGGGATGCGTCCCGCATATGAGTTCAACTCAGGGCGTTTGAATGCGTACGCGGCTTATACAGTACACTATACAGACTTGCGGCGGCCAGCCGATGTAGTACAAGTCAGTGCTTTACCCACCCAAACGGCACTCCTTGAAAAGAGATTTCCTAAAGGAGGTTGCCTTGACCAGAATCGTGTCAGGACCCCACGTCCTTCTATCGTAACATGTGAAGAGTTCTGACATGTTCAATCGAGGCTGCCGCGAGTACCACGACCTCGTTCTGACAAGATGAACGCGATGGCACGTCCTGACCCACTCTATTTCTCAAGGTATAAAATTTGTAAAATTGTTAAGTTTATTACAGTTACGATATCCTAATGGAAGTTATCCAAAAATTATATCATGGACATGCCATATCTACGTAGAGGAATGCTGCGATAAAACGTGCTGCCCAAAAGACATCATATTTGGCATCTCTGTTGCGGAAATCATGTATGTTCTTTGGCAATACGTTTTTATTAAGATAATTTCCGGAGAATTTTCAATTTCCTACTTTTTAAGGTATGTTCCTATTGCACAGGTCTTCTATTTCCTAATCTTTATACTTGGTTCTCTTTTACTGGCTTATATTTGCTGTTGTACTTTTATATTTTTATTATGCCTATTCTGCTGCAAAATAAGTACGTATCTCATAAAAATCTTTTTTTTTTGATTTTGTTATAATTTTTTTTTGCCGTTCAGAAGAAACATGCAGTGGAAAATCCGATGAAGAATATGAAATAGAAGAAAAAGAAGTAGACGAAGAAGACATGCCAAACTATCAAAAATATGACCGAAAAGATCAGTTACAACCCCTACAAAGTGAAAATCGAGTTTAGAGCTCAAAAATAAATGTTGAAAATCCTATTGTTGATCAAAATCGCTCCAGAATGCGCCATGGTCTCGACCTTTCCTGAGAATCGCAGTGGCGTTTGGATGAGTCGACATTTATATCTCACTGAAGTCGCACTTGGCGAGAGAGCATTCACCCACTCTGGTACTCTTTATCTCCTAAACCTGAGCAAGAAACTACATTCCCTGGCCTCAACTACATCTTCGCCGTAACCCTAAACCCAACCTTGGGAAACGGGCCGTAGGATCGGTTTCATGTAATCGATTCGCCGCACGCGGCTGTCGCGGACCATTCGCTTCGCCGCTATAACAGCTCCAGCGTTCTTCATACAGCTAAATCGATATGCGATCATTATTTTAGGCATGATTCTACTGCTAGTTCTTTTGTTCCTGTATTTCTTACCTGCTGCTGCAATCCGCGACATTCCTTCGCGCGCGGCGTCCCTCTCGCCGCGACGCGACAATTTCGATCCTACTGCATCACACCCCCAATCCCCAATGTATGACATGATTCATAGCCTTAGACCCTACCATAAACAATTTAAGAATCGATACAATGTAGAATACAGTCTGCGCTTCTAATCGAACTCCTTCCTGACAATCCAGCCTTTGGCATGGGAAGGCCGCTCGCATCGTTTCGTCCCTTCTTGTCTCCCACGAGACCCTCAATAGTCAGCTCAAAGAGCTGTTCAAAAATTGCTTCAAATCGAGTAGATAGGTAAATTGGAGGTATCTATCACATTAATTTACTGGGACACGAAGATAACATGGGTTCCAATCTCTGGTATGCGGCATCCACATAGCACATTGCCACCTAAGCCATCGATGTGGCTCTCACAGAAATTCCTGTTGCGACACGTACACTCCACAGGTTGTATTTAACCGCATAACATGGAGTAATGCTCAGAGCCTATCCGGGATCAGGAAATCCAGAGTTACGAGATCCGTCATCAAACGAAAATCGGATACCATTGTCCACGCCAAGAAATCAAAGATCAGGTAGGCTGGGCACGTTATGCGATATGGCGATGGCCGTAGGATCAGGGCCGCTTACGAACTGGAACCCTTGGGACGTCAAGCGAACAACCAGAACGAACGCCGGCCTGATGGTCAGACTTCTTCAGTCGACGACAACGGGACGACGGGGGGAAGCGGGCGTTAGGAACGATTTCGCCGCACGCGGCTGTCGCGGATCACTCATTCGCCGTTATTACACCTCTAGCGTTTTTCATACAGCTCAATCGATATGCGATCATTATTTTAGGCATGATTTTCTGTTAATTCTTTTGTTCTTGTATTCTTACCTACCGCTGCATCCTGCCACATTCTTTCGCGCGCGACGCCCCTCTCACCGCGACGCGACCATTTCGTTACTAATGCACCACACCCGGACGACGAGAGATACAGATGAATGTTTAAAGCAGGATGGCATCGGACTGTGTGAAGTCCGATGTCAGCCTGCTCGTACTATATCCGATGTTCTACATCCTATGTTCTATACTTGGTGCTTTTGTACTGACTTCCAATTGTTGTTGTGTTTTAATATTTTCAATATAAATAAATAAATAAAATTCAAATATGCCTATTCTGCCGCAAAATAAGTACGCATCTCATGAAAAGCCTTTTTTTCGATTTCGTCCTGAAAGGAATGTGAACAAAAAGAAAAAGAATTCCGAAGGAAAAGAAAGAAACAAAGAAGACATGCCAGACGACTTTCAAAAATATGACCTAATAGATCATTTATTATCCCCATTACCAAGGAAAATAGTGTTTCCACCACAAAAAATAACGGATGAAGATTCCGTCGTTGATCGGAATAAGCCGTGCTTTCGAATACCACATAGAATTGCATCGGTGTTCAAATAAGCTTACATTCACTGACCTCAATGACGTTTCGCTTACTCCCTACGCCCTTTACCTCACCCAACAGGAGGAACAAAGCTATGTTACCTCAGCTCATGCGACCTATACAGTGACTTTCGGTTACCAGCCGACGGACAAGCCACGACATTATCCTCCCAGACGAGTCCGATACCAGATAACCGAGTCTAGAGGGATGGAAGGCTTGCTTGGCCTATGCGGAAATGTCCGCGATACGAACCCGCGACCATGCTTCTGAGATAGTGCACTACTTGCTACCACACCACCACTTCGGCCCCATATGATAGAGTTGCTATATACGTCTATCAATTTGTATATTGTTACTATTATGATTGTTCAACATTGGTTTTTCCTATGTGATAAAATCAATAATTAGAAAGACAGTTGGAATATCAAACTTTTGTGCAATGTAGCCCAGGACGGGTTATAGAATGGGATAGACTGCAACTTTTTTTTATAAAGGTTCAAATGAATCTACGAGCGGAGGGACAATTTTTATTAAATATCTGTCGGTATGAAAATCTACCGATAGAAACGGAGAGCGGATAAAGTGAGCAAGGGTGAACAGCGTTAACCTTAAAATCATATTTTGTCTAAGACCTCCTGAAGATCCTTGCATTCGTTAAAACCCTGGCTTGGTAGAGGGGAAGGGGGTTGAGGAAGGCTTGTTTTCATCTTCTCTATTACTAAGTGCTGGAAAAGGAGGAGTGGCCAGCTTTATGAGTCCCCAAGGGTGCTTAAAACAGTTTCCAGCCAGGGAGAGGTCGGGGGGGGGGGGGAGGGAGGAAGGGGGGAGAGAGGTTGGGATGTGGTTTTTGCGGGTAGGAGCAGTGAAATGGAAAATGGAAAGTGAAATGGGAAGGGAGTTAAAAATTCTATTGACCACTGGCCATCCTATACAAAAGGATACGCGCTAGCCGGACAAACAAGATTTTTGCTAAGAGAGCACCCACACACCCAATGCTCCTCTCCTGCTAAAGTTTCGGCAAAAAGAAATTACATTTCTTGATCCCCCCCCCCCCCCCCAAACTACATGTTAACCCTAGCCCACAACCCAACTCCCCTGTATATGACATGATTCATGACCTTAGATCCTACCACAAACCATTTAAGAATCGATACAATATAGAATACGATCATCGCTGTCTCCTAGATTTCTAACCGAATCCCTCCTAGACAATCTGGCCACTTGCATGGGAAAACACCTCGTATTGGCCTGTCCCTATTCGTCTCCCATGAGATACTCAAATGTCAGCTCACTGATTGTGAGCTGTTCAAAAATTGGGATAGCTCAGGATAGGATTGAAGAGATCAATTACATTAATTCGCTGCGGTACTACGACGACACCTACTTCCAACCGCTGTTAGCTTTCATCGCCTATGTCATCGAGTGGCTCTCACAGAAATTCCTGTCGCGACACGTACATTTTACAGGTTGTACTTAACCGCATAACATGGAGTAATGCTCAAAGAAGGGTGGCATCGTACTGTGGGTATATGTGGTGCTATCGGGTCGGAAAACGGCCTCGATAAGGCGTTATAGAGGCTCAAAGATTGTCCTATGTGTATCCTCGGACGAGTTTCACCACCACTGCAGAGGCTGCGCCATTCACAAGGGAACCCATGTGAGAAGTTCAATCAACTCGTCATGACCCCCAGAGACAGTGAATGGCAATTTCGGCGATTTGGCTTAATGTAGTCAGCTCTTTGCGCAATTGCAACAACTGAATCTCGTCCAAAACTCCTTCCATGTCACTCCCGTCATGGCAATCTCGTACAACCTTAAATTACACTACTTTTGAGGAGCCCTAGTTTTCGTAAAAATGGGTTGATCTTCTCACTTCCTTTACCACATATACACTATTTCCGTCTTCTATTTCTGCTTTTGTTATTGAAAAGTGTACGCCAGGATTATCATGAACAGTGCCCCTCTAAACCTCTTAACTCAATGCCACCTAATGACCCCCTGACAGAGAATGGGTTTCGGCTGAATGTGAAGATGGCTAAGTTCTTCACTCAGAACTAATCGGGTATTGTCTCGAGGAAGCTGACTGAAGAATGCTGGGCTTCCGATATCTGGAGAGATTTCTGGGTACTGAGAGTAGCGTGGATCAACCTATGAAGGCTCGAGTAAACACGGCATCGATATAGGGGCCAGGTTTCCGAGGTATGGTACACACAGCAATAGTGAAGCCCACAACTCATTACGAGAGCGAGTGCTGGCGGTAAGAATCGTGAGGAGCAACACCATTCCGCAGAAATAAAGATTTTGAGATGGACCTGCGGTTAGACACCACCAGGTAAGAGGTTATACACGAAGATTTCGGGACGTTATTGCAAACATCCCCTGTTCAGCTGCTGAAGAGGGAAGCGCCTGTGATGGTATGGACCCACCCGATAAAAACAGCTATGGATTCCGAAGCCGAACTGAGGGGAGCTCGTGAGTCCCAAAGAAGAGGTATTGAAACGTGATCAAGAAAAACCTTGCCAACCCGATCTCAGGACAGAAGATGCCACAGACAAAAAGAAATGGAGACGACTAACAAGAACACCGGACCTTGCGATAGCAATGACTAGCACTTGAGAGAAAAAGAGGAAAACATGCCTGGAAGGATAGAAGCGCTTGTACATCGGCTGACCACCAAAGGTTATTGCATGGGCTGCAAACTCATTCAGAATGCCAATCTGAATGGAAACCGAATGCAGGGCACAACCCATGAGCGGCCAAGAAAACCCAAGGTTTTTAAGTTACGACCGGCGAATCTATATGTACGCGGTACCTATGAGAAGTGCCGCTACCTCACGCATGGTCGGGGGAATAAAGAACAGGAAGCTAACGGATAAAGAACCCGTCGGGACTGTTTCGTGATGCCTGGCTCATCCTAAAAGATGAAGGCACTGACTCAAAGAGCAGCTGCCTCCAGCAATCCAGTACATGAGTAAAATACGCATTCGAACACCATTGCGATCCTGGAGGGAAGTTGGATCCGTCCTTCAAAATGGAGCAATCGCCGTAAAAAACGTGGTCTTTTGAGTTCATAAATTTGTCTCACTGAGTAAACTAACGTGCCTCGCTCTGCGATGGACCCATCACCACTTTGTGATGGGTTTTCCATTTCAATACCTTCACCGTAATCACTGGACCTTTTGCTGGAGGCTCAGCACACCGTGAGACCGGTAGACCGACGAACA
Source organism: Haemonchus contortus (assembly GCA_000469685.2). Lineage (NCBI taxonomy): Eukaryota > Metazoa > Nematoda > Chromadorea > Rhabditida > Trichostrongylidae > Haemonchus > Haemonchus contortus. The sequence continues at coordinate 37,232,033 of LS997564.1, forward strand.
AATTGCCCATTAATTTGCTATCTTATATATAAGAATGATATGAAAGGCTTCAAGTGAGGTGAAGCTCATTCAGCAACACTGCGTCTCGAAGCTTAGTCGATATCGTAAGTGAGTGATTTCAGTTACCATGCATCTAACCTCGGACGTATCGGATCTATTTCAGATGTGGAGCCGCCTCTTTATCGTACTGCTCATTTTCTTGCTCATAGACGAAGCTACGCCTAAACTTGGACAAGAAAAGGGAGGATCTAGTGGTGAAGTGCAAGAAGTAAATGGTGGGACAGAATTGGAGAGAAGTCCCCGATCATGGGCACTACGTCGTTTGCCACAACACCGCCGTCCACGTCTTCGTTCGCCGCCACGTCGTCGTATGCCAACACGTCGTAGAAGATTCGAAGGTCGTCCGCACCCAAAGCCAGCAAGACCAAGCAAGCGTGAGTCCTTACACCAATCTCTAGCCTTTGTTTCTTACCCATATCTGACGACAGAATGCTTCTCTATCAGGGGAAGGGAGGGGACGCAGTGATCCCTCTAGATAACGCTTGTGACTTTGCAGATCCCTGTGGCGCTACTCTACCCACTTCTCTTCAAGCTCCTTTCCAGATTCACGCGTCAATCCTACACTCCTTACCATCGTTCCTCCCACCGCTCTTCATCTAGTTTCCTCCAGTGTCAGAAACGGGAAAGGGACTTTAGAGACGGGGTTGGGTGAAAATGTAGGTGGGGGGGGGAGACCCATCCGAAGGTCAGTATATCAAGAAATGAACTCGGTCTAACGTGTTAGTCCTTGTTGTATTAGCACTGTATCGGATGCGTGGAAGATGATGGGTGTCGACCACCATAGCTCTTTTACGCGGTTTCAGTCAAGGGAATTTAGTTTCCCAAATAAGCCTAGGTAGGGTAGGAGCACCTGGGTGGCTGGGATGATTACCTCCTGCAAAAAAAGGAAAAAAGAAAGAAAACTTGCCCACCGCGGTGCTCCTTCCCTACGAAGGCCCTTATTTAAAAACAGGCATGTCCGTGATATAACACGGGATAACGCGTTTCATTGAGTTCATTTCTCGATGTACTAGCCTTTGAATGGGTGCCCCCCCCCAACTACATTTTCACGGGGGGCTGTAGCTTCGCACGCCTGGATTACTGTAATGTGCACGAACTATTGCACCAAAATACCGATGTCCCTTCACTTCCTAACTGGAGAAGCTCCGAAAGGAAGCATTTACCTTAGGAATCTCAAAAAATAAAGCTTCAAACTCTACTCGTTCAGGTCATGCGGGTGCTGCTCGAGATTTCCGCGTGTGAATGAAGAAACTGTCTTCACCTTATTGTAAAGATGAAGCTATTTTCTCATTTTGAACGTCTGACAAATGTATGAAAAGAAAAAATAGCGGATTTGCGAGCCTAAAATCAATAACCATCTTAAAGTATATGTGTTGGCGTACCAGAAGGGTGTATCAAAGTCGCATTCTCCGTCAATCAATCGATCCCTGAACACTTCCCAAAGGCCATAGGCCAGTACAGTATGCAACATAGGTGAACGGTAGATGGGGTCCGACACAGTCGAGGAAAAGCAGGTCGTGCGAAACTTCAGATACCGATCGATCCAGAACATCAGGAAGTCAACGGTTCAAAAAATGAGCAAAAAATAGACTTTTGATAGTTACGATCCCGCTCTGGTAACTATTTAGGGGAAGTTCCTATCCAGCGTTGGGGCCGTGCGTCTACGGTCTTCTTGTTGAATCTTCCAGACACCAGATCACGCGCGCTACCTCCAAAGGGGTACAACTACGAAACAAGACGGTTTTCTTAACGCCGAGGCACTGCATTCAGGTAAGAAGTAGGCCACTGAATACCCTGATTGTTTGTCCCCTCTTCGGCAGTAACACTTCCCTCGTGTTCTGGTAGAATAGGTGCGAGGTCAGGTAGGTGCTGTTGTACAACAGGCGCTGTAGACCGCCTGAATAAGGAGATTGCCCCCCTTCGATTGCATGACAACTTCGTGCTGAAATTGCTGAAAGGAAGGACCAACGCTTGCCGCTGTTAAGTACTTTACCATTCATTTCTAGACTTTCCCATTCATTTCAGGGGTGGAAGCGGCTGAAGTTTCGACGCACGATCCCCTTGAATGCAACTAAAACTACGAGTATGAGGAGGAATCCGCCGAATAGCCTCAAAACTCGACAGGCACCTTCACCTGTATCACATGCCACTCCCTTGATCACCGTCTTGCTCAATGGATACCAGTAAGGCTCCTCTTCGTCCCTAGTGCGATTTCAGTTAGTCCAGTGGGTCGTCCCTGTTCAAGGGGAAGGAGGCATGGGCATCCTTTCGTTCAGAACCCTTCATGAAGAAGTCCGACCACGGCAGCCGTTCTGGCCTTCGTTACACATCTCGAGGATCCACTCAGTATATGCCCCACTCTAACGGCCATCACGATATCGCACAGCGTATCCAGCCCGCCTGATCTTCTATTACTTGGCGTAGGCAACGGCATCCCTGATCGGTTAGCAGATACCAGAATTGTCTGGGAGGTTGAAAACATCGACTTCCGCTTCAGCTGCTTTGCGCGATCTAGCGTATGAGCGAAACAGGCATTCAGACTTCACTACTATCATCTACTATCGTTAATGCGTGCCAAATACAAACTCCGCCTCCACAATTCCTTCTCCCTTCTTATCCAATCACAGTATACGTTAAGGACCGACAGACAATGGGGCAAAGCCGACATGCCGACAGACCGGCAAACGAACACACCAAACCACCTCTTTCTATACATGCTTGTATTCCAGCACGACCGCTGCCCAACACGGTCTATGAGCCAATGAGACTGCCATAAGGGACGGAGCCACGAGCTGGTTTTCATTATAGAACTTTATCGGATTTATGAGTTTCCGCTTAAAGCCCGCCCCCTGTGGGCGGGGTCTGGTCCTGCCACCCACCATAAGTGTTCCCGCCCCGCCGCCTATATTCCTTCCAACTTTGAACTTTCTAGGTCCACGGGGCAGGAGTTGTGATTTTCCAAAATGTTTTCATAAAGCATTGCATTTCTGGAGAACGCCCCGCCCATCGGTGGTGGGTCTCCCTAGTTCGATCTAACTTTCAAATGCACACCTCCAGCCACCTTTAAACCCCATTTCTGAAGCCGTCTTGTGACTGAATTCGAAGTCATGGTCCTTAGTACAGCTCATTTCGATGCACGCCAGAACGGCTGTCATGGTCGTACTTCTTTATGAAGGGTTCTGAACGGAAGGATTCCCATGCCAGAACGGCTGCCGTGGCCCACTGTGGGCGGGCTCCGCCAAGCTGATGTTGCTTTATACTTCTCGGGACATGGCCCACTGTGGCCGGGGCTCCGCCAAGCTGATGTTGCTTTATACTTCTCGGGACGTGGCCCACCCATCCCACGCTCGACCCGGTCTCTCCAGGCAGATCTAAAGGAGCTAAGGAATTTCGTGACAGACATACAGACAGACAGACGACAGACAGACAGACAGACAGACAGACAGACAGACAGACAGACAGACAGACAGAGAGAGAGACAGACAGACAGACAGACAGACATACAGACAGAACGACAGACAGACGACAGACAGACAGACAGACAGACAGACAGACAGACAGACAGACAGACAGACAGACAGACAGACAGACAGACAGACAGACAGACAGACAGACAGACAGACAGACAGACAGAACGACAGACAGACGATGGACGAAGCGCTTTATAGTAATTAGGATGATTATTAGATAATGGTTGCTCCTTCAATCACACCACAAATCGATATTGATCGATCGGGATCAATGTGGATAAGATTGACACCTATGTATGTCATAATCAATGAACGCGTTACGCGTTAGCAGCATTACCCTGATCTCCTTTTTGAGCTTAATTATGACTGTTACAGCCACAGTTTCGCGTAAGTTTTTCAGAAAATCTCGCGAACGGATAGACGCACTGACAGACCGATAGGCCAATCAACAAAATGACAAATAAAGTTACTGCTTCGTATATAAGAAGGATAAGACGGAAGTAAATATTATCATGTGAGGTGTAGTTTATTCAGCAACACTGTACTTCGTAGCTTAGTCGATATCTTGAGTGAGTGTTTTTGGTTGACATGCATCCAACTTCGGCGTATCCAATCGGTTACAGATGTGGAACCGACTTCTTATCGTGGTACTCATTTTCCTGCTCATGGACGAAGCCATCCCTAAAAGATGGGGAGGATTCGGTGGGAGAGGAGGGGGAGGAGGTTACAGACCACCTGCACGACCTCCTCGTCCACGTCCTCGTGTGCCATCAGGTCCCAGAGTACCCGGAGGTCGTGGGTGGGGCCCGATGCCAGCAAGACAAAGCTGGGGTGAGTCCCTATCCGATTTTTTGGTCTTCCAACAAGCCTACTCTCCCATCAGGAAGAGGGAATGGACGTGATAGTTCGTCTGGATTACGGTACGCGACTTTGCACAAGAGAACTGGTTTTTTTTCTTCCGAAACTCCTTTCTACCCACCTCTCCTTAACCCTCAACCCCTTCAGTTTGGGCATTAATCCTCACCTCTTGCTTCACCATCGTTCCCCATCGTACCTGATTTCCATCACTGTAATAAAAGCTGGAAGTAACCTCAGGCTGTAGTACCTTTTGACCCGGATGTCGTCAGTGTGCTGTACATGGGTCACCGTAATGCTCACGAACTAATGCACTGAAATATCGTCATCCCTCTCCCTTCCTTACTGGGAAAGCGAAAAAAAAACTTTTTTTGCTAGGAATTTGTCGAGAATAACTAAAACGAAGATTCAGCCCGGCATTCGGCTCTTACAGTAATCCCTGGCCTACCGCACCACCCACCCCCAGGTCCTTGCCCAAAGCCCCTTTCCGAGGTATCGTATATGTGACGGGTAAAAACTCGCGTGTTAACACGTGCCGGATTACTGTAAGAGCCGAGTGCCGGACTGAATTTTCTTTCCTGTGTCGAGAATATGCTCCAAACTTTACTCGTTCAGGTCGCCCAGGTACTTTCGGAAGATTTGGCGGGTAAATGAAGAACCTGTTTTCACTCTTTCTTTATTCTAAAGATGAATGGGCTTTTCATCTCAAAACGTCTAGCAAATGTATGAAAGGAAATGATCCATGCGATTATAAAACCAATAATCATCTTAAAGGGGAAACGGGCGTTAGTTAGGAACGATTTTGGGTAATCGATTTGCCGCACGCGGCTGCCGCGGACCACTCATTCGCCGTTATTACAGCTCTAGCGTTCTTCATACAGCTCACTCGATATGCGATCACTATTTTATGCATAATTCTACTATCAGTACTTTTGTTCTTGTATTTCTTACCTACTGCTGCATCCTGCTGCATTCCTTCGCGCGCGACGCCCCTCTCACCGCGACGCGACCATTTCGTTCCTAACGCACCACGCCCATCTTAAAGTACATGCGCTAGAGAACCTGTCTGGAAGAGCCGCGTTATCATCCGATCGATCAATTAAATCAATTACGAACCAAGTTCTACCGGCTGTGTATCTAAAAGAGCGTCTGACAAGAGTGAGTGGGAGAAAGTGTTCGACACAAATGGAGCCGAAGAAAGGCAGATTGTGTGAAACGGCTACATACTAACTGACCCGGAACATACGGGGATCTCAGGGCGAGAAAATCGAATAAATGAATGAAAGAATAGAAGGGGAGATCGTTGGTCAATGTGTTCCCATCACCTTTTATTGATTTTCTCACCAAATCTCACCATAAGACTATGCCCACCACTTCCACCGGGGGTACCACTTTACCCCAAAATTGTTGGAACACCTGGTGAAGCTTGGCTACTAGATTTCGTGATATTGAGATGGGACAACTTCCATCAGGCTTCCAAAAACCATAAAATTGAAGCCTCAACAGAAACGTAGTCACCTTGTATTAAAGCCAGTTGGAATAACGGTCAGGCAATCAAAAAATCGACAGATAGCCTTAGCATTCAATCGGCACCATAGCAAACGAAAGAAACCTTATGAGAGTTGCCTTGTGAAGCCGAAAAATTGGCGGGTGCGTGGCGCTATGCCCAACCGGGTACAGCGATTCCTAGATAGTTGTCTCATTGCACGGAATTCAAGTCGAGTACAAGGATCGTCATCCGATGAAATCCAATTCAGTGGGTAAGAATTCAGAGGTCGGGAGCGAATTAATATCGCAAAGGAAAAATTGAATCATTCCGTCCAGTTAAAGACGAAAATGTGGAGAAATACATGAAAGCTCAAAGAATCTACGGAAGGAGTAGGCAAATTCCTGGAATGCCTTCCCTTCGGGTCCAACCCCGCGTATATTCCACATTATGAAGAAAAAATTCATTTTTTAGTCCAATTGTTCGCATTACTGTAAGTGGATTGCCAACAAAATGTTCAGGTTCCGTTCCGGTAGTGGGCTTGGTTCTCGCTCTAGCTCTTCTTCGTTTTTGAGTTCACTCGCTGGAGGAGCTCTCGGAGCTATGGGAGGTCAGTTTGCTCCTTCGAGCGCGCAGTTCTAAATGCTACTGTAATATATACACAAGTAAACGGATGGGATACGCTGTCTCAGTATATCCCCATCCGCTCACCTTGGTATATACTCATATGAGCGTATGGAACCTTATAATTCGTGGAATGTTCCCTCTTCCCTTGATGCTTCAATTCCTTCGCTCATTCAATTCTTTGAACCTGTGTGACGGATCGGCCTCATGGAGAGTCAAGTTAACGAAGTGTAGGATACCCTGCACCCTCATTTCCCGATTCCCAGAACGAATTTCATCAGAGTCCCTTCTTAATAGTCTAGTAAGCGAAAAGAGCAGGATTTGAAGTGCTCAATTTTGAAGCATCTTCGAAAGGGGGTCCATTCACAGTATGGGACCATTCATTCGGGGGTCTGGATCCGGAAGTCCGAAGAAATTTAAAGGTTCAGCGTTAATTTACTCTTTTTCGAAATTCGCTAAGGATTCTGTTTGGGACGTCATCTATATGCCGTATACTTGGTGGTCATTATTCATTCCCACAGAGATGGTTTCTACGTCCTGGCTGAGGCCAATCCGTTTTGAAATCTCAACGTCGAGCCTTGTGCGTACCCGTACCTATATAGAATTGAATGAGCGAAGGAATTGAAGCATCAAGGGAAGAGGGAACATTCCACGAATTATAAGGTTCCATAAGCTCAAATGAGTCTCTGATTTTAGCGATGGTATTAAGGCATGGGTCAGGACATGCCACCCGAAATGCCATGCTGGGAATCGGTTACTGTAGGCGTGGCGAATCACTTGATCGTATCGGGATAATTCGTTTTTTACCGACTGCATATACCGGGTTCCGATACGATCAGCAGAGAGAGCAACGAACACGGAGATAGTGACGACTCGACGTGACCTACTTGGCACGCCCTGACCCACCCCTGATTATAAATGAGAACCAGAAAAAAGGTAAAAAACCATCCATGATCCCTGCCCCAAACAACTTATTATAGGCATGCTAATGTTTGAAGCTGGTAGAGCTATCATCCAGTCAATGGGTTCACCATTTCGTTATGGTGGCCGCGATTACTACTTCGATAATCATCCAGGAGTTGGACGCGATCAAATTCAGTGCTCGATTCCAATTGATGAGCTAAAGCAGGTTTGTTATAGGGTGTTGGCCCTTCTTAATCTCACGGGCGCGGAAAAGCTTCGGTAGAAACTCCGAGATGGGCGGGAGGGAGGGGGAGGGGGGTTGGGGATCGAGTTTCTTGGCACTCTCAGACTGTTTCAGTAAGAAAATGAGAAAGTAAATAGTAGTAAAGTTGTGGAAAGAAAGTAGAAAGATAGAGTTTCGGATGTAATCACTCCTTTTTTATTCTCGGGAGGCTCGATTGACTTAGGTGGATGCTGCTCTGGGGGGAGTCGGTATTTGTGTCCAATTGTAATTACTTCGCACCTTCCTCGCCCATCCACCACTTGCCTGTGGCGTGACCTCCCTTAATTGGTTGGCGGCTGACCTTTCTGGCAGTCCCAGTGTACTGATATTGATTTTATGAATCGGAGTCTTTATTATTGTGTTATTATTAATAATAATATAATATTTATTGTTAATATTATTATTACACATTTTAAAATAGTTCTTGCCTATGTATTAGGTTGAGCATAAGTCTTCGGACAAAGTGATAGTGATGATTTCTAGAGATCATAACTCGGGAAAGAGGTAACGAAAATGGACGAGCGAGGCATCATTAGATAGAGAATTGAAAGCTCTTTCAAGTACCTACTAACGAGTGCTCCTGACCATCTCCTGCGCTTGAGCGTGAGGAGAGAAGGTGCCATGTCGGCGCAAAATCCATGTCATACTGCTTCAAAGCATGAGGCACCCATCGACCGAGCTTTCGCACCTTGCCGATTGACTTCAATCCACGAATAACTGTGGACTGACTCTCCAAGGATGACTGCCAGTTCACGAGTAGTTTGATGCGGATCGGCTTCCACCTGGCTCCGCAGCACCTCCAAATCCAACACCATTGAGCGTCCCGGACAGTCTTCAATTTCGATGAAATTGTCGTTCGACGTGAACTTCGTGTGCCACTTGTGAATTGTGCTGAATCCTTATACAATGCGATAAATTCTTTTCCCCTTTTTTATGATATTTCCAATGTTTATTTTAGCCTGCACACCTTTTGTTTTTTTTTGTTTATGCGTTTCATATTTTTTGTTTTGCTTTATTTTATTTCTCATGCTTTGAATGAATCGTAGTTTCTCACTCACACAATCGATATTGTTAGACGTGAGGCTAGTTGTCTGGCAGAAAGGTCACCAGCCATCCAGTTAAGGGAGGTCCCCCCCCCAGGCGGGTGAGTGGCTGGGCGAGGAAGGTGCGAAGAAAGGGCGAGAATGGTGCGAAGTAATTACAATTGGACACAAATTGGCTCACCCCTGCTCTGGGTATTACCTAACCAAAGCGGGATTCCATCATCTTAGCTCCATCCGAATAAATGAAAAGAGAGGAAAAACTAGTATAAATTCAAATTAGTATGAGATAATAATTAGAATACTTCAGCTGTCTAAAGACCAGGGAAAGCGATCTGCAGAGAATAGTTCGACAAGCACAACTTCTGTTCCTGCAAGTTCAACTTCTACTCCCAAAATGAGCCCAGGCGAGCTTCTGGACAACGTGGGTATCTTTAAAAACAAATGTGAGCCAATTTTTGACAGCGGAATGAAATGAACAAAAGAAGGGCCGTAGCATTAGGTCAGCATGAGTGCCGCGCGCGGTTGTCGCCCGTCGTGCGCGGCATTCGGCAGAGTCGCGCGACGCCGCGATTGCGAAACGCGGCTCCCGCGGCAAACCAAACGCGGTAAGGGTTAGTCGCATAATTACAGTAGAACACCCAAAAACTTACGGATCTCTCTTCTGGAACTGTTCCTTTAGTAATCTATCCGCCGTTAGCCGCGAGCTGGGCATTTCGCATCACTCATACAGGATATCCCCTAACTTTGACGTTGGTCGGCCTAAATTCCCAGACATTTACAACAACAGCTTACTGATTTTCTTTTCAGTTACGATATAAGAATGGTTCAAGTCCAAAAGTATTCACCTGGGCGTGTCGTAGAGAAGTTGAACAATGTTGTGGTACTGAATGTTGTCCTGTGGAAAGTAAAATGAAAACTATTGGCATCGTGATTGCGTTGGTAGTTTTGAGATTTGCCAGACATGATTTAAAGCGAAATCAGGAAAACAATGTTTACTTTCAGAATAGTCGCTGTCGTGCTCCTTGCACTCCTTTGTTGTTGTTGTCTATGCCCTATGCTATCGAAAGGAGGATTCACTGGCGGTGCTGGCGGTAAGCACTATTTCTGCTAGTTTTCCATTCAACACTCTAGAAAGACGAGATCTGACCAAAATTCAATCTTTAAAATATTTTAAAGTTAGGTAGAGCTCGCGGTAATTTTGGGGCATCTAATATCAGAGGAGTAATTTAGTGACAGCCCACAATAGGGCAATGGTAGCAAAAAGAACGCGAAAATCGACGTATTTAGCGAAATGAAATGCTTCAAAAAAGTCGTAAAGGTCGGACGAGAATGTGACGACAAAAGTTGCATAGAAGGTGTATTCGGACGAGCTGTCCGAAAGTGTGTGCCATTGCTTACAGTTGGCTACTGTAAGCTGCCTGCGCACAATGTGTGCAGCCCGGTGCGAATAGTGCAACCCCTACATTTCTTATTTATTGAAAGCGTGAGGTAAGCAGCCAAAAACGCATATAAAACCAAGGGGTTCCCTACAGCCTCCGTAACGCCGTGAGAACTCATCCGCCTTGGGCGTGTCCGTCGGCTCAGCCAGTTTTGGGGCCCTTATACCGACAGTTTTCCAAGCCGACAGCGTACTGCTGTCCTTTTGGGGAAGAAATTCATCCAGCGTACTGCTGCCTTTTTGGGGCAGTAATTCATCCTAGGGAGGAAACTAGAAAACCATTTTTATCGTGAAGGGTGCCTTTGAATAGGAAGAAATGTGACATTAAATGACCAATGTAACCTATTTGGGATACTCGGCAGGGAGGGAACCATCCTACTATATATAACGCGCTAAGTGTGTCTGTTGGTTTGTCTGTGTGTGTGTGTGTGTGTGTTTGTGTGTGTGTGTAGTTGTGTGTTTGACCGGAAATTCATAACTCCGGTTCCCGTCGACCTAGAGAGTTCAAATTTGGTAGGTGTAAGGGAGGCAGGATGGGAACACTAATGGTGGGTGGCAGGACCGGACTCTGCCCACAAGGGGCGGGGTTTGTGCGAAATAAATGTTTGAGCGCAAATTCATAACTTCTGTCCCCGTCGATCTAGAGAGTTCAAATTCAGTAGGTGTAAGGGGGGCAGGATGGGAACACTAATGGTGGGTGGTGGTGCCGGACTCCGCCCACAGGGGGCGGGGTTTGTGCGAAATAAATGTTTGAGCGCAAATTCATAACTTCTGTCCCCGTCGATCTAGAGAGTTCAAATTCGGTGGGTGTAAGGGGGGCAGGATGGGAACACCAATGGTGGGTGGTGGTGCCGGACTCCGCCCACAGGGGGCGGGGTTTGTGCGAAATAAATGTTTGAGCGCAAATTCATAACTTCTGTCCCCGTCGATCTAGAGAGTTCAAATTCAGTAGGTGTAAGGGGGGCAGGACGGGAACACTAATGGTGGGTGGCAGGACCGGACTCCGCCCACAAGGGGCGGGGTTTGTGTGAAAAACTTAAACTTGGACCTAGAGCATTCAAATTTGGCAGGAATACAGGCGGCAGGGTGGAAACACTTATGGTGGGTGGCAGGACCGGACTCCGCCCACAAGGGGCGGGGTTTGTGTGAAAAACTTAAACTTAGACCTAAAGCGTTCAAATTTGGCAGGAATACAGGCGGCAGGGTGGAAACACTTATGGTGGGCGGCAGGACCGGACTCCGCCCACAAGGGGCGGGGTTTGTGTGAAAAACTTAAACTTGGACCTAGAGCGTTCAAATTTGGTAGGAGTACAGGCGGCAGGGTGGAAACACTTATGGTTGGTGGCAGGACCGGACTCCGCCCACAAGGGGCGGGGTTTGTGTGAAAAACTTAAACTTGGACCTAGAGCGTTCAAATTTGGTAGGAGTACAGGCGGCAGGGTGGAAACACTTATGGTGGGTGGGTGGCAGAACCGGACTCTGCCCACAAGGGGCGGGGTTTGTGTGAAAAACTTAAACTTGTACCTAGAGCATTCAAATTTGGTAGGAGTACAGATGTCAGGATTGAAACACTTATGATATGTGGCAGGACCGGATTCTGCGCACAATGGGGGGGGGGGGGGTGGTTTGAGCGGAAAATCATAACTCCTCAAGGGTGCAGGGCTTATAGAGATATGTCAAAATGAACCTAGAGCGGTCAAACTTAGTAGGAATACAGGAGGCAGGATAGGAACACTGATGACAGGTTGCAAGACCAAACTCCGCCCCAAAGGACTGGGCGTGAAAAAATACTGTTAGTTCGGACCCAGACCGTTGAAGCTTGAAGGCACAAGGAGTTGGCTGGGAACATTGATGGTAGCTAACATAGTAAACTTAGCCGCGATGAAGTGTCTGAATACTTTTTTCTCTAAAATCGCCTTTGTGATATAATGCGATGTTCTATTCAGACACAGCGAAGATGGCTTACAGAAAAAATCGCTCACAATTTGAAGCTAATACTGAGGGTGTACAGCTTTCAAAGAAAAAGTAGAATCCGAAGTGTTATTTGCGCATCATGGTGAGCGCCCGGCGTAGCCGGGCGAACCTATTAGAAGGAGGGACGCCCGGCGTTAGCTGGGCGGCCCGACTGGTTAATATTATATTACAACCCTGTACTAATTGCGCTTTTCATTCCAATGCGTAACTTGATAGAAACAGCTTCATAAGGACGGACAGAAGGATCGAATAGTAACAGAGTGGGCATCGCAGATCATACATAGGCCAGAAATCCACTACGATGTCCCCTAGTCTCGAGTTGATGCAGGGAGAATGGGTGAGTGCGATAAAGGGTGAACTGGCCGCGTAAGAATCCCGATCCTATGGCCTCGAAAGAAATCCCTAAGGAGTTGAATTATGTGATGAAGAATAGATACAACTTTATCAACAGTCAATCATGGATCGGAGTTGGGCCGGGGCAACGGATTCTATTAGTCCTACTTAGTTTGCTGTCGGTTGATCGGTCCCAGATACGCCTAGAAAGACAGGTGCTCTGACTAGACGCTGGCTGGGTAGCTACAAGCCATTGAGTACACCATTTTGATGGTCTTTCCGATTTCGGATGGAAGTCAAGTGCTTGGCGCGTTCCCGAATGATTGTAGAGCAAAAAAAATCCTCTAGCTATTTAGCCAGACCACGTCCTCGAAAGATTTTCAAGCTTACTTGTTGCAAGAAAATCAAATATTTATAGAATATAATATTTCAGGCCAACAACCCCCAGGATCACCTTATGGAGGATCACCTTACCCACACGATGTCTACTATTATCCAGATCAAGCATCACCTGGTTACTATCCTTACCCCCAGCCTTACGAAGGATATCCAGTGCCGCAGTATCCTTCTGGTCCATATCCACCATACGGCAATAATCCACAATACTATCCACCTGAAGGCTACCCATATCCACCTTATCCACCTGAAGGTTATCCACCACAAGGAGCTCCACAAGAAGGCTTCCCACCTCGACGTCCATCAGCGGAATCCCAAGATTCTCAAGATCAATCTCAATCCACTCCTTCCAATCCTTCTGCAGAACACTCACGAAGAAGAGAAAGGGACCGCGAGCAGCCGCAGTCACAGTCCGTTCCCTCTTCACGTCAACCGGAAGGAAGGGATAGACCTCCAGAAAGAATGAACCGAGCTGGAAAGGAGCAGAATTCGAAGGGAAAGTAGAGGTCGTAGTAAAAATTAGTAGGCAAATGACTCTAAAAGGGGATTCTAACAGCTGAATTAATTGATAAATGACTTTGAAAACCATTTCTGATCAACATATCCAGCATCTTCGACACAAAATGAAACGCCTTGCTGTTGTACTACTGACAACCTCTACTGACGATAATTTTGAAGGAGACTGACTATACAGAGCTATTCGAGAAAATAAAAAACCTCAAGTCATTGCTTGGATATCGTTATGTACTCCTCTGCTATAAATGTTGTCAGCTTTCGGCAGCATACATGACGAAAAGGAAACCTAACTACTCTCAAATCTATTTATAGCCAAGGAGTCATAACTATGACGTCTAGCATCACATCACAACCACGCCCTCTCGACACAAACCCGCCCTTTCAGGACGAGAAATCCTGGAAGGATGAGCAAGCATACATTCCCCTCGTAATTGGGGCAATGTAGGGCAATAATCAACCATACAGTGGAGTCAATAATGTGGGAAAGAACGTCAATCTCCACTTCCCCATCACAAAAAACGGTTGAAACTCATTTCCTCCAGGCCTGATGAGGTTGTTTTCTTCACAGTAACAGGGTTTTCTCAATCCAACTCCATGGCGAAGGAAAGCGCCAGTAGCCACCCTCAAGGAAAGCTTCAGTAACAAACAGATATGATGCATATCAATCAGCTCTGCCACGTCAGATAAATTCGAACGTCCCTGGCGTATAAGTAGGACTATAAACGTCGGCTTCTTTTAGTTTGCGGAAGCGTAACTTGTCCTAAGTGCCAATAGACATTCAAGGAGAAACTAAGTTAATCGTGAGGGTATGTCAATAAAACTTCAGAAAATAAAAACAGTGGGAGTGAGCTAGCTGTAGAGATGCTAACTGGAAACACAAAAACAACATAAAATGCAAATACAGTAAACCAAGTTTTACCACGACTTTAATAAATTTGTTGTAAATGCCATAAAGCATTGAAAATATCGAACATTTAAAAAAAGGTAGGGTGGCACACGATGATGGCCAATTTCCTGATAGACACGGATTGGGATAAGATCGATAGGCGATGGTCAAATGATGGAATGACCCGTTTCATTCCAGTCAAGACATAATAGAAGAAACAAACAAAAAGTGCAAAAGTATTTTACAGTCACATTGCACATTACATTTTAAAATATAACCTGATTATAAGGGAATTCCCTGAGTTTACAGGGAAAATTAAAAAATTAACTTTCTAGATCACCGAGGAGATCAAGTAAGGAAATCGAATAGTGGAACCGGTACTGTAACACCCAAGTATACAAAAACGGTTTCATAGGAATATTTTCTTCTTTTTTGGTTGTGGTGGAGCTGGAACGGCGTTCAACATCCATGATGGCACAGTAGGTTTTTGTGAAGCACCATTGGATTTGGACGAGTTAGAATCGTCGCCAGTGGAGGCTGTAACAGAAAAAACATCAGTAAAAATAATTTCTTCTCAGGGAGAAAGAGAGACTAAAAACAATGGTTCAGAAAAGCAGGTGGTAATTGCGCAGAATAAGGCTTTATAGCGGACGAACAAGCCAATTTCTTCAACAACACAACAACAGTGACCGAAGAATTGGGCTTTTCTTTGAGGAAAATACGAAAAAAAGGATCTCGGAAAACTATCATATCACTTTCTGTAGTGATGTCTTTGCAGTTATTTTACAACTCGCTTGTCAAATTTATTTACTGCCCGACAAATGACGTTTATACAGAATTATCAAAGCTACCGTAACAAAATAAGCCACAGAAGCGCTGTCAGCT
Source organism: Haemonchus contortus (assembly GCA_000469685.2). NCBI lineage: Eukaryota > Metazoa > Nematoda > Chromadorea > Rhabditida > Trichostrongylidae > Haemonchus > Haemonchus contortus. The sequence goes on from LS997564.1 coordinate 37,247,185, forward strand.
TAGGATTTTAAGGCTTGTTATTCGAAAAAAGCGTCTCCTTTCTTTCAAACTTCTTACGGTGAGCGAATGCCTTTCTGGGGATCCTATGAAAGGGAAATAGTTCTTTGAACTAGTCTACTGAAACCTTTGTAGACTGACTATCTAAAATTTCAAGCTTATTCTGTCCAGAACGAATGACGACCGTGTTTCAGCCCCTAAGATGGAACTAAACAAGTTCTTGAGAGAATTCTCTACAGGCTCAACGAATTGGAATACTCAAAATTTTAAACTCAATACGGTTATTTTAGTTGATTTTTTATGCTTAAAAAAGGGCTGCACCATAAATGTACGTCAAAAAACTTTTCGTTTCTGCTCTGGATTGAATCATTGGCATACATTTCATTCGCAGCAATCGTAAGCCTGTATGAAAATAACTAATATTGTACCTGACGACGAAGGTTCAGTAGTATTGGCCTCGTATTCCCACAACAAGATTGCTCTGATTAGCTTGAGACGATTGTAGTCCATGAAATCCGGAGGTAGCGCTTCCATTAGCTGTTTCAATCGATAGACATCTAAACAACGCTGACAATAACGAAATCGAGAAAAAAGTTCGTCTGATGACCACTGATCAATTTTCTATACTCTATCGTTCCCCTTTCTGCTTATCAATATCATCAGAGAAGGTAAAACTGAGTAAACAAAATCGTTGGTCCCACCACATCTTCGCAGTGAGGTACAGAACCCGCTCTACTGGATAGGTGAACGTACTTTTAGGCTACTCTGAAGCTTAGTAAGTAAGCCAACCAAAAAATCCAACAAAAAAAAAAAATGAAAACTCTTCGGAGAGATACTGTATGTCAAAAGTGATCACTGCAAAACTTAAGAAACATCTATGGAAAAAAACCACTGCAAAGTGCCAAGGAAGTTTTTTTTTCGGCCAACCTGTCCGAAAACAATCTGTAATCTACTACCCTTCACGGCAAAACTGCTCATTGAAGAGAAATCGACCATAAATGGAATCAGAGACTTCTGTCAATGAACATTCTCAGAAGTGCGACTCTTACCTCCACCCAGCTTCTCCCTCGCGGCGTCGTACACGATGCTGATGAGATTGTTATCGATGCCTAACTTATCCAAGTGAAGTGGAAGACCCAGTTCCACGGCAGAACACAAATTTCCCCATGTGGTTGATTCACTGATACACCGCATCATCGATATTTCAGACTGAAAGGGATAAAACTGTCGGGTTGAATTAAAAGCGTTCAAAAATAACAAAAAGAAAAATTCCGGAGAACGATCTCACAATAGAAGCCGCAGACAACAAGTGAGCTCTGTACGATTGTTGGACAGTGGGTGTAAGTCGAGACATTGTTTCTTGGAGTTCTGATGGAATCTTTAAAAGAGTTCGGAAACTCCAACTTCACCATGCACTCAGCGTTTAGAAACGGACAAAGAAACTAATAAACATGCTTAGCAACCCAAGAACTTACTGTCGATGAACTGGATACATTGGTTTCAAGTTGGTTTGCAGCTGCGAACTCCTTAATACAATCGGTAAAACGCTGTCCGAAACGTTGTCGTCTTTCAACAGGCAGATCCGAGATCGACTCCAAAGCAGCTACACTGAAAAAATAGTTCTCCTTAGAAAACTGAGACGTGACACCCTGATGGCACAGTGTACATATCGTAATCTTTGAATTTACAGCGCTGGGATAGGATATATGGGATACCAGATAGTACTGGTAATCACTAGAAGCGATGATCAATGACTTGCATTCGTAAGTCTATGTATATAGTTGGGTAGGACTGATATACATGATTGAGGTTTTGCAAATTTCCAATTAAAGTATATCTGGAAAGTATCTCTTTGGAAGACTGAATATAAGCGTTCAAAGCTTAACGGAAGTCTGGTTGAAGACTGAATGAAAATGATATTTCTCGATGAATGATCGACCCTCGTAACATGACGTTTCAGTTCCCTTCTGGACTTCAGAGTTTCTTCTTTAATCACAAAAATATCCCTTCTTGCTTCGCACCTCTTCCTCGCTCTACCGATCCTACTGGTTACAGCACAGGCACACAGTAGGTGATCTTAAATGGAAAAGGGTCTAGCCCATTTAGAAGGGCTAGAGAGGACTGGGAGAGCTAGTGGTGACACGATCTAGGCAATGCCCAGAAAAAGGACGTTGGACGGGTAGAATACAACTCGAAATATGTAAGTTTGGTATACTCACCTATTCGGTCGAATATTAGCCAATTGGTCGAGGACCTTATTCGATGCGATTTGGAATGGTCCACAGTCATATTCCTTCGCCAACTCCATTCGGACGTTATCAAGCTCTCGACGGAGTTCTTCCACCTGATGCTTTGAGAATTGTTTTAATTGTAGCACGGGGACAAACAATGCATTATGGATCTGGACACTCACAAGTGGAAGGTTTGGAAGCGTACTGTCGGGTTGTACTTGAAGTGAAGGATAGGCAGCAGCCGACAGGTATTTTCGCAGACGAATCGCTCCGAGGATTCTTCTGAAAAAACCTCAGGCGTACTATAACTCCACAGACTTGCAGTACACTTCATGCAAACCGATTTTTGTACTGTATGAGCGAAAATGACTTACCGTTTGGGCTCATCTTCCACCTCCACTGTAGACTTCCCAGATTCACCAGCAGCTATCGTAACCTTATTCTTCGCTACAGATGCTGCCACAAGGATAGGAGACGCTTCAATCATCAACGTCTAAAAGAATTCATCATGATTCCCACAAAACTTGCACAGCATGCTGGCCGCTACCGTACCTCATTGTTAGCCAAGTACCACTTCTTCGCCTTGTCCGACAACTTCACACAGGCACCGTATACCATGTCGCCTTTTTTGATTTCTACCAACCAACCATGTATACGCAGTTGTGCACCTAGAGTAAACATATTTGTTGTATAAATAAAAGCAGACATTTTTGAGGATCCCTCTGGTAATGCGCCACGCATCTGAATGATTCCTAGACCAACAGAATACGTTTCTATGTATTCAAAGTTATGAATTCCAGACAGCGTGCCTTCTGATGGGTAGGTTTTCAGCTTACCAGAACAATTACCCGCCAAGCTGCCAACCTCAAAAGAAGACTCAACTGGCCTCTGAAGCCAAGCGTAAGTCAGTTCCAAGCAGTATAAACCGACCTAGAGCCTTCCACCATTTGTCGCTTCTTCCTTTGCCAATTCCAAAAATCTTTTGATTGGATCCACGGCCTCGACTTTTCTCCTTATCCTGTCAAAACATTTTCATCAATGCTGCTTTTAATATTAGTCCACATTCGCTCAGATACGACACTCACCAGCCCTCGCACAAAATCCACCGGCTTGCCTAAACCACTGTTGCCTCCATAGACTTCATGAATCGCATGGAACAACCAACGTGCCTCTTTCCCGACATCAATACATTTCGAAGACGAGCTCTGAATTTAGAAAGGTTTTATTTACCTTTTTTGGATTAATACTATGATTGTATTGCCTTCTCAGCCCCCTCTTCACCTGCTGGTTGTTCATCTGCCAGTCGCAGTTATCACAACAGTCGGTTTGTGGGTTCAGCGGAGCCGGTGTGGATGAGTCGAAGTGGCTCAGAAGCAAGCTAAAAGACGAATATCCATTGAGCAAGAAGGAAGATCAGTATCAACCAAGATAACTCAACCTTATGGATGATAACAAAGAACAGTACCCTTGGCAACGGGATTTTCGAATAGAGTTTTTAAATTAATATGACGGTCAGGCCATAAAAGGCTGTTTAAACATGTCTACGACATCCCTCAAAGCCACCCAACTTTTTTCGAGCCCACCCACTTCAATCTAGCCCAGACATGAACAAAGGGGCAAAAAATAGAGGCATCAAACCAGGTCTCAACTTACTAGCGCCTGCACCGCATCGAATTCAAAAACTCCTCCATCGCTCGGATCATCTCGTAGGCATGCGAAAGGTATGGTTCTTTCATAGAATTGTTAATACGCGCCCTGAAACCACATTTTCCACTTATCAGAGGGATTCAATCAAATCTTAGCTGTGAAGCAGACCTGTTCATAACTATATCCTTTTGCGTCCAAAAAACATAGCAGTGTGCTGGATCACCGTCACGTCCAGCACGACCGATTTCTTGGTAATAACTTTCGATATCCTTTGGACCTAAACAATCACCTCCTCTCATTACTTCATTTCTATGAACTACCAACTAAGGAGCTTTCGCTTAAAGCGTGATAAAGAACGCATGCTCCTCTTACCAGCCCCTCAACCAACTAACCAGGAGGTGAGGTAACTTAAAACAAACTAAAATCGAGACTGGAATAAAATTATGTTCCTCCTAATGCTGAAGCCATAGTTGGAGGGGAATCATCCATCATTCAGCCAGTTCAGCTGGTCCACTGAGTAATCATAAAGTCGTGCCACATTCAAAAGCCAATTTCCTCACACCCAAGTTAATTTTGAAGCGTCAATGAGCCCAAATTTTCACAATCAAGCAAACTCAGAAAAAACTCACTCCCACAATGGATCACTTTGCGCACATCTGACTTATCTATTCCCATACCGAACGCTACCGTAGCAACTATAGTGGTGTACTGAAAAATGAGCAGTATGAAAATATCTAAAATCAACCTTGAAATTCATTTAATAACATCCAAATAGGAAGACCAACTTTATCTTGGATGAAACCGTGATGTGCATCGTTTCTTGCTCTATCGCTCAAACCAGCATGGTACATAGCACATTTTACACCTCGACCTGCAATAAGAACGGAATGTACGTGAGAAATGAAATTTATAAATTTGCTCGGGTTCAAAGAATGATATAAAGCAGATAAGAAATGCATGGAATTCTTGATATTATTTAAAAAAAATTAATTGGCTATCTGTTGATGCATCTTCAACACCGCAACAGCTGAAATTTCCTCTCTAATAATAGCATCTTCAAGCCGTACAACTGTCAAAGAAAGATATAAGTGGAAGGTTTTTGCTGGGAATTCGATCTGACCTCTAAGATACTCATGAACTGTCTCCACCATGGCTCGAGTCTGGCAGTAAATTATAGTAGCACCGCCAAAATGTCGTCCCTAAAATGTAAAGCACCTTCTCTGCGAACAAGCGACTCAACGGAGAACAGACGAAAAATTTTGAGTGAATCATTACAGAGAATAAGGATTCTCACCAGCACATTATCTTCGGCAATTAAAAGTTTAGTGAGATCTTCTTTCATGGAAGTCATCTGACTAACCGATAGGTACAGATTTCTCCTGGAAAAGTTTTATAGAAAAGATGGTGAAAATGGAGCCCCATTAGTCTGGCTCGCTTAACAACGACCTGGAACAGAACACGAGGCCTCTAAGGATCACCTGTCAAATCCAGTACAAACGACAATCGGGTTGATCAACTCCAGACTATCAATTATATCTTTTCTAACTACTTTAGTGGCAGTAGCTGTCAGAGCCATCACAGGGCAATCCCTAAAAAATAAATGTTGGTAAGCAATAAAACATATCTACAAAAATCTTTCTAAAAATTATATTGTTTTTTTCCAAAAATGGAGGACCTTTATAGCTATATATCCAGCAGACCTTTCGACTCATCAGCTTTGCTTCGCTTAATGCGATTTGAAAGGTTCAGTCCGACTGTTTCCAAAAAGGGACTCGCCCTACGAAGACCCGGGAATTATGACATTCTATCGAACAATCAATTGTTCATTGGATATTCCTAGAGACTAATCAGAAAGGAATGCCTGCGCATTCGATGGTGAGCTCGTCGCAAATCAAAACAAAAGTAACTACAAAAATAAAAAAAAATACAAAAAATACACACAAAAACATACAATACAAAAAATACAAAAAATAAAAAAAATATTTATTCACAACTCTGGAATGATAAAAAAATATTTATTCACAACTCTGGAATGATTATATGTACAATAAGGATCACTTACCTCAAAATATTCCTGATCTTCGCAAGATGGCGATACGAAGCACGGAAGTCGTGACCCCATTGTGAGACACAATGAGCTTCGTCAATTGCAATCAATCGGACTTCTAACAAACAGAATGTTATGGAAAGAGCGTTTTTCGAGGATAATGGAAGTTTAAGCAATGCGGAAACTAATTATGTTATAACTCACTCGATTTTATTCTATGCAAGAGGCTCGTCGCATTTTCAACATACTCCGGGGTGAGGTAAAGGAACCTAAGAAAAATATATCAAGATGGCTCACGATTCGCGATTCATCAATCGAAAATCCATCAATAACTTTCACCGTAACCTTCATGCAGTTGTTAAACAGCTAACTGCTGATAAGGAAAACTCACTTCAGTGACCCGCTCTCGATATTGTCCATAATATCGTCTCTTTGATTCAGTGAAGTAGTACCACATAAAACAGACGCCGAGACCCCATTCAGCCTAAATAAGTCTTCAGTCATTCGGCTCCTGCCCAAGGAATAAATAGAAAACCATAAGCAAGCAATGGTATGGTTAACACGACTGATTGTTAGTATGTAGGACAACCCATTTATCCCGAAAAGGTGGTCGAGGGAGAAGGCAAACGGCCTTGCTACGACATATGGGGTTGAGCGTGTTGGCAATTTTCATAGACTTTTCATAGAATATCAACCTCTGGACCCTGCATATACTGCTTACATCCGAATTGATGAATATATCGAAAGCAACTGAAAAGCCGCGGATGCTATGGTCATGGTAAATATGACACGCGAACGCGACTGCAGTCTCCTCTTCTTTTACCAGGGTAGAAAATTGAAATCAGGTCCAATTAAAAAACGCCTGGAAATCAGCCAGGAATAACAGATCTCAGATATTACCACTTCCTACAGTTATTGCAAAGATCACTGAATTTCCAATAAGTTTTCTATGACAACCAAAAAAACTCACGTAAGACTCATCACTTGATCGTTCATCAAAGAGATAAGTGGTGATACTACCAGGGTCAGGAACGAAGACATCAGTCCCGGCAGTTGATAACATACACTTTTGCCGTATCCTAAAAATTTTGTCATCATTACCACACAAGGGGAAACTTTCTGAGCAGAAAAACTCGGCAAACAAGAGTAATAAACGAACCAGTAGACATCAACACTAGCTGATCCTTTCCTTCCAAAGCGTTTCGCACAATGTCCCACTGCTTAGGGCGGAACGACGAATGACCGAAATAATGCTGAAATGAGAAGTAGACCTTTACTGACGTATCCCCTTACATTCGCTAACACCAACTCTCCACTGCTTCCGCTTTCCCTTCGTGGATTGTCTCTCTCACTGTCATTCATCCTCTAAGGGGTCTCCTACTTCTAATAATTACCTCTCCAGGATGACCTAGAAGCAATTCCACTGCTATCGTGAAAATGACTGATTTTAACTTCAAAATCAAATGGTAGTTTCCTAGAGGAAGCATCATTTCTTCGATAAACTAAATTGAGGCATGAATGAGTTACGACAAATTACCTTTAATGTCTGCAGAGCCTTCTGAGAAGGGGAAGCACTCAAAAAAGTACTGTCGCGAGATGATTGAGATCGGTTCACTATGGATGTTGGTTTAGAGATCTCGTCTGAATGTACATATTCATGGAAATCACATCGTTATGAAATCTCATGGGAAAAGTCAGAATGAAGAACACCCTTACATTGGATAGGAGGTGGAGTTGGGGGCAGATTTTGTTCATCTTCGTCATATTCGTCGCTGTCTTGCGGAGGCTTCCGTTTACGAGTTGTTGCTGAACAATGGAGAGGTTTATGAAGGAAGAAAATTCGTCATGGCATTAGGGCATTGAAAGCTCCCTAAACGCTCACTCTCGTGAAAGAAAAACAAACCAGGAGGTGGAGTTGGTGGAGGATCGCTGAACTCATCATCATCATGTGGAGGACGACTACGTCCAGGCAAAGCTAAACATTAACTTTGAAGTAGCTTTCAGGAAATCCATGACCTGTTCCTAGCAAACACAGACAAATCGTGTGAACTAGCGATGAGCTCAAAAACACTGATAGCTCAGATTTCTCAACATTTTACATTGTTGTGAAAAAATAAAACCCGGTTAGTTGTCCGAAACCGGTGCCCGTTTTACGAAGCGAACACTTTTTTGAGAACAATTAAATGCGAAAACCAGTACATAGCATTGCCTCTCAGAATCCCACTGGGATCACACTCAATAAGACCCCTTGAATAAAATTTAGCGGAAGTCAGCAATCAGAAATAACAATGATCTTCCCGAAACGTACACAAAAAAGCAACAGAATCGAAGAATGTGGTCGAAATTTTGAGTGTCCTAAGACCTAACCATCCTCTACCAACCTGCCCGACCTATGAATTTCCGTATACAAACTTCAAGGGCTTGGTGGCACACTAAAGGTTAACTATAAAGTTCAAGTTCTTATATTCAACGCACCTTGAACGCCTTCAGCTGGAGGAGGCGTTGGCGGCAGAGAGTCATCGCAGCTGCCTGAGCTGTTAAGAACATCTATCACACTGGGATTCTTAATAACAATCTCGTCATCGAAAGAATCATAGTCGCCTTCAGACATTTCCCGACAGCCCTGAAAAGAAGTTTGTACCCTGCCTATCTCTAACATTGCTACGGAGGAACGAAAATCTTTTAAAACAAAAAGAAAAGATTTTTGATTACGATAAGCCGCTTGGACCTATGGTAGAAAGCTGAATTGCGTCCGAAAGAACCGCCCAACCCCTCCTCCCCTTCCCCTCCCCCTCACTCTCCCCTCTCGAAACCGATTCCTTAGTTTTTACCTTGCACTTGCACTGCTCCAATAAAGCGGCTCGCTGTTACCATCCAATATCCCATTTGTATAAAAGGGAAGTCTCAAGAGGAAGGTCGATCCGCTCATCAAGAAGAACGCTTCCTTTGTGAGTCACAGCTTTGTAGAGATAGTGCTCGATCCCTATGGGCGCCTACAGGGTGGAAATGCGGTCCTGTTGCCTGTACTACCGCTAGGAGGCCTTTCTAGACGACGTCTACAAACGTACAAACTAACTATGTGTCTCACTGTCTTCCAGAGAACCCAATTCATTACCGACTGACACCCTAACGAAAACTTAGAATGCTTTTTCGAAGCACAACTTCTTCGAGCAAAATATTCTTATAAGAAGCACAAGACTCAACCTGCCCACACCTAAAGTTCCCAGACCCTTGGAGTCAGAGACCAAACACTTGAGATTCGACTTCCAGTGATGGTAACTAGGGGAAACTTTGACAAACCTTCAGAAATAATAATGGCGAAAAAGCCTTTCACGACAAGGGGACACATATGAAAGTTGTAGGCAATATAGAGGTAACATATTTATTGTATTGAGCAGGTGAAACAATCGCGATAGGAGGCACGCATCCATCAATCATCAAAAGCAACTATTTAACAACTAACAGTAAATCCTACACAAATTCGTAAAAACCTAACAGGTGAACGATAACGATAAACGTATTGCATACGAATTGAATGATAGTCTAACACACTGTGTACACTTTCGGCTTTACAAGGTATCTGAATGACCTCTTCGCTAAAGATCCCCGTGAGAATTTGTGCCTGAAAGAAAAACATGGAGTGATAAACAACCAACAAATTTTAACAAATAATATCTCAAAATCAAAACGCAACCACATAGGAGTAGACAACTTACCGCAATCGTTTGGTATAACTTAATCCCACAACTGATTGTACCTTATCGCGATATCGCATAGCCACCTCGACTATATTCAACGGTTCAGTATCGACTATAGGTACCACAGACGTATCCGTGCTTAAAAAAGTAGAGATATCAAGATTTAGGCAGGTACAAGTAAATGGAACATAAAAAGTCAGCCTTGTGAAGAAGGCAAAAGGCTTTGCAAACGAACCTTGGCTTGCAGCGATCCTTCAAATAATAGCTCTCCTTTGAGAATTCTCCAAGAGGTGTTTCTGCGGCTTTACGACCAAAAAAGAACACCCTAGAATTTTGGATTGCTTTGAGCATGAAATCATGCATGGATTAAGCTCAAAGCTATTGAGAGCCTTATGCAAGCCAAGTGACAGATTCACTAACCTATCGGCTGTGATACCCCAAAGCCGTAGAAGTCCTTCTCGAGCCGCCATTTCCGTAGCAATTCTCAAGGTCTCACCAGCACCTAGAAGTGTTCGCATGAAACAGACAATCGACAAGGAATGGGAAACAATGAGAACAACATACTTTGCCCAACTAGCTCTGACTTATCTTTGTAGATACCAACAACATACACTGGTTCAGCACTCACAGAGCCAGAAGAACGTAGTATACGTGGTTCGACCTAAATTCACGACAGATCAGACCAATTACCGTAGAAAAACTCTTCACTTGAAAAGGTTAGCTCCTAATTTACCGCAAATGAGTGTTGATTGTTACGAGAGAAAAATTTCCAGCGAGTACAAAAACGGGTGGCTAACTGTACCTCCGAAGCTCCTTCCTGAGTGAGTAAATCAGTCAATACAGCAAGAGGATCACGCAGGTTGTAGACATCAGCAAAATCTATATCGATTATTTGCGGTATAACCATATCAATGATGAGATTCTTTGCTCGTTCCTCTCCAATAGCAGCTAACAGTGCCCGAAAGGCATCCGCGATTGAAGCGGCTGCAGGTGGATGCTCAGCAGTTCGTAGCAATACATCGACTCCTAAAGTTCTGCACTGTTCACATAACTCGAATTTGTCTGAAGTTGTAGGCTGTCTGTCTATTCCTTTTTCACTAATTAAACTAGGCATTACTAGTACTAAGGGTTGATAGCACCAATCAATATTGATCTCGTTACACCTTCACAGAATAACGACATAATTTGAGAAAAGGAAGCAAATGAAGGGCAAAACAAAAAAAAAAGAATTATGCTGGATGTAAAGTTCTCGGCATGAGCACATGGCAACAAAAACTTTTTCTAAAAGCATAGCTTAAAAGAACTATATTAAAATCTAAACGAACCCAGGTGTTTAGCAATGTTTGCCAACTGTTCATCCGAGCTCAATTCGTTGACAACAGCTTGGATGAAGTCCTCAGGAGCAAGTGGTAGTTGACAACGCAAGTAGGATGATAGAACTTGAGAAATAACTTTGTGACCTAAAGGATTGTCTTGTGCATGACGGCAAGATGGGATCAAAGGAAAAAACATTACTAAAAATTAATAAAAAGTAGAGGAAAAACCTTTTTCTGCGAGTTCCGTGTTGCTACCTTCACCCACTTCTGTTGACTGACTCGGAGCGGCACGAGCCGCATCTTCTTCGATGTCAGCACGTGTATAGAAAGAACTCGTTGTCAAAGCCTACAGAAAAAGACCTTGTTTCAAAGCCTTCGACAGAATATATCAACAAATCGGACTTAGTAACTTTGACACCCCGTTTGAAATCCACGAGTGCAAAAAATGGCTCAACAGACACATCAATCCCACCTTTACAAGTTCTTCAGGTTGAACATCAGGTGCACCGATACGATGACCGAAAGCATATACCTCCGAAGCATAATTCCTGAAATGGCACCATTTTCTCTCAGACCTCATATTTGACTATCAAAAACCGAACTCTATTCCATGTTGTGCCCTTAGTGAAGAAAAAGTTGAAAGCTAACATCCAACAAAACCAAGGTTTATTCAGGTACCTATCAACTTTAAAACATCACAGAACAACGGATAAAAAGGAATCCGAAACGCACCTTTGCGAGTAGAAAATATGCAATATAATGAGCAAAGTAGGTGGAGCAATAAAAGGCACCGGATAACACAGATTTGTTCCTGATGTGAAATTTCAGATCCATAACAAGTTTGGAGGTCAGTAAATAGGAGGTATACAACATGAGATTAGTTAGTCTAGGATAAAAGTTCTAGAACTATCGGGTCTTACACACTATTGACTAGAACAACGTACTACAAAATATCTACATCCTAAAAACGCCGAATCTCGTTTCGGGGATAGGTTTTTGCAGTGTAGCCTGCAAAGTTAAACCTAGCACTTTACGTGTCTCACGAGGGTCGATAACGCCATCATCCCAAAGCCGTGCTGATGCGAAGTATGGATGACCCTCTTTCTCGAATTTTTCTTCAACTGGCTTTCTGAGCGCCTCGTCTTCTTCCTAAATGAGCAGATATTTGAATGATAAGGGTGGCAATTGAACCGAGGTTACCTTAGTCCATTGTGATCCTTCCCGTTGACGTTTATCACGTTGAACAGTTGCAAGGACATTAGCGGCCTGTTCACCACCCATTACAGAAATACGGGCGTTGGGCCACATAAAGAGGAATCGAGGACCATATGCTCGGCCACACATTCCGTAGTTTCCTGCTCCGTATGACCCACCAATCAGAACAGTCAACTTAGGGACAGATGCACACGCCACGGCGGTTACTAGTTTAGCACCATGCTTGGCGATTCCTCCTGCTTCAGCTTCACGACCCACCTGAACAGAGACAACTTGGAGGTACTGTAGTAAGTGGAAAATCCTTCATTAACAGATAAATTGACAGTTCTTAACCACATGGTAACCTCACCATGAATCCAGTTATATTCTGGAGGAACACCAGCGGAATTTTTCGTTGACAGCACAGTTCAATGAAGTGAGCCCCTTTCATGGCAGATTCCGAGAATAGCACACCGTTATTCGCGAGAATTCCAACAGGTTGACCGAAAATCTTCGCAAACCCTGAATAATAAGAAACAGAAAGTTGAATTTAAATCATTCCGAGAAGATAACTCAGAGGAGGCAACCTACCGGTCACAAGCGTTTCTCCGTATTTTTCTTTGAATTCATCGAAACGTGAGCCATCAACAATACGTGCAATAACCTCCCGCACCTCAAACGTTTTCTTGAGGTTCGCTCCAACAATGCCAAGCAATTCCTCCGCCGGATACAAAGGCTCTTCAACTGTAAATAAATGAGTAAACTAAACAAATTATAAAAAGCACAAATATCAACCTAGGAAAGATTCATTGAAGAATTCAAGTTGACACGAGGTACTTACAATGATCAGCAAATTCAGTGGCTCCCACAGGTGGTCCCAATCCAGCAACAGCGTTGCGGGCCAAATGAAGTGCGTGTGCATCATTGTGTGCATAGTAATCTGTCACGCCAGATTCACTGCAATGAAGGTCAGCTCCTCCCAGTTCTTCAGCGGAAATCTGAGAATAACTGTCCATCGTAACTTCCAACAAAGGCCTCTTCGACAATACGGTCTGCTAGCGAATACAGGTGATGTTGCGGAAACTCACATCTTCACCGGTAGCTGCCTTGACAAGAGGAGGTCCTCCAAGGAATACTGTTCCAGTGCCTTTGACTATGATTGCCTGATCCGCCATAGCTGGAACATAAGCTCCTCCCGCTGTGCAGCTACCCATAACAACAGCAAGCTGAGGAATGCCTTGACCGCTGAGGGTTGCCTTTAAATGATCTCATGAACCTACTACATAATAGGGAAAAAAGAAACGTGAAATTCTCGATGTAAATAAAGGAGGAAAACAACAAAGAGCAAGCTTTTACGCACCTGGTTGTAGAAAATCCTTCCAAAATGATCCCTATCCGCAAAAATGTCAGCTTGACGAGGTAAATTTGCACCGCCAGAGTCCACCAAATAGATGCAGGGTAGACCATTTTCCCTAAGAATAGTTTCATATCAAGAGTTCATTGAATTTCAATAATAGGCTGTAAGGATTTACCTGGCGATGTCTTGTGCCCGGAGATGTTTCTTCACAGTGATAGGATAATAGGTTCCTCCTTTCACGGTGGCATCATTAGCAGTTATCATGCAAACTCGTCCTGAGACAGTTCCTAAGCCGGTGATGATCCCACCTGCAGGGACTTCTTCATTACCGTACATCTGAAAGCCGGCAAGCTGGCTCAGCTCCAAGAATGAGGTTCCTGGATCAATCAGAGTGTTGATCCGTTCACGCGCAAGCATTTTTCCGCGTTTCTTGTGGAGCGCTCGAGCTTTTTCTCCTCCTCCTTCAGTGATCTTCGAAATCTTCTGCCGCAAATCATCAACTATTTCCTTCATTTGAGTGTAATTCTGCTTGTATTCTTCGGATGCAGCGTCGATGGTCGATTCGATTTGGGACCACTGTTGAACAGCTCCACCGAAACAATGGTGGGAACGCACGCTAAAATCTGCCACAATGCAGGGCAGGCAATCAAAGGAAGAAAGGTAAATACTGTAAGCAAAAAAAAAAGGTTTCAAGTGGGCACTTGATCACATGGAATAGAGTTTTCATATGGAAAAGAAGCTATACCAATTAGGATAGGATGAGCGATGAATAAGTGGGTCTGCTCCCAGTAACATCCTACGATGATAGAGATCTTTGTAGTAGGCACGTTCCCATCTTGCTCGAATAAATCTGCCTGAAAACACGGATTGAACGTAGAACTGAAAAAAAACTAACAAAAAAACATTTGAGCAGATTAGTCAGTGACTTTAAAATAACTGCTACTTCGAATTTTTCAGAAAAAGACTTAAGTTTGTGAAGACAGATCCGAAGGTGTGCAAAGAACCTCATACCAAATTTCGGGTTCCATGATTCGAAGTACTTGTCTATAAGGTTATTCCCAAATAACATCACTGGAAAGCACTTCTTTATTTTACCTAACCAAACACTTCGCACACGAGGTTCGATGATGAAGAACAAAAATGGTTTTTCAAGGGGTAATGTTTATCGCTCTGGCTATTTCTCCTTTACACAAAGAGGTTCATTCAAAAGGGACTCTCATCCTTCACGAAACTTACCCCTAAACACTAATAACTCAAGCTTAGGCCTATATGCAAAGTTCGAAGTCCCAAAAGAATTGAAGGAAATGAGTTCTAACTCGTACACAAATAAAATACGACTTTGTGATTTTCGATTAGCACACATAATTAAGCCTTAAAAGAACATTGAATCAGAAGACCTACATGCTTGTAGGGAAGTCGTTCGTGCAGGGAGCTTTTGGCACACGCTTCCGAGCATTATGATGGAAGCGTACCCTAAAAAACTTAAGTTCTTTGATGGTAATTCGAACAGCATTCAAGAAATTCGAGCATAAACTAACAAGAAATAAGGGGGTTCTATGATTTCAACAGACATTCAAAAGAGATGCGATAAGTCCCTAATGATTCTGTTAACAGCTTGGCCCTTAGTTTCAAAAAAAAAAAAATCACAAATTCCGATGATTTTTTCATCTATTTTAGATCTGAATTTTATTTGAGATTTCAGATCACCTTGAGATCTGAAATCAGCTAATAAAGTCACAAACAGCGAAAAACGATCCTATCACCATTTGTTTAGTTGCAAGAGCACCCTCTCCCACGAGGGTGCAGCCATCGAACTAGCACCCTTTTTACCAAAATTTCAAGTAAGGGGCATGTTGGAAACTCGTTCAAGGAAAGAAAGACAATCGTAGGACTCCAGAAGTATGTTTTCGCAGCATCCGCTGTCTCTTTACTGTATAGGTTTCTTGTAAAGACGGTAAAAGTTCAACCCTTGTACCAATCCGTTTTTATTCCTTTTCCTCTAGGAAATGCAACTAAAAGCTTCGAGGAAAAATGACGTATTTAACCTACAATAGAAGCTTGCAATAGCAACATTGGAGAGAAAACAACAACTTTGAAAAGATTGCACCCCAGCATGGCATTTTCTTGACATCCTTGGTATGGTATCTCCTTAAAGAACTGCCAGAAAACCATGTGTAAACCTCAGCAATACATCAAATTTAGGGCATCCATCTCTACCTCAACCTAACTCAAGTTGTCTTCATAAACAACAACCTCTAAATATTGATAAAAACCAAAATCAACAAATTTTTCGTGAACGAACACAACCGAGAACGAACGCAAAAACCGGCCGATTAACGACCGTACCCTGTTCCACTGAGGACCAGCGCAGGGCATTTAAACCGCGAAATCAAAGATTTCGTGAGTTGTTGGTTTATTTGGTAGCCTTCAGCTCGTCTTGTTGGCGGTCTTAGTAGGTTTCTCCCGGTTGTTCATCGATTTCGGGAAGGTCCAACTTCTAATTGGGCATGTTTCCTGTGGGAATGTGTTCGTACCAAAGTCCTTCCTTGCGTGACAGAACTCCTTTTGCATTTCTCTTTTTTCATTGATAAGCTACGTAATGGTGACCATTCCCGATTGGGATTAACTGAGAAGAAGGCAGAATGAAGGGGACTTTATATGCGGCTTCAAAATCGCAACCGGCAAAAGACCGTGAAAGGAATTTTAACGGGAACGTAAACTTTCTTTCAAATATCCTATCGAAGTTGTCTTTTTCAAAGAGTTCTTCTTCACCCCATTCTTTCAAAAACCCTTATCTTCTTGCCCTTGCTACCCTTACATTGCACTTTTGATTAGCATGGGGTCGCCCCATTCCTTTTTTGGCGCCAACTTCACTCATTTGGATTTCCTGTCAAATTATATTTTCAATATTTAGACGTCTACCGACACGGGACTAGCCGATCTGGCAACGACAAGAACGAACCGAAGGTGAGTTTGATTCATTTTCTCAGATATTTCATTGTCCCAATCAAACCGGAAGTCCAAAACTCCATTCTGATTGAGAAAGTAACTCAAAGTAACTGGAGCTCCCTCAACTTCATATTCACTAGGGTCGAATGTTCCACTAGGGTCTTATATGACTCAATAACTGCTTCCCAATTATTCCGGTACCTGACTTTCCCACATAGGTCACGTTTGGTACTGTAGTACTTTCGTTTAATGGTTCCACGAATTGCTATGCTTCAAGGACATTCAGATCGTCGGGTCAGAGCATTCCAGAAGGCCTCGAGTCGGCATTTGATGATAACCAAAGTGGACGTTGAAGTCAAATGATTGACCATCCCTCCGCTTTTAAGAAAAATTTGAAGTTTAGGGGTGGAACCAAACGGACTTAGGCGACCTTAAAAGCGAAGCTTACAGAATGGAGCCAGTGGCGCATCGCTCTTTTCCAACATTGAGCGCTAGGGCGCAGAGAAATGGATGTAGCCTTCAAAAGAATTATATTTTCTTAGCCAGAAAAGGTTCTTGAGCCCCTTTATAGACTTGGTGAGCCCATAGAGGTGCCTAAGAACGGTGCTTAGTTAAGAAAATATGGTTTTTAACGCGGTCATCAATGGGTTAAAGGTAGCCTTGAAAGGGAGGGAGCTTCGGGGTGGGTGAGTCTATTGAGTGTTTGATTCTTAACCAACCCCAACTTTTTGCCTAGGTGATCACCTCACACACCGCGGACCTCCTCCTCCCTTTACGCTAAGGTAAGAACTAAACCTCTTTGCAGGAATCATCTCTAAGCATCATTAAATTCGGCTACTCCTCCTCAGCGCTCTAGCTCCCAATGTTGGCTGGGAGGGGTGTCCTCCAACTACATTTCCACCCCATAAAATTCTCAGGTGCCAGGTCTATGGATATAAATCACTTTGAATAACATATAACACTTCGAATAACATTGCCCTTTAAGATTAATGTTTGAAGTATTAAAAAAAATATGCAGGGAATTAATCGCCAATCTGTTATTTGGCATTCTCTCACTAAATATCGAAGCGGTTAGCTCCAAGATAAATTCTGTCCCAAGGATGAGTCGCCGGGGATCCTTGAAACAATATAAAAATTCAGCAGATTACGTTATTTTTGTATTTTCTATCAGCATCCATCCTCTTTTAACGATTCATGAATTTCTACATCTTTATTAAATAAAAAATTACAATCGAATACAAACATTGTCAGAATTTGACGCAAAAATTTACGCTATATCCGTTTGTACTTCATTAACAGCTTCGATACGATTAAAAATGGACAGAATAAAAAGCAATATCAATTGCTTCACCTCCTAATAGAAAACCCTAAACCCGATCGATTATCCTTAAAGAAGTCGCGAAAAAAATCATTTTTACAGCGAAAAAAATACTAAACGAAATAGATTCAGTACTGTCAACTAATAGATCCTGAAGGTCAGGTGGCAAGAACATAGTTACCTTAATACCGCCCTGACGGGAACCGAAAAAATTAGCTAAAGTTCAATACAATACAATGAGAAAAACACACGTACCACAAAAAAGCAACGGTTTCCCTAAATGCGCTTGTTTGGGGAAGCGTTAGACTGGGACTTTTGTCAGTGTTTCAGTATAATCTGCTGAAACTAAATAGTCAAGAACTAATCCAACAAAACTTTTCTGTGTTGATTGTTGTAAATTTGGTTTTTCCGGTTGAAAATACCATCCCATATGATGATCACATTTGCTACAAACACAAACAGTCCATTGCATTCCTGGGAACCAAGTTGCTTCGGTCGAAGGTTGTCCACGAAATTTCAAATGGGCACTTTTCGTGGTAAGCACGTGGAATGTTTCTTCGGCTGGATTCTCGAATACATGAACTGTGGCAGTTTGTCCGACAATCGGGAAATCGTATTTGTACTTAAAACGACGTTCCGATACCGTAACATTCAGCAGTTCCGATTGTCTTGTAATAGTTGCACCACAATTTCGACATAGCAATTCACCAACATGGCGACTTTTAACGAATAGTATGTGGGTGACGATAAAAGCCAGTTGGAGTAGGGAGGACGGCAACATTCTCGAGGAAAGCAACCAATGTAGTGGGTTATAATGAGAATGATGGACAACTTCTTACAACTACATAGTTTCTGCGTGCGGTCGCGTCGCGGGCTCGGGTTTGTTTCATGTTAATTCGAGGTTCAATTTTTATCATCTCCCACGGTACGCTGTTCCCATACGACGTTCCAACAAGGGGAAAAGGTTATCGGGAGAGAAAAATAAAATCGCGGTTTTCTTACGGTGGCCGAATTTTTGTGATCGTTGTCGTTAGTTTACTGATATGTCCCAGAACTTTTCGGTGACGAGTATCGACATTTTCCCGTTTTCCTGGGGGAGATTCATTTAATTCAAGCATTCCTAGTCCCTTGGGGTAGTTTGATATCGTTCAGATGTCATTATGTGTGGAGCTTGCTCATAGCTGACTGTTCTGGGAGCTGACCTCAATGGGAACAGGTGTGTCGGTGACGTAAGGCAGCGTGCTGCTATCGGCACCCCCACCACCTCCCACAACAACCAAGCTGTGGTTACGGTATCGATCGATGCGATCCTCGCGTCCTACCTCCCCCTCCCCCGGAGACCGACCACTGACCGAGCCACATAACACGGTTGAGCGTTCTACGTCGTCCCGGCCAGGGCCATTTACTCACAATTACGGTGCTAGATTAGCATCTCTTCCCAGTCCCCCTCGTCCATTCTCTGGTACGGAGGAAAACTCTGGTACTAGATGAATGATGCATTGGATTCAAGGTTAGTCGCCGTTTAACCGTTTAATTACACGCTCGCAGTCATTTGTTTCCTGCAACTCGTTAACCTTAATGCTTTCGCTTGGCTTTTTGAAAGTTTGTTTAAGAATTGAAGTTGTATTCACATATAACTTTAGGCTAGTCTCGTTGACCATTTGGACCTTATACCTTTTTAAGAGGTGTGGAGTTCTAGAGCCCAGTTTCCTTAGAAAAGGTTTTGTTCTGTTTACTACTTACAATCAAGGCTACTTCGTCCTGTTTACTATTTACAATCAAGGCTACTTCGTCCTGTTTACTATTTACAATCAAGACTACTTCTTGAGTCACAAAAACTTCTATGCAAAAAGGTACTACTTTCCAACAGACTGAGACCGGAAGCAGTTGAGGAAACTGTTTTCTGTCCAAATTCGTTCAAAAGTAGCGTCTTTACGATAGATGCCAATAGTGAGGAAAACGGCTCTGTTTGGAGGGCTCTGTGGTCTTCCAACATCACTTTAGCCCTACCTCAAAATGGGGCTGACAATGAGTTAGCATGAAAGCGGTGAACCGAAAAAAAAAACAATTAGAACGTCCCAAACGGTAATGTACAGAAAAAGCAGTAGGGGAATTAGTGTTCAGAAAGCTGGCGGTTAGCTCTCAATAAATTGAGAATTTCTTTCAACGAGTATAGTGATCTCTTTTCGAAGACTTTAGTCACAACAGGAGTGTTTTTAATTTTTATTTTTTTTACTGAACATCATTTTAGTTCATCAAAAACAAATTACAAATATAAAAACTGTGTTGGGGAATGCTACTGTATTTATTGTACTTTTGTTAGAACCGTGTCATATTTTTATCAAACAATATTGTAGCTCGATGGCGCCACCCAAGCGTGTTGGATTGTCTGTCGCATCGAGAAATCAAAATGTGGCTGCTGCACCCGCTGGAAAGTTATCCCGACAACATGGCTCAAGTAATTTACTA
Organism: Haemonchus contortus; assembly: GCA_000469685.2. Classification (NCBI taxonomy): domain Eukaryota; kingdom Metazoa; phylum Nematoda; class Chromadorea; order Rhabditida; family Trichostrongylidae; genus Haemonchus; species Haemonchus contortus. Next base: position 37,267,408 of record LS997564.1, read on the forward strand.
AAGGAAAATGTAGCCAAGAAAGGCCAAAAGGAAGAAAGAACCATAAAGGTAAGCCCACAATCTTGCTGCCCACGTACTATTTACTTTTTGATAATGGCTAACAGAGCGGTCAGTTAACGATGGCAGTCTACCCGGCTGCTGTGAAGTGAAAGATTGTTGGTACTGATGTTTGGCCTGTTTAAATATGCTTTTTCTAAATCAATCGCTTACAGTACCCTGCCGCTAATTCCGGCGTTTCTCAGTCTCGGGCTGTGGTGCCACCTATCAAGCCGACATTTGAAGTTTACTGTGACGATGACGATGAGAACAATATCATTCATCAGCTTGAAAAGCAATGTCAAGAAGAAAGAAAAGTGGTAGAAAAAGTGAGCGCAGTTTGTGAATCGTGAACCTCGATCCTCTTACTGTTTAAGCTCCAACAATGCTTTCTTTAGCCCAAGGTTGCTGCTGTTCGCAAACCTCTAGCAAGTCTTCCGGTCACCACATTGGATTATAATTCAGATGACGACGTTAGTTGCATTTGTCTCCGTTTTCCACTCCACCATTTCTCATCGGAGCTCATCATTTGTTATTTAGGAGGTGTTCTCCACCGTTTCCCATGTCCCATCCATCCCTCTCACAATTCGATCTGAATTCTCAAATTTTGGCATGAATGATGATGATGACGCTAAGTCATCGTTATACGGCAGTGCACTGGATTATGAGATAGACAGCCGTGATGAGTATGTGACAGCCATTTCCGAGAAAGAACTACGAGAAGATATCATCTACGCCAATCCGGAGTTTTCAGATGACATCTACAGGTTGATACGAGCTGCGTATTACCCCATATTAGTTTTGATACAGGTTATTTGCAGGTATATGAAGCACAGAGAGGTGAAAGTACGTCCAAAACCTAATTATATGTCGAAACAAGACGACATCAATCCTGAAATGAGAGCTATACTCGTCGATTGGTTGTCGGACGTCGTTCAAGAGTATAAAATGCATCAGGTAATTATGTATTCAATTATAAGAATCCTTTTTGGTGTTACTTGCGTCCCATTCCTCTAGCTACTAAGATTTCAGGAAACACTGCACTTGGCAATATCGCTAGTTGATCGTACTCTCTCGAGATTTCGCACAAACCGCGATCGTCTTCAACTTATCGGCACAACAGCTATGATGATAGCAGCGTAAGTTCCCTGAATCTATTGGATACGGTAGGCTATTGAGTGTTATCGTTTTAGGAAATACGAAGAGATATACCCGCCTGAGTTGAAGGAATTCACCTATATTACTGATGACACGTACACGGCTGAACAGGTAGGTTTCCATCAATTTCCAACTTTAGTTGTTCTTTCATTATGTTCCTAAGCGATTTCGATCTACTTGCATATCATTTCATCCACCCCAGGTTTTTTAAATGATATACATTTTCTCCACAAAAATAAAGGAATTCATGCAAAAATGAGTCGACCTTATCTAATGGAGATGTACTTGAATAAGGTTATTAGTTTGAAACAAGTACATATATGGCATGGGCACTACTAGTTCAAGTCGATTGTGAAATTTTCTTCGAGGGATTGAGCACATGGGACTTCATTGTTTTTATGGACGTTCAAATCGAACATTGTAGATACTACAAATGGAGCGCGTCATTCTGAATGAACTACGATTCGATGTCGGCACTCCCACATCGCAATGGTTTGGTGGTAGATTCGCACGTCATCAGAAAGCTTCTCGCAAAACCATAAATACCATGAATATGCTGCTTGACCTCGTTCTCCTCGATATTAGCTACATTGCCTATCGACCGTCATACATTGCTGCGGCATGCTTATGCTATGCCAATGTTCTTACAGGTACATATTGCTTATTGGTTTCTTTTTGTTTTTCAGTAAACATGCTTATTTTATGTGTCACATCTAATTTTTTAAGAGCGTTACTGCTTTGTAGTTTTTTTTTGCCCATTCAAACATATGTTTAAGGGCCAGCCCCATGGTCGACAGAGATGGAACGGTGGTCCGGTATCTCTGTTGTTGACATATCAAATCTTCTGCGTGCCCTACATGAAACGTTTCGGTCGTTGCCGTCGTCCAAGTATCGGTCAGTCCCTCAAAGGTACAGTTCCCCAGAATACGACTTCGTCGCGGATCTTCCTCCACCCGCTCAGTTGCCATTATGATAATAGTTGCCGTTACATTCTTTTATCCCCACACATTTGGGCCAATAGGTTTAGCAGTAATCGCCATTTTTTGTTTTTTTTTTATGAGATCTCACCTTTAACTACAGACTTTCATTAACGTACGCGGTATTTACAAGATTTTGCATACCCTAATTTCCCGTAGCTACGTTAAATCACAGTGTACAAACTTATTTATTTTATACTCTTTAAGTATTTACCAAGTATTGGGAATGTTACGAAGAAAAAATCTCTCGGAGTAGTTTGGAATATTGAACTCTTTATGTTTAGTATTATGTCTGAAATTCGTATTGAACCCATTATCCCAAAAGAGTTGATTAATCTCCATTGTCTGTGAATTTGCCCACAATATTTGCATGTTGCTAAACATATTGAAACTCCTGACATATTGATCCACTAACATTAACCTTCACTTTAACCTATGTATCTTATGTGTCTAATCAAGACCAGTTATTGCTTACTATCGTGTGTATGATGATAACAAAAACGAAATAAAGGAATTCCTGTATTCTGTTAACTTTGGAATTTTAGCTGGTAACTTGACTCAGTCTGATTCACTAGGAAGAAGTCATGCATGCTCATGACGGAGTAGGGTGCATTGTTTACTAGGTGGCACGATCAGTCGATCTTCGCTATTCATAGATCCCCCTGCTATGCAGTAGGTATATTTGGATCAATCGATGCAATAAGAATATTTGGATTGATAGATTGTAAAGTTCTAACCAGAAAACTACTGCTCCTTTCCCTATCAAATATCCCGAGCCACTAACAAACTAAGCGAAAACTGCCTAAAGTTTTTCATAAGAAAGTACTAGACAAGTTACGATTCAAAAAAGGAATGTGTTGTGTTTCTACAACTTCAGCAAGTAGAAGGTAAGACTCCGCTGTTTTGATGTGTTGGTGATATTTACCGAAACGCTTTCTTCTTAGCTTTAGAGTTAGAGCGGATCAAAGCTTCATGTTAGAATTAACCATAAATCGCTTACACCTATGAAATTACGCCAGGATGAAATAGAATCACCTATAGTGATAGGGGGTTGTACCGGCTAATACAGACCGATAAAGGGTGCCGAAAAGTAAAATGAAATGTAATTAGATCGGCATCGCAAGGTTGGCGAACTATGGGCAAACCTATGCTCCTCGATTTTATTCGAACCCGGGATACGTACTTGCGCTTTTCCGGCACTATTCTCAAATTGATTCAACATCTAGTCGTAATTATACTAGATCAGTTCGACCTGTGCACTGACAAACACTACACTGATGGGTGATAAGGAATAGTATCACTCCGCACTTATTTAGCACTAAGTTTGACGAACGACTGATAAAAACGATATGATGAGTGTAGTGAAAAAGAGATAAAAGTAACAAAGGCTGATAAGAACCAACAACATATCGCCCAGCTCATAAGCTGGAACCGATTCCTTATTATTGTGGGAAAAGCACCTTCTCAAGGCTCATATAGATGGAAATCTCAATAGAGATGGTACTACTATTTGAAATAGTCCACTACGGGGTTTGTAAAATCGCCGTCGACTATTATCCACAGTAATGATATCTAGCTGAACTGGTAACTATACAAGACACTATAGCCAGTTATCCTTTTTCGTTGAACTCCTTATAAAAAAAACAATGCAAAGTAATTTCCTAAGGGCATAAGGGTATCGGTAACTAAAGGTAGTGTTCGGTGAGTGAATGAACTTTACCATAAACACCCCCTAAACTTCGAATATCGATGCAGGAGAACTTTGAACTACAATGGAGCGGTAGAGGTCCTCCCTACTACCGAGTCATCAGACCGAGTGAAATTTGAGTATTGTAGAAAGGATAACTAGTCGATGTACTTACCTACTGGATCGAAATCAAAAGCGACATTGTGATCAACGAAGTTTTAAAATTTAAAGACAAGGTAGTGAGATAGGTGTATAAAAGCTCGAAGTACCTTAGGGTTATAGGACTCGTTCAAGAGAAGCATGTGATTGGATAACAAACCTTATAAAGAAACACGAAATCTAGACTCTGAAAGCATTTTAACAGTCCAATGCAAGTACACTTCTGAATCCACTTTGATTGAAATCATCAATTTTTTCAATTGATTCGCATAATACAGATATAATAGGGTCCGTTCAGTGAAACCGCGTACATCTAAAACTTAATAACTCAATGCGAAGTTAGTTGGTATTTTCAAAAAGAACTGCGACTCCTTGGCCGCCTCCTATGCAAGCTGATCCAATGGCGTACTTCATGTTACGTCTCCTGCAAACACTCAATTCAGTAGTTGAAGAACCATCTCGATTCAGGCAAAATGGCTCGCCACTTACTTCAGCTCATGAGTTAGGTGAACACTGATTCGTGCTCCAGAGGCACCTAGAGGATGACCGAGAGCGATGGCACCACCGTTCAGGTTGAGCTTCTCCATGGGAATTCCGAGTTCTCGTTGGACGGCTAGAGCTTGAGGAGCGAATGCTTCATTGACCTAAAGGGTCGGGTCATGGTCGAGAAGTGAAACTATCCAGTAAACTTCAAAATAATTCCTTGAGCGGGTTGTGAGAAGAAACTTAAACTTAAAAAGTACCTCAAAGATATCGATGTCGTCGATCTTCAGACCAGTATGGGCTAGAACCTGGCGTATAGCGGGTGCTGGTCCGATGCCCATAATCGTTGGATCGCAACCTTAACGTTTTTTGTATGTCTCTTTGAATTTTCATCGGATTCAGATCCATCACATACGGCGACTGCCTGGGACATAACATTTACTGCGCTCTCCCTATCCCTCCTTACAAGGGAAAGGAATCCAGGGGTGAAGAATTCCTATGCGTTATACCGAACGACTCCTATCCCAGGCTCACTAACGATGATGGACTTGGACATTAGAACACTAGAGGTCATTCAAAAGACTCACCAACAGTCGCGTAACTGACAACTCGAGCCAAGGGTTTCAATCCATGTTCTTTGATAGCGTCCTCTCCAGCGACGACCATTGCAGCAGCGCCATCACATATACCCTGCAAAGTTATGAAAATTTGGGAAAATGGCATCGATAGTCAGCCGAAAGCCGCGAAGTACTCACTGAGGCATTTCCTGCATTGATCAAACCGTCTTTTTGGAATACTGGTTTCAACTTGGCCAAGGATTCCATGGTTGTCTCCGGTCGAGGGTGTTCGTCTACCTGTATCAAAATACGTTTTTGAGGTAGAACCTAATCGGCCAACTAGAGATCGAAGAGAGGATGAACGGGGAACCGAGGGTCTTGAGGGTAAATACTTGGTAAACATGAGTGACGGGTAAGGATCACATACTAGTAATAGACATGTTAACCTCAAATGTCTCTTCGCCCTTTCGTCCTTTAACATTCATGGGTGCAATTTCTGCCTTGTAGAATCCTGCATCCTGAGCCTTCTTCCAGAGTTGCTGTGAACGAAGAGCAAAAGCATCGGCGTCACTACGACTCACCTAGAACAAGTGATAATTTGAGTAATCGACGGCACTGCTACGGTAATGAACTGCTCAGATACTGCCGAAGGACCTTACCTTGTACTGCGCTCCAAGCTTCTCTGCAGTTTGACCCATGGCAAGTTTGGCGTATGAATCAGTGAGAGACTCCCATAGCATGTCTTCGAACTTAATATCACGAGCTTGATTTTGTGAGTGATATAAAAGAGATTGGGAGATTTCGATTCATACTGGCACTTGAACGTTGTCAGTCTCTAGTTACTTAGTCATTAGTTTAATTGCTGTAGTTCTGCATGTTGCACAGTCGTTTACTCCTACTCTAACTGTGGTGAACACATCGCATAACGCAGGCTCTGCACGTCGGTAACTCAACTACAAGTTCTGAATTCCTTTCTCTTCATTTCTTTCACGAAGTTCGCTAGAGTCTTCGCCGCTTAACCAAATGTGTCCTTGCAAGAACTGGTGAAGAATAAACTTGACCTTATGTTTTTATTGGCTGCTGTTATTTCGCCGCAGTTCGCCGCGATCTGAAATCTCACAAAGTTGGTGGGTTATGGACAAAACTTCGACCTCCGTGCAAGCACAAGTACGGGTTGGGGTCTCGTCTGAGGTCGAAATTTCGCCCATAGCTCGCCAGCTTTTTGAGAAGTGAAGATCTACAGATCACATTAACAACGCCAGTTCCCTAGTCTTACTACATGGGTGAGATTAAGCAGTAAGAATCGAATACTCGAAACAGAAACATGATGGATGTCTGTCGACTGACCTCATATTTCATTCCGAGAGCAGTACCGAATCGAATATTTCGAACAGCAAATGGTGTTTGAGTCATGTTTTCAGTACCTCCTGCCACGACGAGTTTCGATTCGCCGAGTTTGATTTGCTAAAATTAGGTCTCAGGTGACTAAATTTATGAATATGAAGTGACCAATATGAAGTAGAATTACCTGTGCAGCATTGATCAAAGCCTGAAATCCTGATCCGCAGAGACGATTCACCGTAAGGGCAGGTACATTCTGAGGCACTCCACTTCTTAGCCCGATATGTCGTGTCAAATATATGCCATCCTTGGAACTTGCGACTACATTACCTGGAGATCAGGAAAATAATTGTTTGCGAAACAAAAACCAAGAAATTCCACGAACGGCATGGTGAGGTGGGGAGTGGGGAGGGGGAGGGGGGATGGGTAAGAAACTTGGTGGTGATTGACTTCAATAGCAAAAGCCTGCGCTTTGAGATGGGCTTGGAATGAATATGTAGACACAAACTCAAAGACTCAAATCAGGCCGTATTTGCTTCAAATATGCTCTCATAGCAGCCCATAATTCTTCGAGACATGTAATATAGAGGAAAAAATAAGTATCAACAGATAACGAAGGTCGTTCTCGATAAGATTGCAGAAAAAAACAAGTGACAAAAATCTACAGCTCGAGCACTCTAAAGACAGACTGGGTGTTCCATCAAATGAGAATCATTCCATATTTCCAAAGTAAAGGAACTCACCAAAAATAACATGATCGATATTATCGGCTTTGACGGAGGCATGTTGAAGAGCGGCGATGGTGGCGAAAACGCCGAGGTCAGTTGCGGAGTGATTTTTCAGTTTTCCTCCGAACGTACCAAATGCCGTTCGTTTAGCTCCCACAATGAAAACACCTGGAAGCAAATAACTTTCAAGCTATTGCAGTCAGAAAAAAAGATCAAGAAATCGCAAAGGAAAGCAAAATAACTGACCAGATTTCGAAGCCATCGTCCCTTACTCTGAGGGATAGTAAGTGACTGGAAGTAAAGCAGTTAAATCACCAAATTGTAATTTTACAGAAATAAACTGTGCAGAGGAACTCGAAGATGTAACAAAATCGTTTCAGTAAGTAATCAAAACAAGTAGAGGTACAGTCTAGCGAGCGTTCGTCATGAAAGGGAACACTCACGGGGTCAAAGTACAAAAAACGCGAGTCCACCCCATAGAGCAAAGTGTTCGGCCGGCGCGGCGAATTGATAGAATCGTAATGGCCTAAATTACAGCATATATTGTACTCACCCCAATTGATTAGCAAATGTAGAAAATTAGAAAACCGTAAAATAACCAGAAAAACACGTAAAATTAGTAGAAATGAAAATTAATAAAACTAGTGTAATGCTAATAGTAGTTATATAAAAAACCCAATATAGCTTTTTTCGAAAAACTTTCGAAGGTCTGAAGTGGCATCGATATTCCCAATAGTCTGAGAAACGAAAAACGAGACGCGTATAAAAGGAATGGCGGAGGTAGGGTAGTGTAGTGGCATGTGGCGCACTCCTCACACGCATGGTCACGGGTTCGAATCCTGGATCAATATCAGTCTGGACTGACAAAGTCTTCGGTTCCTTTTGGGTCGCTCAATTGGACTAGTCTAGTCTGAGCACCTAACTAAGGTATCTGTAAACCGTGAAGTGCTATGGTACCTGGTCCATAAATCAGTTCATAATAAAAAGGAAACACTCACTATTCAAGACGAATATGTGAACTTTTCAGAAAAATACGTGGATATAGAGTTGCCAACCTACTTGGAATTAGTTGATAAGTAACCCGCTGGGAACGATCTTCGAAAATGTCGTGAACTTCGACTGTCACTACCTCAAATTCTATGGATTTTCCGCAGAAACCACAAAAACACACGGTATAGAGGACTTGATAAAACGAGTGCACATGGTAACGTGAGCGGATTTAATTTCAAGTCAAACCTACTTTACCACCAATACGACTGTAATATCCACAGCACAGAAACGACACAGCGATCGCGACCTTCTTTGGGGGTGAGCCATGCATTCGACACTCACGCAAGACCGTAAAGGAGTTTGAATGATTGCCCACTTCAAGCAATATTGCTGCGGGAAGGGAGACAAATCAATGCGGTCTTCTTGGAACAGATCATGAAAAAGTAATCCTACTTAGGTCCGATAGAGACTGATAAACTCTTGCGGGATCTGACCACGATACTCAGCAGATGATAGTTGCGCGTTTCACTGCTTGTTAATATTCAACGGTTTGGTGATCTCCGCATATATTTAACCATCTAATACAGCATAAATGTACAACCGATTACATGCGCCTGCTTTTTATGGATAGAAATTCATACATCAATGACAATGCAACCCTTTTTTGTTAACACCAACGGCCCAGAAGCTATCCGGTAGCCTAGCCATTGGAGCTGCTGATCGGGAAACACAACGCCGATATAGAAGAGCTGCCGCTTTTTCCTCCATGGACGTGGTATTTTGCAGGAAACATAAAAACCTGCCCGGGACCCATCAACGTCCGCACTTTTTATCGAACGCGACGTAATCTTTCGTGTTTGAATCTTTTTGCTGCCCATTAGACATTCAAAAACAATTTCGACTAAATAAAGGGGTCAGTAAAAGTTGTACACATGAGGTGATGGACCTCATCCCAGAGCACATACAACAAAATATGTGTTTAGGTTTATCGATCAACGAACAAAAAAAAGAAACAAAAAACAAACAAAACGACCGAATGAAATCACAGGGATAAAACTTGAAGGGTTGTCTCAAAATATAATTGCAAAAAAAATCAACACATTCACATCTACCTTATAAACTGCTAGGTATGCCGATATTGAAAGAGACACATTCCGACAAAATGGGCGAAAAGTAAAAAATTGAAACACAAGAAGCCTTCCAGAGCATTTCATTTCAATTGACATCGTTATTGAGCTGTAATTAAACGTGCAACACAAATAACAGACAGATTGGCATGCTATTATATTTGTTATTTGCAAGCCCTTATCCCTTAGAACTAAATTAAACCAAACTTTTCGTTTCACTCATGCCGCGGTAAAACGAATATGATCAGCTGTCTAAGGAACAGGAATCAGAACAAAAAAAAAAGCGAGATGTAGAACAGGTTCTTAGCCAAACTTCGCGTTTGAGAAATCCATTTCAGGATGTTGTTCCATGAACCTATAAACAGATCATAGCCTAGAGTCATTACAAGTAAACAAAAGTGCCCCTGAAACAAAACTAACTTTTTAAGAAGGTCATGCTTCTTCTTCTCTTCGCTAGTTGGAAGCCCTAGTTCTTTCTGGCGTTGATCGTACATCATTTTTTCCACCTAAAACCAAAACGTTCTTTATTACAATATAGCCAGAATTTCGAGCAACAAAATCTGTGAAAAGCGTAATATAGAGCCATGTTTAAATGCAAAATACGATAAACTAACCATTTTCCTGGTTTCGCCGTCCAAATCGGATAGTTTCGAGTTCTCAGGCACAATTTTTCTGGTATTTATCTCCGGATCACCTTTTACAAGGCGCGTCCACCAAGTCATCTGATTCAACTGGAACAAATCAATCAGTTAAGTACAGTTCCAACCCTATCCTTCTAGGCCTGCTAAGAACTTCTTGAAAAAAAAAGAGAAATGTCGTGAGAATTACCTTCTCAAAAGTGATCGTCACGTTTTTCTTATCTTCGAGCACCCATGCTGACGACTCGGTTTTGATCTAAGAAAAAGTTATGTCAATGGTAAAGCAAAACATTTGAAAGCGATTAAAACGATAAAACAAAACAAACTTCCTCGTGTAGTTCACCATCGATAACAGGAGTATGTCCTTTCAGAGCAACACGAATATGATGCTTCTCTATTTTTACTTCAACGTCACGCGATTTGAGTGGGAATCCAACTTTGAATGGAATTCGCACCTTAAGCACTTCCCTAATTATGAAAAATCAAAAAAGAAAACTAGAACGTGAACTAGTTTAAGCGTTAGGTAATGTTACCTCTACTTCCGCCAAAGTTTGGGTCCAGCTATAATGATCCATATCTGCACCGTTTCCCGAATTTGGCATTATGCCGGTTCCTTCATCATCATCATCTGCGCTACCTGATGGCTTCTTGTCGTCAGTTTTCTTCTCTTCAACGTTTTCTGCTTCATTTACAATACGCTTTTCACCACTGCAACGCTCAATGATTGGAAAATACCATGTCTACAAGCAATTAAACTGGTCAGCCTTACTGTTTCTTTTCAAACTCTGCAGCTTCTGCTTCCGATATTTCTTCAATCTTACTGGTACTGTTTGCTTGCTGCTGAGCTGCCTGAAAAACGCGTTCCTTTTCCCATTCAGACATCTGTAAACTAAATGAATACCTTGAATTCCGCCTCCTCTTTGGCCTTCTGAGCTGCCCGTTTAGCAGCAAGTTTCCTCTCCTCTTCCTCTCGTTTCTTCTTTAATTCTGCAGCTTTCTGGAAATGCAATGGAAGCTTTTTCATATAGAGATAAACATAACAAACATATCTCATATAAAGGTAATAACAGGTAATACAGGTAATTTTATATAAAAAAGCTTTTAAAACAAAACAAAGTTGCTTTCAGAGATATGAGAGGTACCTCAATACTAAATATAATACTAGAGCTGCAAAGAATCAGGAAAACAGACTTATGAAAAGCTTTCGAAGTGCATGCGCTAGGGGTTGAGTATCTGATAAGAAGGAAATGCCAGTAAAACTTTTTTTGGTGTCAAAAGGAAAACAACAGTAAAGAAAAATAATGTGGAAAGTTCACAAACAATTACGAATATTTGAATGTTGCTTTAAAAAAAGTTTTTGAGAATAAAGTTTCTGTACAATAAAGAACCCATTGATGGTTAGTTAACATGACCATGGTTAAATGAAGATATAATGTGATCACTACAAGTATGCCAAAACCCCTCCTGAAATGTAGCAACAAGGAAAATAATAGCGCTCCTATGAAGTCACAATGAGAAGCGGATTTCAACCTTGAAACTTTATAACAACAGTGTTATACAATACCTCAAAAGCTTCCTTGCCATGTTTCTCAAAATACGTCGTCATCAGAGCTCGAGCTTCTTCGATTCCAGCACCAGAATAGAAGTCAGTTTTCCTTCAAAAAGAACTGTTACTACTAGCTGAAAGCACCGAGTGGTTGAAACTGAATTGAGAGATATTGACGTAGTTGAGGTACTAAGTTTTGCAATGCGTCCCTACTGGACTTTTAGATACTTCGCGACCCTCTTGGGATTGTGCCAATTCTGCAAAGTGCTCTGTAAGTCTAGCCGCCAGAAATGTATCACAACTGAGCTTTGCCTACTACAACAAAGTTCATCATAGAGAATCCAATGGAGACTAAATGTATAGTCATCGAGCAAGCACTTTTCGAGAAAAACTCCAAATTTCCTCCGTAGGCACTTCCGTAGATGTACAAAGTCAGTTTTTCCTCGCTTACTGGTAGTAGACTTATGAATCAGCCCAACTAGACATAACTGCTCAACTGTACCTTCCAAAAGCATCAGCCATCTCATGATCACATATCGCCTTGTACAGGCTTACAAATCGAGGCCTTCTCGCCCATTACTCGTGCTCATTGTCACTCTCTTATATTGGCTGAACCCAATATAGCCAATATAACAGTTCAAGTTAGCTCCGGCGAAAGAATAAAAATCACTAGTTTGCTGGCGTCAAATGACTGAATGAAGAAGAATAAATACTATTATTTCATTGCGTCCTCATCGTGCTTTAAGGCTTCATACTTGATGTTACTTGCAATGTCTCCTTCTAATACAGAGTTGTGGCCTCATAGTTTCATTGTTCTGATTTGGGTTTTTTTGGTTCCGTTCTTTAAATAATTTTATTTCTTTTTTCTTACTGCCTGGCACTAGTTCATTCTATGTTACTGTTTGTTTCCTTTCTGCCACACCCGGGCGCACTATTATGAGTGTAATAAATAAATCAATAAACAGTAAGTTAAGCCTAGTTCGTCTTGTTTGAAGAAAAATACTACAAGGATGAGAAACCGGACGATCTATCTCATTTCGTTAGTCCCGCACTTTACGCTTTGGTCGAATTCTAGTATTCGTTGTTAGCCCATTTATATGTTGACCTCAAACGAAAAAAGAAATATCATAGTCCAGATAAAACAGGATGAAATCATTCTGTTTTTATCATTGTAGTACTTTTGACCCAACAACATTCACTCAGTACTATATTTTCTTATAAATTTTTCCTTTTTTTGACTATCCTCAGAAAATCCGACTGACAACGAATACCAGTAAGCGGGCCGGTGAGAACAGGCGGTTTAGTGCAGTTGCATCGTTTGAAGAAGTTGACCCCTTTGGTGGAATCATTGACTACATAGGCACAAAACTAAGATGAGGAAGAGTTACCCGCTGCCATTGAGTGTAAGTTGACAAAAGAAGTTATGGTCTGTCTTCTATAACACAAAATGCTCCCATTTATCGATTGATAATTAAATATTTCTTCATATTGAACCTACTTATTCAGACTGTACCCTCAATGGTTAGAAGTGCTTCTGTTTCTACTAATCATCTCTCTAAGATTCTCATCTCAAGGAGGACACACTTATCGGTAATTAACCAGACACATTTCTGATAATTTTTTTTCGAAAAATACAACGGCCATGTCCACCTTATTACGCAGAGTGGGTAGGGCAGATTATATTCCCGCGAGCGTGAGGATGTAGTTTAAGGACACATGTACAGTCAGCTGTCATAATTGGCCTCAGATAGTGATTGGGGATTCGGCAGGCTACCGTGAAACGGGGAAGGATGACCCAAAAATAAAACTTTGAAGTTCCTACGAAAGAGTAGCATCTTTGGACAAGGTTCCTTTCATAAAAAAGAACATTGATGGAGGAACTGACAGGCCTGACACTTTCACGCTAACGATGAGCAACTAAGACAACAAGAAAAGAGGATACAATGGACACACCTTGCCAAAAAACTGAAGAAAACATCGAAAAGCTCTGGAATACCTCCAGGCAGTGATTTTGCCAGTGAAAAGAGAACATTGTCGTATTTCTCCTCCATTATTACCTGTAAAAGAAGCGATGACGACAAAAAACTATTACCTTGAAGTGCCTTGAAGGCTTAAATGAGACGAACATTCAACAACATCATAAACATAAAAATTTCAGCTTCTTTCTCTGGACCGCATGAGAGAAATATGACCACCGTTATAGTTGCAGGATAATGGTATAATGAAGTAATGAAAACGCAGAAGCGCATATTCAACGGTTTTATGAACAATATGTAAAACTGTAGAGGAGTGAGAGATTGGGAAATTCAGAAAACGTAGACAGCTGCAACCTACAGGTCTATTAGCTTCAATCTAAAGAAAGTAGACGAAAAACTGCAATCAAAAGCATGAAGTACATCTGGCTCAGAAAACTCGTAAAAACTGAAAAACCTGGTTCAGGAGAAGGTAAAAACGGGGTTACCAATATGATTCTGCTTACCACAGATTCTTGTCCTCAGTTCCCCTCCATTGACGCACCCAGTTGAGTGTATAGATAAATAAATATATTCTTTTTTCAAGTGTGATCCAATTTTTTTTCAAATCCACATCCAGCTTAACGACTACCCTCGTCACAAGCTTTACAGAGAAACCTCGATGAAAGATGGAGTCAACACGGTAAGCTTGTTTCCATGGATGTCAAGTGCCTTCGACTTTCCGAGAATAAAGTCGAAAGCACTTGACAGTATACTATTAGAGCCCCAAGCGGCTTGAACAGATGATCGTAATCCGACTGAATGAGCCGTCACAGCTACATCCCCCCCCCTAACCCTAGATGGCTTGATATCTAAATTTTTTGCAATAGCTATGGTACAATAGGTTTCCCTCTTAATGAAGCCGTTATTCTGGGTCCAAAATATGACCACTAAAAGCAAAAATAAAGACAATTGTTAATCACACTTGGGTACGAGCCTAACAAGCCATTTTAGGAGGTTTGAGCAATAAAAAACATTAATAAATGGCAATAAGAATGCAGTCACATTAAATGGTCAATTTGGCTGTGAGCATAGCGGTAACTACCCGACAACCAGGTGACTGCAATCAAATGCACTTCAAAGTAGCTCGAATATTCCACAGAGACGTAATATTAAGTGGAAAGAGCGCAACTGCACAACGTACTTTACCTGGAGGTCTAGAAAGAGCTGGCAATTGTAAGACGCGAAAAAAACTTTGGTTGAGATAAGCGAAAACGTTCCACACCACATCTCTTGGAGGATTCTGTCCGGCCAATTTTTCTCTTTAATTCCCCATTGTTAGTGTTGCTGGGTTGCACATTCTTTGATAGAACTTTTAAGTGGTCGCTTTTCAGTTCGGCGTCAATGATACTTGACGCTGAAATATGAAGGGACTCCGTCACCAAACTTGGAAAAAAGCGACAAATTGAATAGAGATTGCTAGAAGCTTTCAAACTCGTCTACTCATCTATTATGATTTTGCCACTTTTTATCAATTACTCGTTATTCCGAAATATATCACTTTTCGGTCTAAAAAACGTTAGATTTTGAATAAAGAAGACTGGAATTCTAGCGGCTGATGCTGCCAAGGATAAGATTTAAGGACTTGCCTGGCTGTATGGCACTTGTGCCGAGCAAATAGCTATTTCTTGTCCGAGATTAAAAACAGACTGGACAAAATCTTATAGAATCTCTACGCCTAATTGGCAACAACTTGTGTTTCTGATTGCTCAACGTTGCTTACTTCTAAAAGGACAAACAAAGGGGAGTTTTCTGGCGCGAAAACGGCAACCAATCCTATGGATTTCGTATCAGGAGTTTTAGAAAAAATGATGGAAATTTCGGCCCGAATAACTGAGAGGAATTTACCTTGTGAAGACCTCAGCTAGCTGAGTACTACTATGTACTGCCTAAACCCGAGAAACACCAGAACACTCGATGTGAAAGTGGGGCAGTTCGAATTTGCCTATAAAGACGTCGTACTACGTGTTTGCGACGCAAATGCACTACGTATTTCTTGTACGACAAACGGGCTGGAGCTTTTTGTGTGCACTACAGTTTTCTTTGCCATCGTTTCATATAAGAGCTACATTACATTTTTATCGTTTAGTTGCATATATGAGCAAATTCTTGGGTCGGTCCTACTTCAATAACCACGTTTTCTTCTCAAAGATTGTGGAATATTTCGTTTTAAATGCATACAATTGTATTGTATCATTCAAACTATATAATTTAAACGAACCACTGTGCTTTCAGTGATTTGTTTCTGGTGCAGGGTTCTTATAATGAAGGTTGTATATTCCGCTAGGGTCACAGTAACCACCGTAGGCCTTACAATTGAATGTGTTGAGCATTTCCAGGCATTACACTTTGGTCTACGGAACCTACCATGGATTCCTTTCAGAAAGTGCAGTGTGCCGTTCTAAAGGAAAAGTTAGGGGATGAGCTGGACGAGTTTAAAGAGGAACCGAGTAGATATGGAGAGATGGGGCATAGAGTTAAGGAAAATATAGATAGGATAGAGAACATTTTAAGCAAGAAGGGAGACCTAGAATGAAAATTGGGAAGATGTCTGGGCTGGAAGTGAAAAGTGGGAAGGGATGTTCCAAAATGAGCGAGCATATTTACAGAACTAAAGGGGCAGCCTAATATTTAGATCCATTATGTCATCAACAACTCTGGTCTGCCTCATTTTTGTGCGCCCTTTGGAACAGGCATCGATATCAATTCGACCCAATGGGTAAATTGGGATACTAACTAGTAATATGATGCATATCTATGAGATCCTCAGAGTAAGAATTTAACTGGCTTCATTTACACAGATCTAAGCTCCCTCAGTCTACCGTAACCGGTATAGGTATTGATTTTACGCGCGTAAAACTGATGTGTAAAGGCCTGATGTCAATTAAATCTAGCCAAGCACTCGTAAAATCAGTGATTCTGTCTGATAAACCTACTTTAGCAGGCATATGGCGATCCCATTATTGAGAGGTTTTTAGGTAATGCTCTACTGATGGTCAATTCCGGGACACGGTTAGGGTAAAGTCAACCTCCTGTCATTGATTTCGAAAAAGTCTTGTTAACCATGTAGTAGGTATATTCGAAGTAATGTGACTGGTGAATTTTCAGGATGGTTTTATCGAGGCTTTCTCGACTAAAACCACATTTAGTGGCCACGACCATGTTGGTTGGAATTCTTGGCATTGCATATGGAACCTTGAAGGCTGGTCTTTTAGTCAAGGTAACAGATTTTTTCCCTAAAATCTTAACAAAGATTAAAAACTATTTATCTTCAGGGTTGGATAATGGCTCCTCCGCGTTTATTACATGAAGAAATGGAAGACTTTTTGACATACAAAGAAAATGAAGCCCGTCTGAGAGCGTTGGAAAAGAACCAAACCCGTTAGGTACGATGGAAAAGACGAAGAAGACGGCCAAGCTGTTTTTTATTTCGTTTTCATTGTGTATTTCTTTGATTTTTAGTTTTATCCACATTGTACATATTTAGATAACGATTTTTTTGAATAATATGTTAGAGATTGTTATCCACTGTTGCACTTTTGCATTCAAAATTCGAAGGGGTATTCGAGCAGATCCAATTGTTCTCCCATTTTTAGTATCCTATAAAACTGTGTTCCAAACAAGCGAAATCAAACATTTGAAGCGCGCGGTCGCGACGCGTCAGTAAATCTTTTTGGTCAGAATGCTTTTGGCGGCTGAACTTACGCACTAATGGAGCTCGGAAAAAGCTGTAACATAGAAATTGAGATAAAAATCGAAATGACTACTTATGGAGGCAACAGTTCAGCACAATTTATACATTTATTTACATCCATGAGAAAGATGAAAAATTGCGATCACAACTTCGATAGAATATTCGATATGGCGTCTTTTTCCATGATTTTCTGCAGCAGATCGTCTATATCAGATGTAAACTGGATATCCATTTCATCCTGAAACCGTCCATGTTTAAGAATACAGAAATTATTTCCACATAAACCTTTAAAAGTCTCAAAAATTTGCTCAACCTTCCAATTAAGCTCCAGAAGTAGTGGGATTCAGTATCAGGAAAAAATCAAACAGATGAACTGGGTTTGGGTGATAAAGGGAGTAAGAAATAGAGCAGAGGTACTAGGGGGGGGGGGGGGGGGACGGGCGATTTGTGCGATTCTGGGTGCGCGCAGCAAATTGCCCGGCGAAATTCGCGGTGATCCAAACAACTCCTGCGCCTATTATTAGGGCACAAACTTGAAGTAGAGTACTTTAGTAGAGTTGGACAATCCTACTAACCTATTTTATTTGAATTCGGGCCCCAATGATAAACGCTGCAGTTGTCCAAATCGCACCGAATTTCGCCGTGCAATTTGCCGCGCGCGTACTCAGAATCGCACGAATCGCTACACACCCGAGGTACCAGAGCGTTGAGAGGCTTACTGCTCTGACAATGTGACTTTTCAGCTTGTCAGCTCACTCATACTTCTGGCTGTAAGCTTACTGGTTTCCTTTGATCTCAAAAACAAGTCTACAAAAATCATAAACCTTAATTGACTTCTCAATGTGGTCAACATCGTTGCGGTTAGCCGTCGGTAGTATGACTCGTCGAATGCCAGACCGATGAGCTCCAAGGACTTTCTCTTTGATGCCGCCTACCTGGAAAATCTCACATCTACCAGCGAACGTTCCCATTGAATTTAAATTTAACTCAAACAGTAAACAGTTTTTTCAGAGTATCTAATCAGACGATGGCCATTTAGCGCACCTTACATGTTCTACTTAATCCCTATATCATAGAATCCGAGAAAAGCCTCAACCCAAGGGAAGGATTCGGAGTAGAGTTCAATCGTATACTCATTCAAACACCCCTAAATTCCTGCCCTCAAGTCGAATTCGTGGCGTAAAAACCTTTGTCCCTCAGAATTCGACATATATAGCACATCAAAGCTTGTCTGGGAGACGAAACTAGGAGCTGAACATCTACTCAGGAAGTCGCTTTTGGAACATTAATGCCTTCGGGCTCCCAAGCTGAACCTGAATGCATGGCCTAACCACGAATTACCGTAAAGTATCACCACTGACCAATAATGCCAATTCTGACCTAGCTGGCTGAATTCTCACTGAATCCCCCTTGATTTTTAGCACAAATGATGCAAAATAAAGCTGGTTTCCTTCCGAATAGGTTTTCAAAACACTTTTCGGTTTGGTTAAACAGGACCCTAGGTGACTGTGCACTAATAACTTACTGGTAGAACATGTCCCGTGAGGCTGATCTCTCCAGTAACTGCAGTATCTGATCGGACAAGTCGATTGCTGGCCAACGAGAAAAGGGCAGCAACTAGAGCGCAGCCAGCCGACGGTCCATCTTTACCCACGGCTCCCGATGGTAAGTGAACATGCAGATCAGCGTCATCCAGGTTGTCAGCGTGAAGTCTGAATAGAGCAATAATAAAAATGAGTGGTAACAAAAGAAATAAATCAGTTAGAATGAAAATCATCTAAGTATACAGAAGGGACTCGAAGGGTTTTTGAAAATACACTTCAAAATGAGGACTTGCAGTCTGAATCGCCAGAATTTAGGCTCAAAACAAATCAAGAGATATAGGATCTGCTCTCTCTTTAATGAGGTTATTCTCCCCATTCAATTGACAATTTTCTTGGTTGAGGAGAGATCAAGGATTTAGACTGAGACATCTGTCAAGTATCATGACGATGCACTCCGTCCATAAGTTCTATATAGAGTGCGTCTTAAGGTTCGATCGGATTCTATTTAGTACGTTTCCTTGAACAACTTAATACCTGGTCGCATTGGCACGAATCCATGTTCGGGCAACATCCACACTTTCTCGAAGGACATCTCCGAGTTTCCCGGTCATCATGATTTTTCCTTTACCGCTGCAGCGATTTGCCTCTGAATATGACTGTGAGATGTATCCCTCAAAAACAACACTGGGTAATACTGGAGGACTAAAGCAATGAATCAAAGGGTGTGTTCATTTCGAAAAGAAACATTGAAACTTGCATACCTATAACCATCAGCTCTCCTCCGAATGGTGTCCATGCCATGCCGAAGCATGTACCAAGACGGAACTTTCCCATTTGTTCAACAAGATCTACGGCAGTGAATCGCTCCTTCTTAAAATGCCGATAATAAAGGTTGTCTACGGAGGCATTCGAAAGACATAATTTTTTCAAGGAGATGGCGAGATAGGCAATTATTTTTGTCAAAGTAATTATGCTACCACGTCAAAACCGAGAGAGGATCTGGAAAGGCATCATCGGAGGTGGTGATTCACTCATCCTTTGACGATTGTTTCATTTCGGTTTTTGACAGTACCAGAGCACTCGTCAACAGCTAGAGGAGAACTTCGACCACGTTAGAAACCACAAATAACAAATTGGTTAATGTGCAGAAACCGGAAGTACCGGTAGGAGGTAGCGCCGATCAAACACTATTGCAAGCATGGCCCGAGGATCGAATCTCTCCCTGATCAGCACTCGCCCAAACCAACACGGAATCCGATCCTTCCGGAGTCGGCTAATTGATACCGTACATGTCTGTGAGCTTGAAAGCGCTGGTTTGTAAATCGGCCACCCCTTGCAAGCTACTGTATAGCCCACAAACCTCAAGCAACGATTCCAAGTGGTAGTCGGATGTGTAGGGGCATCCCGAGGAGTGGTTATTCTGAGGGTTACCTCTTTCGCCCCTCTCATTGAAGACATGCCCATATGCAAGTCAGCCAAAGTGATATCGCCTGAAGGGACTGTGCAACTCAGGTCCCGCAGCTATAACAACTATTCAACATTCTATCAGTTTCCCTAGGTGCCAGTTCACCACATCATAGAAAATTGGAACCCTTTCTCAGCAGGAGGGCAGTATACACTCCAGCAACAAGGGGTAGATACCACTCCCCATTAGCATGACAACCCCATACCGACACGTGCCGTGGATTTAGATATTGTATCTCCCACCATTTCATCACTGAATGCGCCGGGAACGAATGCATGATGTTATCAAGCGAGATGAGGGTTGAGGGCCGGTGAACAGATAACTGCAAACTCCTACCGGCTGTCACGAATCCAGCATGCAATAATGACGAACATAATATGCTCTCTTACTGCTTTACTTATAAGGTTTCATTTGATCATGAAGGAATCATCAAAAACTCACGCCAAGTATCTTTCGGCAGTTCTCTGCTGAGACAACTATTGGAAGCTCGGAGCTGATCATGCTGTCAAAGTCATTCTCGTCCTTGGTTGCCTCTGCGATTCGCAAAGCGACAAAGCGGCAAGTCGCTGCGATCATTCGTTCCAGTTGTCGCACACCCGACTCATGAGTGTAATCTTCCACTGAAAAATATCTAATTATTCGAAGTTACGACTCAAAAAACCTTCGAGAGAACGTGAAAAATTCTCGATCGTTTCCGCTCAGGAAGAACTCTCGCATTAGGTCCTTGGCCAGAGCCAGCCTACAAACGAGTCAAGCTTTCGCCTATGCAGGAGATGACACCAATCAACCGACCGAAGAAGAAAAGGTTCAGGACGACGAGAACGTCCCGAACCTTTTCAACGGTGAGCACTTATTTTGACCACAAAGGTGGTAACAGTTGTATTTAACGTCGCCCTAGCTCCGCAGCAGGAAAGAATAGGAATGGTGGAACTGAAGTCCTTCCATGTAGGAGGCCAGCGTGAGAGTTGCACCCAAACAGAGTGAATTACTCTTCCTTGGACCAAATATGGGAGATGCGAAATCTCAACATGGATGTTGTGGGCTTCTTGCCCAACGTTGCTTACCGCATTAACAAATAAATCCGAGTGAGGCGCATAGAATACTTGAGCACTGATCGGGTGGTTACTGAGCGCTTATTCAATCACTGCGAGCTGCGCCGTGCAAGCCCACCCCGTAGGAAGCCAGCATGAGGTTGCACCCAGATAGTGGGAATTACTCTCCTTGCGGACGACCAGATGTTTCTTGATGGCTAATCTGCATGTTCACGGCGTTAGGACAACGCCGTAAAACCACTGAACAACTGAGATCCCGGATGGGTTTCACGGGGCATCTTCACTTTTGTGGGGCGAGAATCAATCCAGTAAATCGGCTGATGATTCCCTACTTGTGCTTTTCTCGCCAAATACTACTCTTTGGAAGCTCACGAGTTTACGCCGTGTTCAGAAAAATAGGTTAACCTAGTCCGAGAGAGCCAGACTCAGTTCTATGGAACAGAAGCATCTTCCACCATAGCGGCTAGGCTTACTACTCAGTCAGAGCGTTACACCAGTGAGTCAGCGATAAAGCTATCTTCCATCCGTGCAGGATTAAGCTTCACGTTTTGCCGAACAAATCAGTTTGTTGTTCAGTACTACTGAATACCGAGTACTCACCCATGATCCGAAGTGCATCTCTTTGAATTTGTAAATGATCTGGGCAGATTCCATGTTGTAGTAGTTGGCGGGGAATCAGGTGATGTTCAGCAATTTCTATTTTCTCATTTGTTGAATATCCAGTCATTTCAATGATCTGAAAATGATGATTTAGAGGTGAGGTTAGAAGAGGCACCACAGAGCTATTCTACAAATCATTCCTACGACTCACCTCAAGGCGATCAGCAAGTGGACCTTCGATTTTTGAAAGATCATTGGCAGTCGCGATGAATAACACTTTAGATAGATCAAATGGAAGATTCAGATAACTGAAATCTCATAGTTATTTGTGAACGTAAAGGTGACACTTATAGATTAGACTCCAAGATGATATCGTGGTTACTAACTGGTCTGTGAACGAATTGTTTTGTTCGGGATCCAGTACTTCAAGCAGAGCCGCAGATGGTGAACCGTGTAAGCCAGAGAACTGAAATGACCTGGGATATAAGTCAGAAACAAAGATTATTCCTGCAACCACTTTCAAAATCTCCTCAAAGGGAACCATTCCAAATCAAGTCTTCAGAAGGAGGACGAGTTTCAGAGAAGCACCAAAAACAGTAAATTCCAAACGACCAAACGACTACGACAGCTTCGCATTATTAATGAACACCTGGGGGTCCCTCTTGCTTTCAGAAAAGAATGAGATGGATTTTTGTGAACCATTGAGAGGCAGTAAAGGGCTAAGGAGCACGATTTTGAAGCCTGAAGTGGAAATGAAAGAACAAAAAATCGTAAAACATAGGCAAATCGTGTGCGCGCGGGATCATCTAGTACCGCCCACAATCCCCATTGGTGCGCGTGCTAACCTTTGACGCTAAGTAACTAATGAGACAAGCGAATTTTGCCGAATAACTTCGTTCATACATCCTCCACATCCAGGAGCTCTTTGCGATCAAATCGACTTCACGAAAACCTTAACTTTTCTAAGTTACTCGCTGTCATCGATTGTAATCCCCTATTGCCTGAGTTGAGAGATCTCGTTTCCGTGTCAGTACTACTCCCCCAACTCGAATGGGCGAAATCCAGGGCAACTTCTCCCTTGCAAGTGCATTTGAATTTACTCCCGTACGATTTTTCTTGCAAGTCATATGTCACACTGCCGACCTCCTACAAAATCCAGAAAGCTTGGCATCCCGAAAATGCTTACATTCGGAACTATATGGATAACTATGTATTAGAGCAACTCACTGGGAACACCTCAATCTCTTCTCCAGCTCGTTTCTTACTCGGTATTCAGCCTGTTTTAGCTTCAGCTTGTAATCCCGTCAGTCCCAAACCCATCAAAAGACTCCCTTTACAGCTTTCAAATCTTACCAATTTATCGACTTCATCAAGAAGAATTAATGGATTATTGCTGCCCGCATGCTTCAGAGCTTGAATAATTCGTCCGCACATTGCTGCCACATACGTCCTGCGATGACCACGAATATCGCTCTCATCACGAATGCCACCCAAAGAGATCCTGAAGAGCAGAATGGAAGTCAAAGCTGAGCTATTTATTAGAGAGTTCAAAAAGTTTCTGAGGATTACTGGGGATGCTCCTTGTAAAATACTTTTCTGCCACGATAAGGAAGCTCTTACAATTAGAAGATGATCATTAATTAGTCAGCGATCCTTTACTAAAACCGCATAGCTAGTCATAGAACCGAGCCTCTGTTCAGCAAATGTGTAAAAAGCAGAGCTCGCTCTCATGTTTTCTATGAGATTCCATGGTGGGTAAAATGATGACAAATTGATTTTTAAGTGGTAGAAGTAAACATCATTGTAAACAACAAACAATCTATAGAAAACCTTTCAAAATTGCGTCCAAGCGACTGAGCAATGGCTTTTGCAATACTCGTCTTTCCAATACCTGGAGGTCCTGCGAAGCACAGTATCGGTCCTGTGACCTGAAAATTGAATCTCATATTGCCAACTGAAGAGATATTTATGAATCAGTCGAGTCGCAGACCGAATCGCTGAGTTTCCGGACAGCAAGATACTCCAGCACTCTTTTCTTTACGTCTTCCATCCCACTATGTGATGCATCGAGCAATTCCCTGGCCTGTAAAGGTAACACTTATTCCTTTATTTATTAACCAGTTGGTTCTCCCGGCTAATACCGGGGTTCCCTACTTCTTTGACAAAGTTGAGTAATCGGCTAACTCTCCACTCCTTCTTTGAAACAAATAATAGTTCCCTGTACACGAAATTCGATATAGGACTAACAGGGCAGTGCAAATGGTATTCAGTGGAAGTCGATGCTTATGCCTTTGATTGAAAGTGCCGATTATCTGCTCTCTCGCTCAAAAAAAATCCCCATCAAAAATTCAACTGTTAGGCAACCAAAGATGATGCTGTGGAGATGTTCTGAGTGATGATAGCACCATTATCAGATGCCTTTATTAATGGACTCTATTCTTTACGGAGATATCATTAATTGAGAATTCAAACTTAGTGGCGATCGGTTAAGTTCCCTTGCAAATGATATCAACAGAGAGGATTCTTCATTGAGTCACAAACCTTGCTGGGTAGCGGCCGTAATTTAATAGCAAGAAATGAACGAAATCCTCATCTGCTTATCGTGGTGCCGCCCATTTATGTCATCCGTCTCTAACATCCCGTCTTATCGAATGAAACATACTGAACGGTCGAAGCTACGTCGTAAATACTGAAGGCGTTGGTATTTTGATGGATAGGCGGCCTCTCAGGTCCCTCATCTTTTCTTATCAGTTATTATCGGTTCCTGTCACCGAGTACCTACGATCCTCTCATATCCTACATCACTTAATGGAATGCTAAGGTTCAACTGTTACGAAAATTTCAACGCTATAGGTCCACAGGAACAGGACTTGTGAATCTCCGTCAAACACACACACCGACAAACCAACAGACACACTTGGCGGTAGGCTTAGCAGAACTGGCAGATTTGCTACATTCGCCGTGATCGACGATGACAACGGAGACGTTGATTTCGATGATTATTGTGCCTTTGTGGAGATTTCAGAACCAATTTGTTCGAAAAAAAAGTATAGTCTAAGTATTTCATTTGGAAACTAGATGAATTTTACGAACAAAGCCATACCTATAGAAGAGCTACAGCGATCGACTCCGGGATTTTTTCTACCATCTACTTTGGTAACTTTTTTTAAGCACTTTTATGGAATGCCCCGAAAAATAATATGCTTTTTCAAGCACTAAAATGAAATGCCCAAAAAAGTCTAACAAAAAGAGGTGAATGGAAAAAAATGGGCAAAAAATATTTTTCACCCAAAGAGTAAGGGCAGACATACGAGCAAATAATTGGAATAAGTGAAGTTTGCCCTTTGGGTCCAGGTGAAGGAGCCGCACTTAACTGAACTATCTAAAGCATGTCTTTCTTGGAGTTGGACTCCAGGCCATATAACCTTTATGGTCCAACGCATGGCCCATCAGACGGCTCTTAAAAGTCCATTGAATAGTATTTCCGAAGCATACCAGACCTTACCAGTTGCTACCACACTAGTTCCATTCACCATCTACTTTCACTGCCGCTTGTATCGACACCTGAGCATCAATGATAAAAAAAATATATGGTCAGAAACCCAACTAGAAGGAAGATGTGCTCGAGATAGTTCAGTCAGGTGTGGTTCACCTGACTCACCAGAATTCAAAGCGCAAACTTCACTTATTCCAATTATTTGCCCATATGTTTGCCCTTACCCTTCAAAAGGAAAATATTTCCACTTCGGTTTCTTTTACATCACCTATTTTCCATAAGCTTTTTCAATCATTTCATAAAAAGGCTTGAAAAAGCTTTACAAAAAGAGGTGGTGGAAAACACCAGAAAACGACCATCGTAGCGAATAAAAGGGACTGGTGAGGGTCACAAGTCAGCGCATCAATTCGATATGCTTCGTCTAGTTGTCTTTTTGAGCCTTCTAGCTTTTGCACTGGTATGTTTTTCGCTCATGAAAATTAGGCTATTCCCAACTATGAAATAGTTCAATTAAGCAAGTTCAGCTAACGATGAAGTTTCTTTTGAAGCTTGTCACTTAGGCATGTAGCCCGTCGAGTTCGACGACGACTTCGGCGACGACCACGACGATGCCTACCACTACTATGGCTGGTGCTAAGCCTACCAAGAACACCAAGCGCGAAGTCGGACAAGCACACGTTCTTGTCGAGACCAACTTGAAATTCAATCCGGCATTGAACTCAATCTTGGAAAAAGCATTCAAACAGGGGGTAAGAAATGTTGTAACCATAAAAACAGAGCTCTTCTTTCGCTTTCGCAGATCACTCAAGATTTATTAAGTAGCGAAGGATTCCGCGACAAAGCTACATTCAGGTTGAACAGCATGCGCACAGACACGGAGTCCACTACGACCGCAACCTGGTTTATGGAAAAACGGAGAGAATCGGCCGCAAATTCGCTATGGGATACCGTATCTCCGGTGCTGACTGTGAAGAGGTACACATTGTGGTATTTGCGGATCGAATCGCTTTCACAGTTGCAGGCAAGACTGGCGCACTGTAAATGGCTAAGGGCAACAGCTATGTCAAAGTTCCACTGCCCTGAGGAATTTTCAAGTTCATTCCATGGGCGAAGCAGCAAGCCTTTGTCAAAGAACATCCACTTTGCTGATTAACACTGCGTAGGGTACCTAAAACGGAGAGCGAAGATTCCTTGCAGTTCAATTTTTCTCCAATCCGAATAACTTCCTTGCGAATTGATTACTTTGTCATGACTGTTGCCTTGACTGGGGAGAGTATTTCCCATAGCGCGATAATACGGTAGTGCGCTAACGTTGTGCATTTCTGAATTAACGTTCGACTATGAGTTTGTTCTAACCTCCAGCGGATAAGACCATGTTCTATAGAACTCTTTACAGCTTGAAAACTTCATATCGTCAGGGAAGAAGCAGACGGACCTCATCGGAACCGTTTTCGCGATGTGCAACGGTAAACTGATGGTTCTATAAAATGCCAATATGAGCTGTGGAACTAGAATAAATCTTTGGACGGAGTCTGTGTAGACTATTTTGTGAAAGAACCCTAGCGGGAAGAGCTGTCAAAGTGAGACTCGTTTGGTCGTTGTGTCATGTGATGTCACACGTTCGCTCTCAACTCGAAAACGTAGGTTTAGCAGTCGATATCTGTAAATGCCAGGAGCTGCTGTAGCTACGACGATGATACTCTTACTATCACCATACTAACCAGCTTGCAAGCTACACAGCACGAGCATCCAACTTTGCGCCTCGGTTTTACTGACAGCGCGGCGTTTGTGCTCCTCGAACGGATTGACGATAGTTGAGAATTTTTGCGAAAACTCAGCAAAATAATTCGAAATTTCGGAACTTGCAATTTCCATTCTATACCACTCGGAAGCACTGTGAGCTCCCTATACCAAAACACTTTGTTTGCCCACACCTTAGGCGCAGTAACAGATACCTCAAATCCGGAGCACACCGAGTGAAAAACATGTATTGGCGAGAGGCAGATAGAGAAGTAGGGAAGGCTCACGTAATAATTTATTAGGCTGATGCACAATTATTGCAGATTTTTCCACGGCTTCTTTTCTCTCGATAGAATTGAACCTCTAAATTCAGGATTTTTGTAGCAATAATCTTCTCGATTTCCTCAACAGAAATATGTCTAGAAAGTCGTCTTCATATACGCCAAATTATGCTCTAGTACTCCAAGGCGTTGGATGTTGTTGTTGGATGTTCTAATCTAATGTTGGAAGGCGGCCCACTCATAACGTGATTTCAACGAACTTCTATGCGATGGAACAGTCAGCCAAAGCCGAATAATGAATGGAATTTGCTTCTACGGTCGCCCTATTCATCAACAGAAACTCCTTTAGATTATCACGATGATCGCCCGTTGAAAAATTGGTTAACGGCCAGAACTTTCGTCGAAGTGGATGGCTTGATGTCCAACGTCAAGGCGTGATCGCCTACAAGAATCGAAACTTCTTAGCCTGGAGAATCCGACCGTCGAGCAAATGGGAAACAGTGCTTGACGTAGCTGGTGGATATGTTCCGGAGCAATTATTTGTTCATGTCTTTGCTAGATATTTCTGTCGTTTCTTCAACTAAAACTTGCTGAAAAAATCCGCAATAATTATGCATCAACCTAATCCTTACTATATATAAAGCGCTCTGCCTGTCTTTCTGTCTGTCTGTCTGTTTGTTTGTTTGTTTGTTTGTTTGTTTGTTTGTTTGTACGGAAATTCGATATAACGTGAAGAAACACTTGGAGAAGTCGGGTCAAGTTTGGAATGAGTTGAGCACTGGGTAAGTGCAACAGAGCACACGTGAGCCTAGCGGAGCCCCGCCCCCAAGGGGCGGGGCGTGCGCCGGAATTGGGCGGGGTCATGGGCGAATTCTTCTAATTCATAACATTCCAGACACCGGGAAAAAATGTACATAGGTGAGGGATGGGTCAACAATCAAAATAAAGGAAACTTACCGGCAGTGTGGGTGGAGCGTTCTCGCAGTGGGCGGTACTTCCTACAGAGATTCATAACTCGATTTAACGAAGACGTCGAGGCCAGGAAAAAAATAAAAAGAGTGAGCAAGGCCTTATGCGTGCTAAGCATGCATAAGTACAGCGAAGCCCCGCCCACGAGGGCGGGGCGTGCGCTAAGGTGAAAGCCACTTTTCAAAAATGAGTGTAATTTCGTTCGGAAAAGTTATAGAATGCGGAAAAAAGTGGTTAGAGGTAATGGGACAAATGTGGTCAAATTCCGAAAGTGGGCGGGGCTTAGATGAAAACTTTATAGCTCTGTCCAAAAACGTTCTAGAGTGCGGGGAAAAGGTGTCAAGGTGCAAAAGAACAAATGTGATGAAATCCCGAAAGTGGGCGGGGTTGGCACCAAAGTGGGCGGGGCTTAGATTGAAAATTTCATAACTCTGTTCAGAAACGTTCTAGAACGTGTGGAAAAAAGTCGTAAGAGCAATTGGAACAAATTTAGTTAAGTCCTCGAAGGGGGCGGAGCTGGCACATGGAAGCGGGGCTAGGACCAAAAATTCATCTCTTCAAAAACTTTCTGGAATGCGGAAAAAGTGGTTTGGAGCAGTCAAAAGAAGGGTGGTCAAGTTTATTGTGGAAAGGGTTTGCACTAAGGTGGACGGAGCTATGATCAACCACCAATAACTGTGCTCAAATATATCGAGCGTGATGCTCTCAGCAGTTCAGCGTTCGAATCTAGAGAGAACTATCTTATTCTGATTATCCAACATTCCGCTGAGTGACTCCATCCTGGATAATAGGCCGTCGACATATACTGCGCGCGTTAGCGTGCATAGCCAAACTGGTAGTATATATAATTGTGCGTAACATATCCTATGAATAGAGCAAAACTGCAAAAAAAAAAAGTCTACGTCATTGTTGCTAAGCTACATGATTTTAATTTAATGTAATGTGGTGATCTTTTATTTATACGTTCTCCCGAGTTAGTAGAGTTGCAGTGCATACTGTATTCAGAATGAGACGGTGCTTACGCTTTTAACTGGAAGTCTTGATCTTTTACTCTCGTTCTCAAGAATGAATACTCGTTAAAGATTGAACCATTAGGCAAACAAAGCTCCGAGCGGTACTCTTAAATGTCTCGAATGTGGATAACACCTTCATCAGATGTCGTTGTCAATGGATCTTTCTCTTTACGAAGATATCATTAGTTGAGAATTCCAGATATCTGACGGTTGAGTAAATTTCGTCGCAGATGATATCGAGCAAAGAGGATCCTTGATTGGATCACAAACCTTGCTGGGTAGCGGTCGTAATCTAATAGCAAGGAATGAACAAAATTCTCACCTGCTTATCATATTGCCACTAATGGGTCCCTATCACGGCACTTACTACTCGCTTTTGTCACCCTGCTCTACCATCCCGTCTTATCGAATGAAACATACTGTACGGTCAAAGCTACATCGTAAATGCCGGAGACGTAAGGTTTTTGATCAGTAGGCGGCCTCACTCAAGTCCCTTATCATCTTTTATTAGTTATTATCGGTTCCTGTCACCGAGTACCTACGATCCTGTAATCCTACATCACTTAATGGAATGCTGAGGTTCCACTGTTACGAAAATCCTATTGCTATAGGTCCACGGAAACAGGACTAGTAAATCTCCGTCAAATACACACACCGACACACACGCACACACATACACACACACCGACAAACCAACAGACACACTTAGCGAAATAAATGTAGTAATATAGTCCCGGACGAACTGTGACAAAGAAACATTTATTTGCTCTGCTTTCTATTGTAGAACTGCTCTTACACCTTCTCTGAGTGCTTGATTGTTGAATTCAATGCCGAACTGAACTTCAATTTCGTCTTGATGGGGACATTTGCTTGTTTGACTTCTCGCTTTCATTCATGAGTAGATTCCATGCCCGCGGTGGTTTTAGCGGTAGGCTTAGCAGAACTGGTAGAACTGCTACAACTCGCCGTGATCGACGACGACAATGGAGACGTTGATTTCGATGATTATTATGCCTTTGTGGAGATTTCATAATAAATTTGTTCGAAAAAAGTATAGTCTAAGTATTTCATTTGGAAAATAGATGAATTTTACGAACAAAGCCATACCTATAGAAGAGCAACAGCGATCGACTCCGGGATTTTTTCTACCATCTATTTGGTAACTTTTTTAAGCACTTTTATGGAATGCCCCGAAAAATAATATGCTTTTTCAAGCACTAAAATGAAATGCCCAAAAAAGTCTAACAAAAAGAGGTGAGTGGAAAAAAAATGGAATGAAAATATTTTCCACCCAAAGAGTAAGGGCAGACATACGAGCAAATAATTGGAATAAGTGAAGTTTGCCCTTTGGGTCTAGGTGAAGGAGCCGCACTTAACTGAACTATTTCAAGCATGTCTTTCTTGGAGTTGGACTCCAGGCCATATAACCTTTATGGTCCAACGCATGGCCCATCAGACGGCTCTTAAAAGTCCATTGAACACTATTTCCGAAGCATACCAGACCTTACCAGTTGCTACCACACTAGTTCCATTCACCATCTACTCTCACTGCCGCTTGTATCGACACCTGAGCATCACTGATAAAAAATATATGGTAAGAAACCCAACTAGAAGGAAGATGTGTTCGAGATAGTTCAGTCAGGTGTGGTTCACGTGACTCACCAGAATTCAAAGCGCAAACTTCACTTATTCCAATTATTTGCCCATATGTTTGCCCTTACCATTCAAAAGGAAAATATTTCCACTTCGGTTTCTTTTACATCACCTATTTTCCATAAGCTTTTTCAATCATTTCATAAAAAGGCTTGAAAAAGCTTTACAAAAAGAGATGGTGGAAAACACCAGAAAACGACCATCGTAGCGAATAAAAGGGACTGGTGAGGGCCACAAGTCAGCGCATCAATTCGATATGCTTCGTCTAGTTGTCTTTTTGAGCCTTCTAGCTTTTGCACTGGTATGTTTTTCGCTCATGAAAATTAGGCTATTCCCAACTATGAAATAGTTCAATTAAGCAAGTTCAGCTAACGGTGAGGTTCCTTATGAAGCTTGTCACTTAGGCATGTAGCCCCTCGAGTTCGACGACGACTTCGGCGACGACCACGGCGATGCCTACCACTACTGCCATGGGCAAAGGCAAGCGCGAAGTCGGACAAGCACACGTTCTTGTCGAGACCAACCTGAAATTCAATCCGGCATTGAACACAATCTTGGAGAGAGCATTTAAACAGGGGGTGAGAAATGTTGTAACCATGAAAAACAGAGCGACTCCTTTATTTGCCCTCGCAGATCACTCAGGACTTTATTCCAAGAGCGAAGAACTTCGCGACAAAGCTACATTCAGGTTGAACAGCATGCGCACAGACACGGAGTCCACTACGACCACAACCTGGTTTACGGAAAAACGGAGAGAATCGGCCACAAATTCGCTATGGGATACAAAATCTTCGGTGCTGACTGTGACGAGGTACACACTCTGGTTTTTACGGATCGAATCATTTTCACTGTTGGAGGCGAGCCTGATGCACTGTAAATGGCTAAGGGCAACAGCTATGTCAAAGTTCCACTGCCCTGTGAAATTTTCAAGTTCATTCCATGAGCGAAGAAGCAAGCCTTTGCCAAAGAACATCCACTTTGTTGATTAACATTGCGTAGGGTAGTCAAGTTTCCTAAAACGGAGTGCGAAGATTCCTTGCAGTTCAATTTTTCTCCAATCCGAATAACTTCCTTGCAAATTGATTACTTTGTCATGACTGTTGCCTTAACTGGGGAGAGTATTTCCCATAGCGCGATAATACGGTAGTGCGCTATCGTTGTGCATTTCTGAATTAACTTTCGACCATGAGTTTGTTCTAACCTCCAGCGGATAAGACCATGTTCTATAGAACTCTTTACAGCTTGAAAACTTCATATCGTCAGGGAAGAAGCAGACGGACCTTATCGGAACAGTTTTCGCGATGTGCAACGGTAAACTGATGGTTCTATAAAATTCCAATATGAGCTGTGAAACCAGAATAAATCTTTGGCACGGAGTCTGTGTAGACTATTTTGTGAAAGAACTCTAGCGGGAAGAGCTGTCAAAGTGAAACTCGTTTGGTCGTTGTGTCATGTGATGTCACACGTTCGCTCTCAACTCGAAAACGTAGGTTTAGCAGTCGATATCTGTAAATGCCAGGAGCTGCTGTAGCTACGACGACGACACTCTTCTTACTATCACCATACTAACCAGCTTGCAAGCTACACAGCACGAGCTACACATCCAACTTTGCGCCTCGGTTTTACTGACAGCGCGACGTTTGTGCTCCTCGAACGGATTGACGATAGTTGAGAATTTTTGCGAGAATTCAGCAAAATAATTCGAGATCTTGGAACTTGCAATTTCCATTCTGTTTTTTCGAGTACTATACCACCCGGAAGCACTGTGAGCACTCCTTATACCAAAACCCTTCGTTTGCCCACACCTTAGGCGCAGTAACAGCTACCTCAAATCCAGAGCACACCGAGTGAAAAACATATATTGGCGAGAGGCAGATAGAGAAGTAGGGAAGACTCACGTAATATTAGGTTGATGCATAATTATTGCGGATTTTTTCGCGGCTCTTTTTCTCTTGGAAGAATTTGACTTTCGAGTTCGGGTTCTTTTTAGAAATGATCTACTTAATTCCCTCTACAAGAATATACTCGAAAAATCATCCGTATATTCGCGAAATTAGGCTTTACTACAGTACTCGCCGTAAGAAACTCAAAAATTTGCGATAATACCGCGAGCTCGCGTCTTTTTCGTCTTTTCTTTATAAATCGCTTTGAAATAAATTAAATAAATTAATCGAGGAGAAAAAAATACCGTTGAACTCAGCTCATCGAACTCTACAAGATGATACCCTAAAATGTACTACCCTAATACCCTAAAAATGAAAATGCTTTATTTTGGATTGCGCCATGCACTTGAGCTCCATCCGAAAAGTGATTGCATGCACATGGGGTGCACGCTTTAGTGCTTGAAGGAGCTCATTGGTCCCTGAAGATAATCTGTTCAGATTTTGCTTTGGATTGCGCCACGCACTCGATTTTACTCAGTACAATGTGAAAATGATTATTAGTTTTGTTCAGTCCCCATTGTTCCTTTTTTGGTTTCAAGGTTGTAGATAAGTGCATCTTCGGTTTCTGCACTCAACACTCCTTTTTGCAGGTTCCATTGAGAACATGACATCAATTTACGGCAAAATAACAAAGTCAATTTTTTTGGCATTTTCCAATTTTTGGAGGAATTTTTCTCCGGAACCTGAGGAGGCGGCAGCGAGGCACCCCACTGTCGTAGACTACACTTTGTATTCTGCGAGGCTGTTATGGTACACCCTATCACAGATCAAAATTTCTCCCTTGGTATGGCCCCAAACTTCGAACTTCGTCGAGCCCAATTGATAAAACAATATTTTTTCCCTTCCCGTTGGTCTTTTTGCAGCTGCGTTATACACTGTTAGATTCCCCGTGAAAAATCCTATCGAATGATATACAGGTCGACCTGTGACGAAAACCTCCCTCCACAACCATTTTCTGCAGTAGGCCTGTCTCTTTGAGGTTTCCTGCAGGGCGTGTTTTGATACGCATGCGGCCGAGTACTGTAGTGGTGGGAATTTGGAAGCTTTCAAATGATAATTATTTGAATGGGTGGTTAGATCTTCTGGTGGCGGGGTACTGAAGTGGCGAAAAGGGAGGGTTGGATCGATTAATGATTACTTTAGTGGGGGGTAAGATCTGCAGGGAAGGGGGTACTGTAGTGGCGGGAAAGTGGGGCAGTTTGAATGGGAGTTTTGAGCCAGTGTGAAGGAGCGGTTTCCATCGTTCATCTATAATGTGGAGGCTGTAGATAAGTGCATCTACGGTCTCTGCACTCAATTCTCCTCCTTACAGGTTCCATTGAGAGTATGACATGGATTTACGGCAAAATAACGAAGTCGATTTTTTTGGCATTCTTCAATTTTTGGAGGAATTTTTCTCCGGAACCTGAGGAAACGGCAGCCAGGCAATCCACTATTGTAGACTAAACTTAGTCTCACAAGGTTGGCGATTTGTGGGCAAAACTCCAGTCTCGGACGGGACTCGAACCCGTACTTGTCCTTTCCGGGGACCGTGCTCTTATCCCTTACACTACCGAGACCCCGCTTGCCCTCGCCTTCTTAATGGCTTATATAAGGGATAAGAGCACGGTCCCCGGAAAGGACAAGTACGGGTTCGAGTCCCGTCCGAGACTGGAGTTTTGCCCACAAATCGCCAACCTTGTGAGACTTTCGCATCGCGTACTGCGGCAAACAGCAGTTAACAAAACATCAAGTCAAAACAAGTTCTAACTAGTAAAGCTTACAGCTTAACGGTTCTGTGCTGATATTGGCCGACCGGCTCAACACGTTGTACGTGTGAGTGCTGATAAGCTATGGCATATAAGCCATTAAGAAGGCGAGGGCAAGCGGGGTCTCGGTAGTGTAAGGGATAAGAGCACGGTCCCCGGAAAGGACAAGTACGGGTTCGAGTCCCGTCCGAGACTGGAGTTTTGCCCACAAATCGCCAACCTTGTGAGACTTTCGCATCGCGTACTGCGGCAAACAGCAGTTAACAAAACATCAAGTCAAAACAAGTTCTAACTAGTAAAGCTTACAGCTTAACGGTTCTGTGCTGATATTGGCCGACCGGCTCAACACGTTGTACGTGTGAGTGCTGATAAGCTATGGCATATAAGCCATTAAGAAGGCGAGGGCAAGCGGGGTCTCGGTAGTGTAAGGGATAAGAGCACGGTCCCCGGAAAGGACAAGTACGGGTTCGAGTCCCGTCCGAGACTGGAGTTTTGCCCACAAATCGCCAACCTTGTGAGACTTTCGCATCGCGTACTGCGGCAAACAGCAGTTAACAAAACATCAAGTCAAAACAAGTTCTAACTAGTAAAGCTTACAGCTTAACGGTTCTGTGCTGATATTGGCCGACCGGCTCAACACGTTGTACGTGTGAGTGCTGATAAGCTATGGCATATAAGCCATTAAGAAGGCGAGGGCAAGCGGGGTCTCGGTTGTGTAAGGGATAAGAGCACGGTCCCCGGAAAGGACAAGTACGGGTTCGAGTCCCGTCCGAGACTGGAGTTTTGCCCACAAATCGCCAACCTTGTGAGACTTTCGCATCGCGTACTGCGGCAAACAGCAGTTAACAAAACATCAAGTCAAAACAAGTTCTAACTAGTAAAGCTTACAGCTTAACGGTTCTGTGCTGATATTGGCCGACCGGCTCAACACGTTGTACGTGTGAGTGCTGATAAGCTATGGCATATAAGCCATTAAGAAGGCGAGGGCAAGCGGGGTCTCGGTAGCGTAAGGGATAAGAGCACGGTCCCCGGAAATGACAAGTACGGGTTCGAGTCCCGTCCGAGACTGGAGTTTTGTTCACAAATCGCCAACCTTGTGAGACTTTCGCATCGCGTACTGCGGCAAACAGCAGTTAACAAAACATCAAGTCAAAACTAAACTTAGTGTTCTGCGAGGCTATTATGGTAAATCTTACCGAAGATAAACAGTTCTTTCTCGGCATGGCTCCAAATTTCGAACTTCGTCAAGCCCAAATCATAAAGCAACGTTTTTTCCCTTTCCGCTGGGGAAAGAAACAATCATTAGATAGCACTTTTCACGGAGAATCTAGCGCTACACAACTTAATTGCAAAAATCCAAGCGGCAAGGTGAAAAAGCATAATTTTGTAATTTGAGCGTGACGATAGGTGAAGTTTGGAGCCATGCCAAGAAAGAACTGTTTATCTTCGGTGAGCTTTACCATAATAGCCTCGCAGAACACTAAGTTTAGTCTACAATAGTGGATTGTCTGGCTGCCGCCTCCTCAGGTTCCGGAGAAAAATTCCTCCAAAAATTGAAAAATGCCAAAAAAATCGACTTCGTTATTTTGTCGTAAATCCATGTCATACTCTCAATGGAACCTGTAAGGGGGAGAATTGAGTGCAGAGACCGTAGATGCACTTATCTACAGCCTCTACATTATAAATGAACGATGGAAACCGCTCCTTCACACTGGCTCAAAACTCCCATTCAAACTGCCCCACTTTCCCGCCACTACAGTACCCCTTCCCTGCAGATCTTACCCCCCACTAAAGTAATCATTAATCGATCCAACCCTCCCTTTTCGCCACTTCAGTACCCCGCCACCAGCAGAACTGATCCCCCATTCAAATAATTATCATTCGAAAGCCTCCAGATTCCCGCCACTACAGTACTCGGCCGCATGCGTATCAAAACACGCCCTGCAGGAAACCTCTCAGAGACAGGCCTACTGCAGAAAATGGTTGTGGAGGGAGGTTTTCGTTACGGGTCGACCTGTATATCATTCGATAGGATTTTTCACGGGGAATCTAACAGTGTATAACGCAGATGCAAAAAAACCAACGGGAAGGGAAAAAATATTGTTTTATGAACTGGGCTCGACGAAGTTCGAAGTTTGGGGCCATACCAAGGGAGAAATTTTGATCTGTGATAGGGTGTACCATAACAGCCTCGCAGAATACAAAGTGTAGTCTACGACAGTGGAGTGCCTCGCTGCCGCCTCCTCAGGTTCCGGAGAAAAATTCCTCCAAAAATTGGAAAATGCCAAAAAAATCGACTGTCATTTTGCCGTAAGCTTTACTAGTTAGAACTTGTTTTGACTTGATGTTTTGTTAACTGCTGTTTGCCGCAGTACGCGATGCGAAAGTCTCACAAGGTTGGCGATTTGTGGGCAAAACTCCAGTCTCGGACGGGACTCGAACCCGTACTTGTCCTTTCCGGGGACCGTGCTCTTATCCCTTATATAAGCCATTAAGAAGGCGAGGGCAAGCGGGGTCTCGGTAGTGTAAGGGATAAGAGCACGGTCCCCGGAAAGGACAAGTACGGGTTCGAGTCCCGTCCGAGACTGGAGTTTTGCCCACAAATCGCCAACCTTGTGAGACTAAGTTTAGTCTACAATAGTGGATTGCCTGGCTGCCGTTCCCTCAGGTTCCGGAGAAAAATTCCTCCAAAAATTGAAGAATGCCAAAAAAATCGACTTCGTTATTTTGCCGTAAATCCATGTCATATTCTCAATGGAACTTGCAAAAAGGAGTGTTGAGTGCAGAAACCGAAGATGCACTTATCTACAGCCTTGAAACCAAAAAAGGAACAATGGGGACTGAGCAAAACTAATAATCATTTTCACATTGTACTGAGTAAAATCGAGTGCGTGGCGCAATCCAAAGCAAATTCTGAACAGATCATCTTCAGGGACCAATGAGCTCCTTCGAACGCGAAAGCGTGCACCCCATGTGCATGCAATCACTTTTCGGATGGAGCTCAAGTGCATGGCGCAAACCAAAATAAAGCATTTTCAACATTTTAGGGTATCATCTTGTAGAGCTCGATGAGCTGAGTTCAACAGTTTTTTTTCTCCTCGATTAAATAATCTTAAAGCGATTTATAAAGAAAAGACGAAAAAGACGCCAACTCGCGGTATTTTCGCAAATTTTTGAGTTCTTACGGCGAGTACTTTACTTCGAGAAAGATTGGAAGGTGGCGCACTCATTCCGCTATCTCAGTAACCTTTCGGCGATCGTTCATTAGGTGATCTAGTGAAAGTACACATGACTTCCTGGCGGTCAAACCACGATTATTTTGATAATTTCTAATTCCTTTGCATTTCAACTGCCTCTATATATTACGACCTCTAATAGTAGGTTGATGCATAATAATTGCGGATTTTTTTCCAGCAAATTTTACTTAAAGAAACTAAAGAAGTTCTAAGCAAAGACATATTTAAATAATTACTCCGGAACTTATTCACCATCTACGTCAAGCACTGTTTCCCATTGATCAGTTAGTCGGATCCCAAAAGCGAAGAAGTTTTGATCCTTACGGGCGATCCACGCCTTGACATCGGCCATCAAGTCATCCAAATCGACGTAACATCTATTCTCTAGCCATTTTTTCGATGAACGGTTGACGAGATAATCCATAAAAGTTTCTGCTGGTGAATATGGTAGATTTGGGGACAGATCCCATTTCTTGGTTGGCTCTGGCTGATTGTTCGATCGCCGATTTGATTGCTGAAAAGTTACTGAGAGCGTGGAATGACTGTGCCACCTCCCAATCTTTCTCGAAGTAGTTAGGCCTAATTTCGCGAATATGTGGATGGACTCTTAAGCATATTCTTGTAGAGGAAATCAAGTAGATCATTTCTAGAAAAAACCCAAACTCAATAGTCAAACACTTTCGGGAGAAAAAAAGCCGCGAAAAAATCCGCAATAATTATGCATCAACCTAATAATTTAATAGGCTGATGCACAATTATTGCAGATTTTTCCACGGCTTCTTTTCTCTCGATAAAATTAAACCTCTAAATTCAGGATTTTTGTAGTAATAATCTTCTCGATTTCCTCAACAGAAATATGTCTAGAAAGTCGTCTTCATATACGCCAAATTATGCTCTAGTACTCCAAGAAATGTTGGAAGGTGGCCCACTCATAACGTGATTTCAACGAACTTTTCGGCGATGGAACAGTCAGCCAAAGCCGAATAATGAATTGAATCTGCTCCTACGGTCGCCCTATTCACCAACAGAAACTCCTTTGGATTATCACGATGATCGCCCGTTGAAAAATTGGTTAACGGCCAGAACCTTCGTCGAAGTGGATGGCTTGATGCCCAACGCCAAGGCGTGATCGCCTCCAAGAATCGAAACTTCTTAACCTGGAGAATCCGACCGCCGAGCAAATGGGAAACAGTGCTTGACGTAGCTGGTGGATATGTTCCGGATCAATTATTTGTTCATGTCTTTGCTAGATATTTCTGTCGTTTCTTCAAGTAAAACTTGCGGAAAAATTCGCAGTAATTATGCATCAACCTAATAGTATATATAATTGTGCGTAGCATATGCCATTGAATAGAGCAAAACTGGAAAAAATGTCTACGTCACTGGTGCTGAGCTACATAATTTTAATGTAATGTGGTGATCTTTTATTTATACGTTCTCTCGGCTAACGCCGGGCTTCCCTCGTTCTTCGACGAAGTTGCAGTGCATACTGTATTCAGAATGAGACGGTGCTTACGCTTTTAACTGGGAGTCTTGATCTTCTACTCTCGTTGTTAAGAATGAATACCCGTTGAAGATTCAATTATTAGGCAAACAAAGCTTCGAGCGGTACTCTTAAATGTCTCGAGTGTGGATAACACCTTCATCAGATGTCGTTATCAATGGACCTTTCTCTTTACGAAGATATCATTAGTTGAGAATTCCAGATATCTGACGGTTGAGTAAATTTTGTCGCAGACGATATCGAGCAAAGAGGATCCTTGATTGGATCACGAACCTCGCTGGGTAGCACTCGTAATCCAATGGCAAGGAATGAACAAAGTTCTAAACTGCTTATCGTATTGCCCTAAGGGGTCCCTATCACTGCACTTACCACTCACTTTTGTCACCCTTCTCTAGCATCCCGTCTCATCGAATGAAACATACTGAACAGCCGAAGCTACATCGCAAATACCGGAGACGTAAGCATTTTGGTCGGTAGGTGGCCTCTCTTAGGTCCCTTATCTTCTCTTATCAGTTATGATCAGTTCCTGGCACCGACTACCTACGATCCCGTCATATCCTACATCACTTATTGAAATGCTAACGTTCCACTGTTAATGCGAAAATTTTGACGCTTCAGGTTCACAGGAATAGGAGTTATTAATTTGTGGGCAAAATTTCTTTCACGCACGCCCCGTCCCCAGTGGGCGGCGTCTGCCCTGCTATCTGCCATGTGTGTTCCTATCCTGCTGGCTGTGCTCCTATCAAATTTCAACGCTCTAGGTCCACAGGAGAACAGGAATTATGATTCTCCGGCCAAATACATACACCGACCCACAGATACAAACACAAACACAACGACAAACCAACAGACACACTTAGCGAACTATGTGAAGTAGGATAGTCCCGGAAGAATGTGATACAGAAACATTTCTTTGTTCTGCTTTCTACTGTGGAATTACGCTTATACATTTTTGAGTGCGGCCATGAAAATTGAATTCAATGCCGGACTGAATTTCAATTTTGTCTTGACGGGGACATTTGCTTGTTTGACTTTTCGCTTCCTTGCGCTTGTTTTGGAGGTAGGTTCAGCAGGACTGGTAAAACTGCCACAATTCGAAGTGGTCGACGATGACGACGAAGACGATGAATTCGATGATTGACATGCCTTCGTGAAGATTCCAGAAGAAATTTTCGTTAGCTATAGTATAGGTATTTTACGTGGAAAGCAGACGAATTCCACGAGCAACGAACGTACCAGTGATAGAGCTAGGCTAGAAGGCTCAGAAAGAAAGCTAGACGGAAAATAGCGAACCTCTGCGCTGACTTGTGACGTTCACGAGCCTCTTTTACTCGGAACAAGGTTTTACTTCGGGATTTTTTCTACCGTCTATTTGGGTGACTTTTTTTTCAAGCACTTTTATGGAACGCTCTGAAAATTAATACCTTTTTCAAGCACTTGTATGAAATTCCTTAAAAAAGTTTAACAAAAAGAGGTAAATGAAAAAAATAAAATGAAAATATTGTTCACTCAAAGAGGAAGGACAAACATATGAGCAAATAATTGGAATAAGTGAAGTCTACCCTTTGGGTTCAGGTGGCAGTAGCCTTACCTGACTGAACTATTTCAAGCATGTCTTTCTTGGAGTTGGGCTACTAGTCATATAATACTTTATTAGCCAACGTATCGTCGTCGCCCGTCAGACTGCTCTTGAACGTCCACTGAATAGTCTTTCTGAGGCATCCTACAAGATCTTACCAGTTGCTACCACTAGTTCTATTCACCATCTACGTCTCGCTGCCGCTTACATCGTACACCTGAGTATCAATGATAAATATATGGTCAGAAACCCAACCAGAAGAAAAATGTGTTCGAGATAGTTCAGTCAAGTGTGGCTCAGCTGGCTCACCTGAAATTCAAAGCGCAAGCTTCACTTATTTCGATTATTTGCCCATATGCTTGCCCTTCCCCTTTAAGAGGAAAATATTTTCATTTTGGTTTCTTTCACATGACCTATTTTTGTTGACTTTTTCAATCACTTCTTAAAAATGCTTGAAAAAGCTTCACAAAAAGAGGTGGTGGAAAACAACAGAAATCGACCATCGTAGGGAATAAAAGGGACTCGTAAAGGTCACCTGTCAGCGCATCAGTTCACTATGCTTCGTCTAGTTGTCCTTCTGAGCCTTCTAGCTTTTTCACTGGTATGTTTTTCGCTCATAAAAGTTAGGCTATTCCCAACTATGAATAGTTAAATTGAGCAAGTTCAGCTGACGGTGAGGTTTCTTTTGAAGCTTGTCACTTAGGCATGTAGACCGTCGAGTTCGACGACGACTTCGGCGATGACCACGGCGATGCCTACCACTCCTAAGCCTAATCCTGGGCCTACCCAATCTACCCCGAAAATCAAGCGCGAAGTCGGACAGGCACACGTTCTTGTCGAGACCAACCTGAAATTCAATCCAGCATTGAATTCAATCTTGGAGAAAGCATTCAAACAGGGGGTAAGAAATGTTGTAACCTTAGAAACAAGGCGACTTCTTTTTTCGCCTTCGCAGATCACTCAGGAATTTTTTTCAGTAGCGAAAGACTTGGGACAAAGCTACATTTAGGTCGAACAACATGCGCACAGACACGGAGTCGAGTACGACCACAACCTGGTTTATGGAAAAACAGAGAGAATCGGTCACAAGTTCGCTATGGGATACCAAATCCTTGGCGCTGACTGTGAAGAGGTACACGTTTTGGTAATTACCGATCGAATTGCTTTCACAGTTTGAGGCAAGACTGATGGGCAACAGCAATGTCAGGGTTTCATTGTTTTGGTAAGATTTCAAGTTCACTCCATGATCGAAGAAGCTATCCTTTGCCAAAGAACATCCACTTTGTTGGTTTTCGATTGAACAGTGCACAGGGTAGTCGAGTTTCCCAAAACGGACAGCAAAGATTTCCTGCAGTTCAATTTTTCTCAAGTCCGATTCACTTCCTTGCGATTACTTCATCATGACTGTTGCCTTTGACTGAAGAGAGTATTTCCCATCATGCGCTAATGCGCTAGCCTGTGCATTTCTGGATTAACTTTCGACTGCGAATTTGTTCTAACCTCAAGCGGATGTAACCATGTACTATAGAACTCTTTACAGCTTGAGAACTTCATATCGTCAGGGAAGAAGCAGACGGACCTTATCGGAACCGTTTTCGCAATGTGCAACGGTAAACTGATGGTTCTATAAAATTCCATTATGACTTATGGAGCAGAATAAATCCTTGGCACCGAGTTCATGTGGACTATTTCGTGAAAGAATCGTAGCGAGAAGAGCTATCAAAGTGCTACACAACGCCACAAACAACGCCCAAATTGAGAATGGCACCAATCAGCAAACACAATTCGAGATCTAGCAACTTGTAATTTCCACTCTGTTTTTTTTTTTCGAGTAGTCTAGCTCCAAACCTCTCTCATCCGTCCTCAGCACCCGGGAGCACTGTGAGCTTTGTATACCAAAATTTTTCGTTTCGAAAATCCCTAAGGGCAGCTACAGATAGCTCAAATCCGGATCACACCCAAGTGAAAACATATATTGGCGAGAAACAGATAAGCAAGAAGGGAAGCCTCACGTAATAATTTAGTATATATAATAGTGCGTAGCATATAACAATGAACAGAGCAAAACTGCAAAAAAAATGTCTTCGTCATTGGTACTAAGCTATATAATTTTAATGTAACGTGGTTATTTTTTATTTATACGCCAGTCGATTTGCCCGGCTCACGCCGGGCTTCCCTCGTTTTCCGACAAAGTTGCAGTGCATACTGTATTCAAGGTGAGACAGTGCTTACGCTTTCAACTGGAAGGCTCGATCTTCTGCTCTCGTTCTTTAAAATGAATACCCGTCAAAGATCCAACTGTCAGGCATCTGAAGCTTCGGACGATACTCTCAAATGTTTCGAGTGAGATAACACCATTATCAGATGACGTTACCAATGAACTCTTTCTTCAGAGAGATGTCATTAGTTGAGAATTCCAGATGTCTGGTGATCGAGTAAGTTTGGTCGCAAATGACATCGAGCAAGGAGGAACCTTCATTGAGTGACAAACATTGTTGGGTAGCGGTCGTAATCTAATAGCAAAAAAATGAACAAAGTTATGATCTGCTTATCGTATTGTCTTATCAGTTACCACTTCCTGTCACCGAGTACCTATAATCCCGTCATATCCTACATCACTTATTGAAATGCTAAGGTTCCACTGTCAATACGAAAATTTGAACGCTCTAGGTCCACAGGAATAGGAGTTATAAATTTGCAGTCAAAAATTTCTGCCGCGCACGCCCCGCCCCCTGTGAACGGAGTCCAGTCCTGCCACCCACCATAACTGTTCCCAACCTGCCTCCTGTACTCCTAACAAGTCTGAACGCTCTAGGTTCACGTAAACGGGAGTTATGAACTTGCGACCCAAAACTTCTGTCGAGCACACCCCGCCCCCCGCTGGCGAA
Source organism: Haemonchus contortus (assembly GCA_000469685.2). NCBI lineage: Eukaryota > Metazoa > Nematoda > Chromadorea > Rhabditida > Trichostrongylidae > Haemonchus > Haemonchus contortus. The sequence goes on from LS997564.1 coordinate 37,311,252, forward strand.
GTTGGCCTGCTATGCTACCTGCCATGTGTGTTCCTATCCTGCTGCCTGTGCTCCTATCAAATTTCAACGCTTTAGGTCCACCGGAACAGAAGTTATGAATCTCCGGTCAAATACATATACCGACCCACAGACACAAACACAAACACACCGACAAACCAACAGACACACTTAGCGAATTGTGTGAAGTAGGATAGTCCCGGGCGAACTGTGACACAGAAACATTTATTTGTTCTGCTTTCTACCGTGGAATTACTCTTATACATTTTTGAGTGCGGTCATGAAGACTGAATTCAATGCCGGACTGTATTTCAATTTTGTCTAGATGAGGGCATTTGCTTTCTTCCAAGAGTAAATGTCCGGCTCGCGGTGGTTTTGGCGGTAGGTTTGGCAGAACTGGTAGAACTGCCACAATTCGACGTGGTCGACGATGACGACGAAGACGATGAATTTGATGATTAACATACCTTCATGGGGAGTTCAGAAGAAATTTTTGTTAGATGAAGTATAGGATAAGTATTTCACGTGGAGAGCAGGCGAATTTCATGAGCAACAAACGCATCAGTGATAGAGCTAAGCTAGAAGGCTTAGAAGGAAAACTAGACGGAGAACAGCGAACCTATGCGCTGACTTGTGACCTTCATGCGTCTCTTTTACTAGAAGCAAGGTCTGACTTTTTTTTCAGGGTTTTTTTTTGCCATCTATTTTGGTAATTTTTTTCAAACACTTTTATGGAATGCTTCAAAAAGTAATGTGCTTTTTCAAGCATTTGTATGAAACGCCTAAAAAAGATTAACAAAAAGAGGTGAATAGAAAAAATGAAATGAAAATATTGTTCACTCAAAGAGGAAGGACAAACATATGCGCAAATAATTGGAATAAGTAAAGTTTGCTCTTCGTGTTCAAGTGATGAAGTCACACCCAACTAAACTATCTCGATCAAGCCTTTCCTGGAGTTCAGCTCCAGGCCATATAACCTTTTTTAGCCAATGCGTCGTCATCGCCCATCAGACTGCTCTTGAACGCCCATTGAATGATCATTACGAAGCATCCTACCAAACCTTACCAGTTGCTACCACTTTTCCACTCACCATCTACGTCTCACGGCCGCTCATATCGTACACCCGAAATTGATAATGACATCATACAATGATAATAATTATATTGCCAGAAGCTCATTCCAAGTAAGGTGTGTTTGGGATAGTTAGGTCGGATGCGGCTCCTTCACCTGAATTCAAAACGTGAACTTCACCTATTCCAATTATTTGCTCATGTGTTTGCCCTTCCCCTTTGAAAGAGAAATATTTTCACTTTGGTTTCTTCTCCATCACCTATTTTTGTTGACTTTTTTCAATCACCTCATAAAAATGCTTGAAAAAGCTTCACAAAAAGAGGTGGTGGAAAACAACAGAGATCGACCATCGTAGGGAATAAAAGGGACCAGTGAAGGTCGCATGTCAGCGCATCAGTTCGCCATGCTTCGTCTAGTTGTCTTTCTGAGCCTTCTAGCTTTTTCACTGGTATGTTTTTCGCTCGTGAAAATTTCGTTGTTCCCTACTTTAAAGACTTTGATTGAGCAACGTCAGCTAACAAGAAAATTTCCTTTGGATATCTCCACTTAGGCATGCAAACCGTCGAGCTCGTCGGCTTCGGCGACGACCACGGCGGCTTCTACCACAACTAGCAGTACCATGAAACCTAGCGGTGGCAAGCGCGAAGTCGGACAAGCACACGTTCTTGTCGAGACCAGCCTGAAATTTAATCCGGCAGTGAACTCGATCTTGGAGAAAGCATTCAAACAGGGGGTAAGAAATGTTGTAACCATCGCCAGGTCACTCAAGATTTATTCATAAGCGAAGGATTTCGTGACAAAGCTACATTCAGGTTGAACAACATGCGCACAAACACGGAGTCCACTACGACCACAACCTGGTTTATGGAAAAACAGAGAGAATCGGTCACAAGTTCGCTATGGGATACCAAATCCTTGGCGCTGACTGTGAAGAGGTACACATTTTGGTAATTACCGATCGAATTGCTTTCACAGTTTGAGGCAAGACTGATGCACTGTAAATGGCTGAGGGCAACAGCTATGTCAAGGTTCCACTGCCTTGAAAATTTTTCAAGTTCATTCCATGAGCGAAGGAGCTATCCTTCGCCAGAGAGCATTCACTTTGCTGATTAACATTGCGTAGGGTAGTCGAGTTTCGCAAAACGGACAGCAAAGATTCCCTGCAGTTCAATTTTTCTCGAATCCGATTCACTTCCTTGCAAACTTATTAACTTGTAATGACTGTTGCCTTTGAGTGGGGAGAGTATATCTCATCATGCGCTAATGCGCTAACGTTGCGTATCTTTAGGGTTACTTTCGACTATGAGTTTGTACTAACCTCCGACGGATGGGACCATGTTCTAAAGAACTCTTTACAGCTTGAAAACTTCATATCGTCAGGGAAAAAGCAGACGGACCTAATCGGAACCGTTTTCGCGATGTGCAACGGTAAACTGATGGTTTTATAAAATTCCGATATGAGTTGAGTAACCAGAATAAATTTTTGACGCGGAGTTTATGTGGACAATTCTATGAAAGAACCATAGCGAGAAAAGCTATCAAAATGCTACATAACGCCACACACAACGACCAAACTCAGAATGCCAGAATTCAGCAGAAACAATTCGAGATCTTGGAACTTGTAATTTCCGTTCTGTTTTTTTCGAGTACTAAAGCTCCAAACTCCTCTCATCCGTCCTCAGCACCCGGAAGCATCGTGAGCTCTGTATACCAAAACCCTTCGTTTGCCTACAGCTTAGGCGCAGCTACAGCTACCTCAAATCCGGAGCACACCCAAATGAAAACATATATTGGCGAGAGGCAGGTAAGCAAAAAGGTAAGCCTCACGTAATAATTTAGTTATATATTAGTGCGTAGCATATAACAATGAATAGAGCAGAACTGCAAAAAAAATGCCTACGTAATTGGTACTAAGCTACATAATTTTAATGTAATGTGGTTATTTTTTATTTAATACAGTACAGTATTTAATACCTTGAATACAGTATGCACTGCAACTTTGTCGGAAAACGAGGGAAGCCGCGATCTTCTACTCTCTTTCTTAAAATGAATACCCGTCAAAGATCCAACGGGCAGGCAACCAAAGCTTCGGACGGTACTCTCAAATGTTTCGAGTGAGATAACACCATTATCCGATGTCGTTACCAATGGACTCTTTCTTCACAGAGATGTCATTAGTTGAGAATTCCAGATGTTTGGTGGTCGAGCAAGTTTTGTCGCAAATGATATCGAGCGAAGAGGATCCTTCATTGAATCACAAACCTTGCTGGGTAGCAGTCGTAATCCAATGGCAGGAAATGAACAAAGTTCTAAACTGCTTATCGTGTTGCCCTAAGGGGTCCCTATCACTGCACTTACCACTCACTTTTGTCACCCTTCTCTAGCATCCCGTCTTATCAATTGAAACATACTGAATGGTCAAAGCTACATCGTGAATACCGAAGGCGTTAGGATTTTGTTCGGTAGGTGGCCTCTCTTAGGTCCCTGATCTTCGCTGATCAGTTATGATCAGTTCCTGTCACCGAGTACCTGCGATCCCGTCAAAAATTTCTATCGCGCTCGCCTCGCCTCTTGTGAGCAGAGTCCGGTCCTTCCACCCATCATGAGTGTTATTATCCTGCCTCCCGTACTGCCACCAATTTTCAAAGCTCTGGGTCCACTGGAACGAGAGTTATGAATTTCCGGTCAAATACACACACCGGCACCCACACACACATCGACACACCAACAGACACACTTAGCGAACTATATATAGTGGGATATTTAGGTCTGTTTCGGTATTACAATGTAAGTTCAACCCGAATTGGGACAACTACCAGCTGCACTGCTTTTATACGAAGGGGTCCCTTCACCATTGTCTTAACAGTAATACGAAATGATGGGAAAAGGCTCACCCCATTCCCGAAGAACAGATTAGTGGATTCTGAATCCTGCACTCCGGTGTTACATCTTATTAAGTATTATGATGGCTCACCTTCTTGATATCGATAGTCTCAGGTGTGCTTTTGCTCCATGGCAGGCTAGCAACAAGTTCCAAGTATGACGTGAGCACATGTAATTCAGAACTGTTCTGTCCCATGTTTTTGAGCCGATCAAAATCTGCCCATACCCGTTCCTAAAATGGTAGAGAGTTCAGAAAGGTTGGCCAAATTCGTAGCCTCATAATTACCTTGACATTATCGGGTAAACCTGCGTTTTGCAATTTAATTTCTAATTCATCCACACCGTTTTTCGGTGATTTTTGGGTTCCAGATCGGATTCGTGGAAGAAACGGCTGTTCTATTCGGATATCGCGAGACTTTGTGCTTGGGGCGGCCTGAAACCATTCTATCAGTCCGTCACTTCATGCTACACTCCTGTAATTATTCCAAGGAGGAAAATTGAAGAAATCCTCCAAAAAAGTCTATGTTATCCATGATGCTGCCGCATCACGTGAGGACCGAGCGTGCGGTCGCGGTGCGGACAAACTGACTAGTAGCTGGTCACGCTGCCTTGAATACACCACCAACACCAGCATCAATCGACAAACAAGAGTACGCCATGTATGGCCTCTTTAGCAACATAGATGTTGAGTTCAGAATTCACTAAGTGGTAGATACACCACCCCTCATGTGCCCGATCAATACACATCCAGACCACTACCGATACGCCATTCAGTTCCCGAGCGACTAATAATCGCCCCGGGCTATTAATCGGTAATGAATTAAACACTCAAGTTAAAGTACAGCCCAAATGATGGGATGAACATTCTGTTACCGACTTAACAACTAGAGCACGAGCACTGGAAGTGACCGCTACGCAAACGCCAACTCATTTGCAATGAATTTCACCCATCCATGCTCCGAGACAGTGGCCGGCTCACCTTCAGATGATCCTTCAACCAATCATTGGCAAGCTTTACTCTTTTAGGGATTTCAAGAGTAGCCAGGTAGTCCAAAAGAGCCGTGTAGGAAACGTCAGTCATAAGAGAGACGCTGAAAGTACAACTATAGGATCCCCTTAAGGAAACGGTAGTATGAGTATGAACAGAAAATAAGGAAGCGCACCAGTAATCCGCCAAGTCTTCAAGCCTATCTTCATTTAAGAATTTCTTCAGCACGAACGACTCCTCTACACGGTCAAATGAAAGTGACAGGGCCAGTTCTTTGACACGACCCACAAATTCTTTTTGTAGTTCAGCTGGAGTGTCACCTGCAAAAGGAGAGGATACGGTATCTGGAACTGTTTCTCACGTCTATCACAGCTGTATGAAAGATATATTATACTTACCCTCGATGGCGTAGAGTTGTTGGACGGTGCTGACTGGGATAGCAAACTTTTCGATTTTTGCCCTGGACACTCCTACCAGGTGGATCGTGTACTGTACAAAGTTATTGTAACTCCAGCATACCACCTGCTCAACCATCGCCACCGTACCCGTCTCGAAGACTTTCTAAACGACAGCTTGGCCTGGTTTGAACAAAGTTTTTAATACTTTTTTATAGTTCCTACACGGACGATAAAGTTGAAGTTTCTTGCCCCTCAAAGAGCCACAACACCTTCTATTCTGCGGATTTGCAAAACAATCCAGGACTCTTTTAGAAGAATGAATAGACTGCCTTAGATAACAGCGAACCGGCTCAAATCATCCCCTATACAAACCAAAAAAGAATACTGAAACTCCCTGGGTTTCAAAGGTTTAAAAAAACCAAAAACGTAGTACATTCGCGAGGGAATCATTCAATACCTGATGTTGTACCTCAATATGGCACTATATTATTTTGTGTTTGAACTCAATTTTATGGTGTTTTTATCACTTTAAAATTTTTTTATTTTAAAAAGTCGTTTTTCCAGACAGTATTAAATGAAATGAAATGATGATTCACGCTTACCTTCTCCTTTTCTATTCGATATGCGACCAACATCAGTGATTTTCCCAGAACACCTTTGTTCACTACAAAACGATCCAATGTCGCAAGACTGAAAATGGGTACGTCAGAATTGGAAAAGATCTTAATGAAAATGCTAGCAAGTCGCAAGGATACCAACAAAAAAAATTACAAATGGCTAAACTCACTTTGTTCGACTTTTTATGGGCACTTTCAACTTGGCATTTGGCAACAGTACCCCGTTGGTGAGAAGCAGAACGGGCAACTCCATAGCTGAACTCTGGAAGAATTATTTTTAAAAACTTCGGAGCAAAACCACTCCTAAATGAAAAGGTATGGGTGGAACGATTCCCTCAGACGTTTTTGATTACCGCCCAAAGACATAATCCTTTCTATATTCCTTGAGATTTGGCTGAGATAAGTATATCAATAGTACGTTCAAATATGTATATGTGTACAATCAATAAAAACAGAAATTTTACATTATTTATGGCAGATATCAAGAAACAATTCAGAAATCAAAAATGACGGCTAAGACATTGGTTTTTTGGAAAGCATGTAGCAATATGAAACACCTCGGTCGAGCCAGAGCGAGCAGAGATTTTCGAACAGTCAAATGACTGATAAGTACTGCTATAGAGTGAGATTCATACAGGTTGTGCACGAAATTCAGTAGCAGCGACATAAAAACTCCAATTTTTTTCACTCCGAGAAGACTCCCCAGATCTACTCAGAGTGAACAGATAGGGAAAGAAAATTGGCTATTTTGGAGTCGTTACCAAAACTTTTCGAGCAAATCAAGTCAAAATACGATTCTATACTTGGTTCTGCTCTTTTTTTCATCTGAACGAGCCGAACAGATATAAGGGTCTACTTCTACCAGACTGGTGAAACGCGCCACGCAATCAACATCTGCTCAGAATACCTACGCTACGCCGAAAACCTAACGATATCATTACTTCCAGCAAACCTCCAGTGTTTCCCTTTGCGATAATCTCTACCACATCAGTAGAAGTTAACCATGAAGGGGCTAAAGGTGAAGTCCAAATGATTTTAACATGACTTTCCCTTTCCTGCAAGTCACTGAATATATAAAACACGCACTAAACGCCGATGTTCAACTACGTGGATGAATTCCAAGAACGAGATTAATCTCCGTCAAAATCATTATTTTATCTTCATCATTCCAACAGGATTTCCTTATGAGAAATTGCCCTTTAACTTCTATGACTTTTACGTTCATTTGCATTACGTTTAAATATTACAAATGATCATAAATAAATAGGACGAACGGAGTCAGTAGGATGTGAACGAGTTCTTAAGGAAACCACCAGGAAACAGGTCTGGTGTAACAGAGAATTTTGGAATGTTCGTAGAACGGCAGCAAGGGAAAGGTAAAGACAATGGAAAAGAGAGTGGCGAAAGGGAAAACACATTTGAGACGTCATGTCTTCCTGAACAAATCTGTGCTACATTACCGGCTTGCAATTAAGTACAACTGTAGGCACGCAACTGCAACTGTGGTATCTGAAAACCTGATAAAAAAAGATGAGGTCAGACAGTTGCATGGCAATTACCCAGAAGAATAGCTTGGAGAAAATTCGTCTAAAGAAGGAAACCATAGAGTCAGGAGCATTAGTGAGCCTGTTTTATCGTCATAGTTCAGAAAGGCTCTTTTTAAGGCATCGAGAAGAGCACAATTAGAGACTTGTAAATATTATGCTTTTAAAAACACTGTATTGAAAACATGCGCTGACACCGTATGAGTTTGCCACCTGCAAAAGCCAGAAGACCTAGAAGAAAGAGGCTCCAATCCAACGGTATTGTGACTGCCTCCTTGGATTCCAAAACCCATTCCCCGTTCCTCTATCCTCGCCCCTATGAAGAATAAGAAACGAATAAGAAGTAATAAGGTTTAAGGAAGTAACGTCGGTGTTGTGGGAGAGTGGGAACAAGGGCAGGTCAAAGAATCTCAAAAAACGAATAATTTATAAAGTCAGGGAGGCAGTCGAGATTTTTTCGACTGCCTCCCTTATTTCATGAATTCTGGACTCAGGAGGAAAGAACCTACAAATCTCCAAAACGTTGTCAGCAAGTGAATGCACACTGACAAACCTTCACTTCTCCGATTAGCTTTTACGAATACAAAACTTACAGCCGGCTGCTCTAGGTAATAACGAGTTTCGAGGGAAACAGACAGACATACAATCAGACAGACATGCATACATACAAACAGACAGACAGGCAGACAGACAGACAGACAGACAGACAGACAGACAGACAGACAGACAGACACAGACAGACAGACAGACAGACAGACACAGACAGACAGACAGACAGACAGACAGACAGACAGACAGACAGACAGACAGACAGACAGACAGACAGACAGACAGACAGACAGACAGACAAACAGACAGACAGACAGACAGACAGACAGACACAGACAGATAGACAGACAGACAGACAGACAGACACAGACGGACAGACAGACAGACAGACAGACACAGACGGACAGACAGACAGACAGACAGACAGACAGACACAGACAGACAGACAGACAGACAGACAAACAGACAGACAGACAGACAGACAGACAGACAGACAGACACAGACAGACAGACAGACAGACAGACAGACAGACAGACAGACAGACAGACAGACAGACAGACAGGCAGACAGACAGACAGACAGACAGACAGACAGACAGACAGACAGGCAGACAGACGTCAGATAGAGCGCTTTCTACATAGTAATGACTTGTGAACAACCTGACGATATGGGAAACTCAAAGGAACACATCAGAAGACGTTCAGCGTTGACTAAAAAGCGGTGAACCCGAATCTTTCGATGGAAAGCCTTACTAACGGCAAGAGAAACAAAGCGTACAAGACGATTTCAATAATAAAACGTTGATTAACCAAAAGAAACATTGCAGAGATAAGAATAACGAAGGCCTGGTCGCTGTGAAGAAAGCGAAATGAACACGCACCCAGTTTGATGGAATCGATTGATTGGAACAGTGATAGGTGCTGACCTTATCTGTTTTCTGCCACACACAACGGCCGTAAAACTGATCTTGGTTAAAAATTGAGTAAAATACCTACTCGAATGTTGAAAATGGTAAAGCATTAGGACTCTGTCAGCTCTCTTCTGCTGACTGGTTTTAAATAAAGTCTCCATCAAATTTGCCTTCATAGAACCTCACAATTCAGTCTTTTTTGTTTACTTTGATTTCCTTACTTAATCCTTTCCGTTTCGGCCCAGTTCTTCTTCTCTTTTGAACAAATTTTTTCACCCTTCTCACCTAATTCTTTAACGTGATTTTGTTTACCACTCCTTAATCAACTATGAACTCCGCAATTGGTAAAAACAGTGACATAAATGATTGATAGGTGGAACAGCCTACGTGAGGTATCACTACTCAGGTTCAGTCCTGACAATAACTTGAAATGTAGTAGGATTAATGACAAAAAGAGATAAAGCTTGCGCTATTAATGTTACTCTAAAAAGAACTTATAAACTGTAGATCGCTACAAAAGCGATAAAAGTCGTTCAAGTTCAATTGCACTCCAGCTGTTGATCTTTAACTGTCAGAAAAAATACCGAATGAACTTTTTGGTACCTGAATCCACTAAAAAGAATAGGTAGGAAGGAGACGAATTTGAAAACGAGTCTGCCAAGGTTGATGGATTTACTTACTCTTCCATGAAGATTCATTCTGGATCACATTTCAAACGTTTGAACAGTCCGTTTCTCCTAGAATGATGCCCCGCTGAAAGGGGTTCAATCCCTGCCATTTAAACTAATACTTCCAAAAATCATCCACTGAAGAAAAAGAGTAGGACTAGGGAACAGGGTTTCGGAGAGCAGTCTTGAAAGACTACTTCGAAGTGGGAGACAAAAGAAATCCGTCGCTTTTTTACCTGGGCATTACTCCGAGTAAAAGTGAAGTCTTAGAACTCAGTTTCGCTGCCAACTCTAGCGTTCAATTTTCGTAATGAATAAATTGCTTACAGAAGACGATAATCTTTCCTACCGTTACTAGAAATGTAATGCCTAATTGGTAAGTGTAATACGGATAATGAAGTACAACTCTCTGTAAGTAAAAAAAATCCAGCCAGTCTGTTCAATTGGGTGGATGTCCTCATAATAGTGATACTAGTACAGCAAATTTCTACAAAGAAACACCATCGATTTTCACTCTTTAATTTCTGATTTTAGATATACGAATATCGTAGAAAGTCATTTACAGACCTCTGTCCTTGCTCACATTATGCCATCCGGGCTACCGTAATCGTATGCCTGGCATCGTTGCGCAGTGAAACTGAATCCGTCTACAAAGAAGCCTTTGGCTGCAAAGTCGATTAGCCTGGTCCTTCATGGGATCTAAGGCACATCTTCATAACCTTCTTATTTGAACATGGCCTGACTATTTACGTTCAAGGCAGGTAACTCTATGGGATAGATAAAATAAAAGCTGCCAAAAAGCAATTCTACGCTCTCACTGAATCGAGAACTTTTTCAACACCTTTTTATTGTTCCCAATTACCTATAAACTAAGTAAAGGATACATATTAGGCAGATCTGTTGGCCCTGCCACAGAATAAATGGCCTTCACCATAAGTAATGACAAAAGCTGTGTGAAAACGAATAAATATGATTAAACATATGACCTATGTGCTACTTCAGTGATAGGGAATAAACAAAAACATTCAAGTGGGCTAAATGAACAGGGATTCCTATTTTTTGAAAAATCTCAAAAAGTGACCTGCACGGAATACCAAAAATGTACAATATTTACAACAGGCAGGGAGTAATTACATTAATTGGAAACGAAAACAGGTAGAATAAAAATGCAGATATAAACCAGCTCCAACTTCATCCACGATAAAACCCTCGAATATTGACGACTTGATACATAAACTTAGGCTACTAAACAAAAAATCCATAATACTTAAAAAAAGAAAATACTGTGACAAATCTAAGTATTTTTGCACATTCACTGAAGACATTCAATTTGCACATAAAAAAGAATTAAAAGGCAGTGGCCATGGTAGCAGTCCGGGCGAGATCTCTAGGCTACAAGCACTCCTCATAGCTTCGGAACTTCTCGAAGAGACTTACCCAGACCCTTTCCCTGCCTGCTCAGCAGAGCCACTGCTTTTCAACAGTCATCTTACTCAATGCATTCCACTTTAATTTCCTTTTTCACAACTACACCATTGCGGACTGAATCGTTCGGAACGGGTATTGGAGGTTCCTGTTTGACGGCAGTGTTGTCAACTATGAAAGATGACAAACTTAGGAATTCTGAAAAAAAAAACTAGTAAAACAATAGTGAATCGGAGATGTTCATGCAGAACCTCTCAAAAATCAATCAAATCAGAATTTTCTTTTCCGCAAGCGAGCCAATATTACTAACTAGCACTAAGCAGCACAACCGGTTCTTGTTCAAACCGCTCTACAAAACAGGAAAACCGTCTAATCAATTAGTATCAATCCGACTCAATGTTACTGCTATAAGTACCCCTCCTCATTGCCGTTTTATATCACACGCTTAATCAGTGTCCAATAAGTTGACGTTGCAGCTGAGAGAGAATGTTCAAAAGACAAATAACCCGCGAAGAGCAAGGTAAATCCGGGGGAGTTCGAGGAACCGAACTTGTTCTGCTGCATTTCGCATTAAATGGGACGAAACTTTGCACAAAGAAAAGAGAAGTGAAATATACGCGAATAAACATTTTTGCGCTCTAGGTTGGAAGCTGAGTGAAGGTTGCATTGTCAAGAACCAATTAATCATGAACCTTGGGTCCGAATATTAATTTCTGAGCCAGAAACCCTTCTCGTTTGCACCAACTTGTTTTACAGACTATTTGATTGCCGCAAAAGTTAACTCTCACTAATAATGCAGTAAATGAATGCTCAAAACACCCAAAAAGTCACCCTCCCTATACTTTACCACGGAAGCAATGCCTTCGTAAACCGGATTAGAAATGGTGAGATATTTTTATAGAATATAGATATATAAATAAACAATGAATAAGAAAGCCAATATGTAGCTAATGATATATAAAAGCAAAATGTGCTTAAACGCAAAAGACGAACCTAAGAACGCTTCCGGCTCCTTCAACAAATGCTTTTGCAAGATATGCCATCGAAAGCCTTTTCTACTACCCATAACGGATAGACATATTGGGCACTGATTCATCACTATCATTTCTGGAAATCTTATTCATGGCGGAACAATACCGAAGGATGGCAAGCACCGGTTACAGCTTTATAAAAATAAATAAAAACAAAATGAAATCAACTAATGAGCAAAGTAACATCGAGAAAATGAAGAAAGGAACAAACTATGAAGGAGTTAAACCTCTAAAAACTACCTCCTAATTCGTTCTGCATTTGCTCTAATCGATCCCAAATTTCATGAACATTGTCTTCAAAGTGCGTCAGAAGATGTGAATCTCGCATCTTAAATAGCATATGGTAGGTTGGTGAAGGCTATTTTTGGGTGTAAACTCAGCCTATTTTTTTTAAAAATTAAGAAAAATACAGCAAAATCAAGTACAACCCACATGCTTGGTGTTAAACTGACTGCCGCAATACTCGCATGGAAATTTGGGAGGGACTCGTATCTTTCCATGGGATGAACGCTCGTGTAATACAACTTCGTGAACAGCTGAAATGCACACTGATGAGCTGAAAGTGAACAGGTAGCTCATTCAGACACGAACAAAAAAATTACTTTGAAACGTTTTGAAGCACATTCGACATTCCATCAGAGCGCTTGGGCGTGTGCAATCTCGGTAATGAATTTTGAGGTGTTCCTCGAGATCTTCCGCGAAAGCGTCGCAAATGCTGAAAGCTTGAGTGTTTCATGAAGCCCATGCTAAAGAAATTCAGAGGAAAGAGACATGAGAGCACATGTTAGCGATAAAAAGTAGTCAAACTGATTATCGAGAGACATCAAAAGGGCCGCAAATCAGAATTTCAGTTTTCTATGGCTGTATGCAAGGAATTTGGATTATAAAGTATATATTCCTGCACTCATGAGGTTTGCCTTGGTATAGGACAGAAGCTTTACCCACCAAATCCACTACTGATTCTGGCACTTTCGACGGCCTGTTTTGCACCCAGCAAGTTCATTATGTCATATTGATAAAGAATTTATGCCAGATAGTATTACGTCCCAAAATGTAAAGTGGGTAGGGAGTAGCCCTCCTAAAAGTAGGGCATATACTAGTCAGCGTGGAAGCAGTTTTTGAAAGAGCAATACAGACCACCCAAAATGTAGGAAAAGAGAGTGAGGTGGAACACTGGGAAAAAAGGAAAAATCAAAAAAAAAAATCCTAGCTGAGCAGTCATATCAGCACAAAATATTATCCCTACACCGTATGAACGCCGTACAATTGAAACAAATGGATTCATACCTGCAGATATGCTTTTGCCGAATGAACTCATGCGATGCGTTACAATGGGAACAACGAACCGCAAGGGGATACGGATGCTGAAGAACAAAGGTTATACTCTGTATAGTGAATGAACAATAAATAATAAATATCTACCTCGAAAAGTACATGTTCGTGAAGCAGCGCATGTGTAAATACGGCTATGCCACAGTGACAATATACTCTTGGTTCAATGGGAATAGACGCGGCTGGAAATAACAGAAAAATGAGAACATCTCTTACAGTTCCAATTAAAACAAGTTATTTAGAACAATCGAAAGAATAAAATCAATTCGAAACGAAAAATGAGAACTTCCACTATCTTTACACCATCTCCTCTAAAGCAGAACATACCTTTTCTTTTACCACCCTTTTTAGGCGTGTATAACCTCTTGCGTTTGGGTTTCCTGTTGGGTTTCCTTCTGCTGACACCTACAATTATGGTTATACGAAACCATGTCACTGCATAGTGAGATATAAGCTATCAAAGAAAAAACTTCTCCTTAATCCTAAAGCGAGCCTAAGCGAGCCCTGTCACCGTAAATTCACCTGGCATAACCGCTAGGCTTACGGGCGTTGGAGGGATCATTCATGGACAAGATTTACGGAATGCACCGTGCTACGCTCCATCCATTCCCACTCGTGATAAGTACTTTCGTTAGCTTTGAAAGCAGACATATCTCAGAGTGGATAATCCCCTCCTATTCTCTTTCCCGCAAGGCCATAGGAGTATGCACTCTACATTGGATCTGTTCTCCTAAAGATCGGTAAGCTTTACGGGTCTCTATTGGTAAGGAGTGAAGGGCATTTGTGGACAATCTAACAACACGCAGAAAAAAAAAGCAAAAGAAGTCTAGGGTGATCGGAAACCGAACTTACCCGAGTTTCGCGCTAGTTGCGGCTTCGGGACTTCGCCCTCTACAGGAAGAACTGTTGGTTGGGAATCAAAACGGACTCGTGACCTTTCTGATAGAGTTTCACTTGTGCATCTTTTCCGAACCTACAAAGTTAACATCAACACTTGATGAGAGAAAGAAAAAGCAAGCTGTTCAGGGCATAATCATAGACTGTATTTAACAAAAAAAAAATCGCGAAGAAAAAATGACAGAAAAAAAAAACAAAAATGCAATGCGCAAAAATCGCTATTCAGCGCAAAAAACCGAAAATGTTGGCATTCGCTACATCGAAAGAACGCAAAACTGGTTACCTCATCCCCAATTGCGTCAGCCTGTGGTGGAGTGGACGGAAGCGATGTTTCGGACAATGCCTTCTTGACGACGCAAGCAAAAATGGCATCGTAGCGTTCATGAAGAGCTATCCGCTCACGGAATCGAGTCGGATAAGTCCTACTGGAAAAAGGTTGTTATGCTCCAATTCCGATAAAGATGAAACAGAAAGGAAGAAATATAGTATAAAAGAAGGACATATGAAAGTTAATTCATTAAAGAACAGCAGAACATTTCAACAAAACTCCAAATAAATTCAGGAAAAAAGTATCTCATACCGGAACCGTTCGAAAGATAGTTGCATTGAAGGCCATGCTTTGCAAGGTCATGATTAATGGTGCCGAACGCGTCATTACACTCACATTCCATTTCAAAAAGTTAGTTTCAGATAAAATCGCACTCTCTCTTTCATCCACCCCAAATAATGTAGAAATTCTTGCAGATTTTTTTTCTCAGAGATAGTTCACCTATGGCCAATAACTTTAACACCAAGGCAAATTTCAAGATGAAAAAAAAAGTCGAAAAAAAGAAAAAGTTGCAATATAGCCATAAAATTGGCAGCTAAAGTACGCTCAATACGCCGAATAAGCAATTCCAACCATGCGCCGAGTGTTTTATTCTCTATGGCTTCTCTAGATCTCTTTAGTAGCGACCAGAAACCACCACAATGAGTAGGAACCCAAAAACCTTCACCCCTAAAAATGGAAACGGCAATAACTCAATAGCAAGAAACTCCATTTCTTGGTGAACGCGATAGTCCTTAACCCATTGACGACCAAGCAGTCCACTTGTGTACTGCAGTTGTATTTTTTGTTTTATTCATCTAAATTTCTACTTTCTTTCAATTCTTCTTATCAAAACATTACATCAGGCCTAAATGAAACTACATACAGCGCGGTACTAGAAAATCTTCTAATTTTGCAATTGTAAAGGTGCTTTTTTCGAAGGAGTACATTACCTTGGTGAATTTTTCATTCGATGAACAACTTCAAGAAATGAGATATTTTGAAAAGACGGTCGTCATTAGCATTTCCAAATGCAAAGCTCGTAAAAATTCCCCAAAACGATTTGTGGTAATGATCAACCCATTGGCGACCGCGCCTTTTACGTTGTCCTTACATGAACTTTTAATTTCTCTAATAAGTGTTGTTGGGAGTGAAAGCTTCCTGGACCACGATGCCTCAAGATTCTACAGAAGGTTGTGAGCTAAGCTGATACTTGAAAACATGAAAAAAATTATAAGAACACTTGATAAATAATCTAAGTACTACAGGGACACGATGTGGTGTGGCCCACCGGCGGGCCACGCGGTCGTCAATGGGTGAAATCGGATTCTCGCAAATGTTGTTCTGGAACCATATATGCCCTGAATGAATCTACCCAAACAGCAAAGATAGCAAAAAACAAAATTGCAAATGAAAGGAAGCCTAAACAAATCAACTGAATCATGGCTATCAAAAGGGCTAGGTTAGTACTGAAGGTTTTGTCTCAAACTTCAAAAAAAAAAATCAAAAAGCTAACCTTGCCTGTTCTGCAGCCGGCGACATTATCTCCTAGTAACACGTGGAATATGTCGATATGCGGCTTTCTGGAAAGCATTTACAAAACGCATTTCAAAGCTGATATCGAAATCAATAGACATAACCGATCAAAAACAAGATGAATTATCAACTCACTTTCTCACCGTCGTTTTCCAACTGGCATCGTTTTCGGCGCACTAGAGATGTGTGTGTCTGCAAAACTGGCATAGGAAACTTGATCTGATGAATCTTCCATCCAAATGAAACGTGTGTATGAGTGGAACGCGTACAAATAAAACCATCGTCTGCGTAAAGAACAGCCACCGCCATTCCCAAGGATGAAACGATATTTCGTGATTAGGAAGAACTTCTCAAAGATGTTGGCAGAGAACATCAATAGCTGAATACTTTTTGATGAACGGGGAAATAGCACTTTTCCTGGTCAAACTATCATATCTGGAATATTATAGGTTGTACCTACAGTTTGTAATAACCCAGCATTCAATGTGAGGTATGGAGCAGGATGCAATCTTTGTGAGTTGAGAGGCTTTTGTATCCTACGGGAAGCATTGCATAGAAACTCTAATCAACTCTGGAATTGCTTATCCAAGTTTATGGGCTGTTTCATCAAACCACGACGACAGGCAACCATTCCGAAGTCGAAGAACTTTCGGAATACTTTCATTTTTGAAAATGCTAAACTAGAATGTAAATATACAGTACTAACCTCTACTGATTGGAGACCCTATCATTATTAGATTCAAATAAATCACAGGCCAAATTATCACGGCAAAATTAAACCATTTTGTTTTGATGAAAGAAATATTTCCTTAAAAAAGTGACAAAATTCATTGAGAGTGCCAGCCCTTTCACAGCTACAAGGCCTGGCTTTAATGCTGAGCCACAGCGAAGTAACAATCCCCCAAAACAAAACCTCCTTTGCGTTTTTAAAATGATTCAAGAGTACTGTATACTCTTATATTACTATGCTGACAAGTATTACTGCCTAGAAACCTAATTCAACAACTTTTAAATGCCTAACAATAAAGGTTACAAAGAAAATAAAGGTACAAGATGGCAGTAGTAAAAATTGGCTAGTATATGTAAAGGCAGTGCATTATTAACTTAATTCAACGAAAGTTGCATTTCCTCAATGGTTGTAAAATAAAGATTGAATCGTAGCATCTCCCTCAGAATTTTATGAAAACAATTAAGAGTATTTTCCTTTCCCAATTTAAAAGTAGTTATTCAGCTGTTCGGTCAGTATTCAACAAAAAACCAGAAACAAAAAAAACGTTCATTAAGCATTTCATTCAGCAGTAAAGAGTTTGAAAGACTGAAGGACCGAAGGAATGACACGACCGGTCAATAAACGTTCCCAAGAGTTTTAGACGGCAAAAATCGAAATCGAATCGACGTAGGGAAACGAATTTGAAAAGTATAAAGCAGTAAAGTAAAAAGAAACAACAAAGGGAAAGGAGAAGTCTGGGCGGTTCGGTAGGGGTGCACTTCAGCCAGGAGGAACGGAGGAGATGGCGATCGATCGCGCGGAGAGGCAGCATCGGTCAGCTGTACGGGCAAGGAGCGGTCAGACATCCCCACAAAGGTGAAACAGCGCAGCAATTTGATGACGGAAAACTGGAATCGAGCGCTCACATCCACACCCGATGGGATGGACAAAAGAAAGATTCCCCCCTTCACGGACAATAACATGAATCGATCAAAATCAAACAGTGAAATCCATTTTATTTTGCCCCAACAACCAAAAGACTAGGGTGAGTTCAGGTGATTCAGTGACACAACCGCTCTTTGATAAAGATTAAAGCTTATTTATTATCCAAATTCCTGACAATATGGATCGCTGCTGCAGTCGCGCCAGCTGTTACGGTTGCCTTGATAAAGCACCAGGATCTACGGTGCAATGTAGGATGGTCCTGACGCGATTGTGGGCAATCGTGTCAAGACCATTCTTCATTGTAGGCCCTGGTGCTCTATCAAAGGGCGCCGACGACCGCCGTGGCCCAGTTTCGAAGGGTGGCGACGACGTGCACTTACCGACCTATACTTATCCTCTCAGCAATGTAGCCGTTAAATAGTCTGAGAAACAAGGCTTCACCAGGGATAATCGTATGTTACAGTTTCCTATGACTGATGGGAAACAACGTACGACATGACATCCGTTAATATGAAGCCATAGCAACAAATTGGATGCATACCAAGTTGTCATCCCTACCTAGTTCGGAACATGAATTCTGTTTGACATAAAGCTGTTGAAAGAGTACTGTCAGTCAAATTTCGAAGTCAACTTCTGATACAATAAGCCGACAATGGGTCCTGGCCCGAATGTCTGCTTATGACCCAACGCAGTCTTGAATTAGCCTCACGTCACGCCTTCCCACAAGCTTTTTCCAAGTAGTTAACTATGTCTCGGAAAAGATGGATGGGCAATGGTACTACAGAAGGGGCGAATTTCTCCAAGATACCGGGGCTCAGACAATAGGGTCTAGGAGGGGCAGTGAAGATGGCAAACACTCAGGGATACCAAATGGCTAGAAAAACTACAAAACACCCACGCATCATTTCTGCCCCGAATCAGCGGCTACAAGGAGGGACAAAAGGGTGGTGCTAACGATTTTAGATCAGTTCTTTCCCAATTAACCTACTCTCAATCACCAGAAGATGAAGTAACCGAGATCAGACCTCTTCCGCTCGGTAAGAAGGATGGTACATTCACGACAAATCGTTGAACATATGCCTTTTGAAATACCTCTGTCAAATGGGTCACGGGCTGATGTAATGTCATAGCAAATGGTGCACATGAACATGATCGCGGGATTGAATCCTGGATCAGTATCCGTCTGACCATCCCTCCGTGGTTAGTTAATTGTTTCCAAGCTTGTATGGGAGGTTCAAAGCACTGACTTGGACATCGGCCGGCCACCACAAGTCATTTTACAGGCCACATACACTTTCAAAACGTCACTACGATTCCAAATGGGAGTCGAACGCATGGCGCCTCCCGAAACGAGATTGGCGCCAAGGGATTCCTTTATCTTTTAATCTTGAATCATGACCACAAATTATCAAACTAGGGACATATTCTAATGCACAGTTCAAACATGTTTATCAAATCTTCAAGTAAATAGTCAGAGACACAATGATACAAACAACAACAATCCAGGCCCAAACAAGAAGCAAGAGAAAAGGCTGTCGCGGGTCAATACATCTAAAAGACGCCTTGTTCGAGCGAACTACATCCTTCCCACTTCTTTCCCCTTCCCAGGTATCTATACCGCACACGAAATAAGTAAACAGAGAAACTCCCACAGCTTAGCTTCCCGTACAGGAAGTGAGAAAGGAAAGTTCGGGACCCTGCCCTTCGTGGCTTGTGAAGGTAGCCCGTGATAGGGAAGTTTTCAAGTCAATAAGGGAAAAACGTGTAAACCGGCAATTGTTAAACACGTTGAAACATGCACTGCACAAAGTGAGTTTGACCACGCCCTTTCACCCAGTATTCCCCCGGTGAGTCATTGAATGTTGTGAATCCTTGCCCCGTCTCAGTTTTTCGCCCAAGATAATCGTCTCGTCCACCCCGTCACTCTTCCCCCTGAAGCTTGGGTGGGAAAAACTATATTTTTTCGGCTAAGAAATTTTCCCAAGTACCTTTATGGGCTCGCAAATTCAATGGCTACCATTCCTCTGCGCACTAGCGCTCAATGTTGAAGAAGAGCGGTGTTCCTTCCCAACTACATTTGTCCAATAAGTCATTCATGAAAATGTTTCAAGGACAATGTCTTTGGATAAAAAAATCAACCACTTACGATCAGGCCTCTTACTTCTCCCTTATGAACACCGGAATTTGTAAATTACATATTTTTACGTTTTACTTTTAACTTTCAGGAAATTATTTTATTTTTTTCACATTCATTTTATTTCTTCGTTGCCTTCTCATATGTCCAAGAAGTTTCCGACTGATGAATGGGAAGATTGCAAACGCAATTACGGCAATAATGGCCGAGAAATTCAGTGTTAGATCCAGGTACGGTAGAAGAATGGAGTACTTGCCGGTTTCATAATAGTACTTCAACGATGTCACCATACTGAGCCCTGAAACTCGGGGAATAACAGGAGCTGGAGTGTACTAAGAATAACGCTCTAGCAATTGTAGGAAATAAACTCTCAGACTTGAACAAAATCGAGGGTTAAAAGTATAATAAAATAAAATACCGAAATCGGAACAAAGAAAATGAGTCCCTGAAATATCTATCATCTTACATTCCATGGTGAGTCCAAGTGGATAGAGTGGTATCCATGCTGTGTATCGTAACCATGCAAGCACATAGACCTCGATGTCCCATGCTCGTAGAGCGTAATAAGGATACCTGAAATCGTGTTGTACTCAATACTTCTACTAAAGGCTGTATTTTGGTGCAATTTGACCACGTCCGTTCATAGTCAGAAGGATCACAAGCACTGCTGGGTTATAAGCAGTCGCCGCCGAAGTAAGTGGATCCATTAATCCAAAATTCTCGTAGGTCTGCACTTCACAACAAAGAAGATCAAGGTAAACAATGTTTTTGTATGGAATAGGGTATAGTAACCGAAATGACTCAAAAATGACTTTTTAGTGTCTAAAAAAATAGAGTGAGGGGATGCATTGGCAAGTGGCGCACTCACGCACACACACATGAGCATAGGTTCATATTCCGGATCGGTATACCCCCCTTAGCCAACCATACTTTCCATCCTTCCGCAGTCTGTTGATTGGCACTGGACTCGTCTGGGAGGATAAAAGCACTGACTTGTACATCGGCTGGCCACCACTAGTCACTGCATAGGTCACATACGCATTCAGTACGCTTGTGAGATTCTCAATGGAAGTCAAATGCGTGGGCGCATCCCTCAGACGGGATTGATTGAGGCCTGAAGAGGCTAGTCGCCCCATCCTTTGAAGAAAATTTCGAAGTCCAAAACACTAAAACAGAATTGAATGATGTAAAGCAAAATACAGGGTCAGAAGCTTGTCCGCCCTTTCCTCCGTAAGCTCATCTACCTTCTGCAGAGTGCAGTTTTTTGCCACGCCCCTTGGGCCTCACAGATTTCGGAAAGGAATTTCTCCATGAATTCAAATTCAGAGAAATCAACTCTACTATGTCAAATCTTATTTAGGATAGAATCGTTAAAGGCATTCCATTTATGGAGGCACATCAGTACGACCCCGATGCCCTTAATAAATGAAAGCAAACCATGACCATGACAATCATTTGAAAGCAATATTAAGCAAAATTTACCAATGAAACCTACCGGAATAGTTCGATCAATACCCATGCAAATAGTAGAACAGGTGTGGAAATTTGATTATGTATAGTTGGATTGCCTTCGATCAGGAACAGCATGAAAAGTCGGCCAAGAACCTATAAAATTGAAGTGGAAGAGGTTTGGGGGCCAATTTAAAGCCCGTTCTAGAACTATACATCTCGCCTATTCCTCTTCTGATCTTTTTATTTGCTTTATTTATTAATTCTCATGCTTCTTGTTGAATAGGTCCAGTATTTCCTATCCCGCCCCTCCCCCCTCTACCACCCGCGCTTCCCCCCTCTTTCCCCTCCCCTTCCACAGATCCACAGATACTCGGGAGACGAGCAGTAGGCAGTAGGAACGGTTTTGTGCAATCGATCCGCCGCATGCGGACCAACTGCCTCGTTATTACAGTTCTAGCGTTTTTTGGCATGATTGTACTATTGCTCTTTTGTTCCTGTATTTCTTACTTGCCGCCGCATTCTGCTACATTCCTTCGCGCGCGGCGTACCTCTCGCCGCGACGCGGCAGTTTCGTTCCTACTGCACCACACCCCAGATACTCTTGCCCAAGTTACAGCATGTATTCAGGGCAGAGATTGCCTGGCACTTACACAACCCACATGTCAGACTGGTTGCATTACAGCCAGGGAAATCCTACCTACATGAACTCTCATATCTTCGAACCCAAGAATGTTGATTTGGTCGCCCGGAGAAGAAGACCTAGCTAGGAAAATGAAGGCAATAATCTGAGCAGTTACTGCACCAGGCCCAATAGTGTTCAAACGTATTGCGTTTCGGATATGTGTCGACGGCGTGGCGCACTCCGTAAGGGATACTAAAACTTAACACTTTGCCTAACATCCTCTACATTCATTGCTCACGTCGATTTCCCTAATGGTGGCTAATAACGTCTATAAACCGCAAGATTGCTTCGGTACCTGTAGAAGACCAGCTGTAATACCAGTTGTGGTGATACCAAGAACACCATGGACGACATCCAGAAGCTGGGCAGCAGTTCCAATACAGAAAAGTGGGAAATGTTCTTTATAGACGAATTTACCTGGAATTTTATCCTTGTGATTATTGATATCTACTAAAATCAATAAAATTTATTTTATTGGTATTTATTAAAATTATTCATCTCACCAGACGGTCAGACGTACCTGACGTTACAGCATTTATCAAATCCAAAAATATCTTCAGGTGAATAGTGAACAGTACAACATTGTAAAGGAATATATAGGCAGAGAGCAAAGTGGATCTTTTGGCAGGTTTTCCCATATGGGAGCTATCTGTAAAGAGTGGGAAGAATAATTCCGTGCGGTTTATCCTGCTAACCTGTACTTCCGCCTCTGAAGGGGTTCGAACTCTCTCCTTAGAGGACAGAAGGATCGAGGTCCGCCAGAGGTAGAAGTTTAGCGTACAACTAAGCACCCCGTGTTGATAGGTGCTCAGATGCTTTTTTGTTGAAGAACTAGTGTATGGAGGTGGTTTGAACTTCAACCGGGAGTAAACGTTATCGCAGCTTGGTAAACAAATTGTGATAGTGGTGGTATCAAATGGGAGTATTGATTCGGTACCGAATGATAACTACCATTTCATTACTTCTGTGGTGTCTGGTTGCCCGAAAATCCCCCAAAAAAAGTGGTAAACATATAAAAAGTCTTGCAGAAGAGTTTCAAATGAATGAGACCCTCCCTGCAGTCATGAAAGTTTGCTTTCGATACTAAAGACAGTGTTTTCTTCCTAACTGACACCCCCCCCCCCTATTTGGATAGACTGGGCTCTTTTCAAAAACCGACACTCCACCCACAATGGTTGGTAGGACCTTGCCTAGGGTGGTAAGATTTACGGGTTAAAACACATAACCAACCCCTGAGAAAGCCACTTATGAGCTCATCCAACAGGCTTGGAAAAAGCGATCCCAGATGGAACTTGCTAGAAAACCCATAGAAGATATCGATGCAAATGGGAGAATAACCGGTGGTGGGAGATCGAAAACAAACGGCCACTTGTCGAGAATCCGATGGCGGTCATGAAGTGGCTGCGAATAGTCGGTGATTGAAGACAAGCGCTGGACGAGATGTGGTTGGCCTTGAAACACTACCGACCAGCCGACCACCGATGGATGTGATGTTCGAGAGCGATGTGACATCATAATTAGCTTATATGGGCTGTTTAGGAGGGTATGGAGAGTGCCTTTTGTGGAATTTTTTTTTTGGCCGGTAGCATGCATAATACTGTTGGTTGATAGTATTGTGATTATGCTGCCGATGACTTTTCAGGTGGAAACTTTATTGGTGGCCTGGGAACAGCCCCACTCAGTTATGCTTAGTACTGTTGGTTGATTGTTCATAAAGAGAGCGAGCCAAGACCAACCTAGCCCTTAGAAAACATGAGTGTGAGGTGCGCATGGGAAGAGTTGGGGCATAAGGGTACTTCCCCCTTCCAAAAGAAAGTTCACACTGTCAGCTCTACTCTAGCTTTGCATACCTTCATCCGCTTCAGCGTCATGGGGTCAGCGGTAATCGCCAGTTATGTCCCTGGCAGTGCTTACGGGTTTGTGGGTCAGTTGCTTCGATCAGGTATGGTAGAAGAGCTGTTCCACATTATCCACAAACACCCCAACCTTAGTTTGGTCCACTTCAAGCCAATTTTTCGCGGATGGACTATTTAGGTGCTGTTGCCGATTTGTACCGATTGTCAAACTGCTCCTACCCGCCGTACAATCTATTCCAGCGAGGTGAGAGTTTTCCTCGAGGTTCTGCGGCCAACGCTTGAATGGAGACGGACGTTTGTGGACGTTGAATTTAGTGCAAGATGGTCATTCCTAGGAAGAAAAGGAGGCAGTTCATTAGTGGATGGATCATTTAACATAGATAGGGTGTTGGATTAGAAATGGGTACATCACCATTGGCGCTGATTCGAGTCATTCTATATCCAGCATTGTACTGCTACAACTAAGCCCTTGCATGGTACAAGGGCCCTTTTCTTAACCGTTTGATAGGTCCTTCCTAACGTAAGAATAAAGAAACCTATCCGAATCTGGTAAGCAGCAGAATGATTTAACCCTGGTTTCACTCTTTGGGCTCTCTGAAGACACTGAAGGCAGTAGTTCTATTTAGGACGAGGCTTCCTGCAAAAGCGTGCATTCCTGCTTTTCAAGAGTTGCTTATTTTGCAACCATACATAGCTCCCGCCACATAAGTGTCCTCTCAAGAAGACTTATACATATCCGGATCTTAGGCTTGGCCTTAGGGACGTAGAGATGTTCTTCAGGTGTCTCGCTTGAAGTCTCTTGAAAGGCCGTTCGATTGCTAGCTCGTAGATGTTTTTGTTCAAAAGCGAGTCCCATATTGCAACGCCAAGAACCATGCTAAGTACATTTGGATCGATTGAGGGCATCGTCCATGGAAACCAGCCTGATTCTGGAGTGGTGCAGTTATGTCACTGTTCGAAGGAGAACTTTCCCAAAAAGCGTCGCCCGGGATGGATCCCAACTCCTGAGGACGGTTCTTATTTGATGCGCACTGTTCCTAAACATCTTCTCCCGTCCCCATCCTCTGAACTCGCTCAAATTCTTATTGTTCCATGCAGCTCCTCATCAATTTTTAATTTTTCAAAATTATCCCACTATATAGTCACTTAGGTAAAGGTGGTGTAGCAGTGAGCGTTGCGCAGTACCACCCGCACGGTCGAGGTTGAAACCGAGATCGAAACTCGCCAGGAAAACCGATGTTTCACACCCCTCAATCGTTAAATCAGAACCAGACTCCTCTGGGAGGATAAAAACATTGACTTGTATGTCTGTTGGCCACAAGTCGCATTCGAAAGGTCATCACCATTCTAAATGGAAGTCGAATGCGGAGCGCATCCCACAGACCCGATCGATCAACGCCAATGACCTTTCGCATTATCTTTTATACTTAAAAATGTCTTCAAATATTTCCCACCGTCTTTACGAGTATGTGCCACTGGGCAGCTCAGTGCGGGAGAATTTTAAATATTTATTGTGAACGAACAAGAAAACTGAGCATCAGGTGGAGGTTGAAACCGCATCAAAATATCACATAATAGACAGTTGGGCGGATTCGAAATCAATTTGAAAAGAAAATAAGCATTTGAACTAATATGAAACAAAAAATACAAAATAATTAGTACATACACAAAATATTAAAACCAACGCTTGCATTGCACTCAAACGTGTACATATACGCGTCGGGCTATGATGACTTAGCCTTCAAGACGTTTTTTCACTAAGCGAACAACTTTTCGACATTTCTCAGCACCTGCTTCTGCTTGTCGGGCTTCCTGGAATCGAACTCTTTCAATTGGAGAAGATGTGTTACTCTGTTGTGAACTACAATAATCAACTCGGACCCTTAGTCATCGCGGACGCCCCGCCCCTTTTACAGCCCTTTTCATTTGTCCAGTTTTCTCGCACATTGCCGGTGACATACAATGCCCTCAAAGCCTAACTTTTTGCTGATTCAGGAGGAAATGAGGGTCTACAAAATTTCAGGCCACAAAGAAGGTTAAACCACACAAAAATGGAGAGGCTATAAAAAAAGCATATCATACAGAGAACACTCGACTCTACCGTACCTGAATGGTAATTCGTGCCGGGACTAATCGGAAGATAAATGCCTTATCGATGAATTGACAAGAGTAGTTGAACAGGTTCACGCATGAGATTCGTTCCTGTATGAGACCTCCGCGACATTCGGATTCCTCGCTGAAATTGGAGCATTTTGCCAGGATAGCATGGAATAATAGGAGAGGATAACGAACGGGCAACTATGTGGGGATCATGTGCTCAGCCTCTGTATTGCTGTAGATGAAGAAAATGCTGATACATGTGTTGAGTCTGAGAAAGCAGAACCCAGTCTCGGTTTCGTGTGGGAAGATAGCTATTTTTGATGCGAATATGTAACATAAGGTCCACTTTCGATTACGTGAACGCGCTTCTAGGGTTATAGTATCGCAGAATGATTTGTGAACGAGTGGGAGGTTATTGCGAGGGAATGAGGTGAACGAGGATGAATGTTTCATTACGGAAAGTCGTTTGGCTGTCTCCTAGCACAAAATATGCTTAAAGGTTAATTCATGTCGTCGAAAACCGGACCCTCTGCCCGTTTACCTTCTCCTCTCGCTATAGGCACCGGACTTTTCCATTTTCGGACCTTTTATTGTGAAGAACACTGCTGAAGGGAAGAAGGGCAGCTTCCAAAGGCCTTTCTATTTGTCAGACTCGATACTCCCTCGAAAACTATGAAAACATTTTCTCAACCTCATCACTTGGTGGCCAGCTACATCAAACAATCTATCTATTCTAACATCTTTATGTGCTCTGATCTCTCGATGCCTCCTCTTCATGATCACTGTTTTACAGCATCACTGTCGACTCATGCCCACTAAAATCTCTGCCGTGCGCAGTGTCAGCGCGGAACGCTGCGCGACCACGCGCGCGATGTTTACTTATTGTGGCAGCAACTCCTTTTTCGACAGATTCACAAATATTTTCGCAGGAACCATTCAAGGTCTTATAATTGCTTAACAGCATTGCTGAACGTGTAATAAGGCTACTAAAAACCGAAAAAATGATAGTTACCTCTTGCTGAGAGAGATTTTCGTGAGAAGATCGTCGACTTTATCCCAATGGCCGGCGGACTGCTTTCGTTCGCATTCAATAAGGCGCTGTTGGATGAGACCAGCGAGGGCGATATCCTTAAATGCAAAGATCGAATAAATCAGGTGCCATATCATGACTGAACAATTATTTACTTATTTATTTATTAAAGGGCAAATGCAAAAAAGTTGATGGGGATGACGTCATCCTTTAATCACTGATTTGTTTTGGCGAAAAATTAATCAAAAAAAAAAACTTAGCAATCTAAAAATGCCCCATCGTACGGGTTATATTCTCAGCTACCCTCGGGAAGCCGGTAGATGACAAAAACCTTCATAAGCCTCATCGCTGGTTAACCTGTTCTCTTAAGGACCAACTGGGAAACTGTAATATGAGGGCTAATGAACCGGTTGACGCTCGCAGTTACCTATTCCCAGCTCTCATCCTACTCAATTAGTTCAGGAAAAAAGGAACATGGACGTTTTAGGCTTCAGTAGAAACATCAAAAGTGGGTGGTAGTTTATTATGATCACTGAGATGAGGAAGCTCATAACTTTGTCGATCGGCTACTGTTCGTTCCTTATGAACCCCTTCGCCGCAACAGGTCCCATAGGTTCGAACAATATCGGAGAGAAGAAGGAAGGGATTAGTCGTGCCAGGTTAGAGATTTCAAGGATCCTCCCGAGCCAGCCCAGAGAGCCTTAAAGACCACAAGAGAGAAGAAGACCAAAGACTATCCGGAACCAGACCACAGAGTCGAATGAGGTTACCTGCAGCTACTTCCAACTTAGATCGAACAGGTGTTAACCCCTCTCTTTCCCCCACCTCAAGGATCTCGTGCTTATGCACCGTGACCAGTTCCCTCAAGGAGACTGGAAAATGGGACATGTTTGCTAATAGAAGCTTTCGAAACGGAACCAGCGTCGAGAGCTATCCAATTATTTTACTTTTATAGGACCATCCCCAACTGAATGTAGCTTTTTTGATCCCACTGTCACTATAACAGAGCTGTTGCAGCGTTATGAACTGGTGTGTGACAAAGCCCGTATTGCGACGTGGTAACGATCAGATCCCGAGCGGAATCCAGTTTTGCTTTCTATCAGTGATCAGTCGATTCTCCCATAGATATCGCTTTTATAGACTAATAATGTATAATAAATAACTCAAAAAATCAAAAGAATGCCCTACCTTCCCTGTCTTTTGCAAGTAGATCGGGGAACTTTGCACTGAATTTATCGGCGATTGACGTGAGGTTTTTCAGGCACGCTGAAACACTTGAGCACTTTAGAATCGGCCCTTGATCCCTCTAATCCATCACAATAGCCCTAGCAAAGGAGGACACGCCGTCACACGCCGTCAATCACAACCAAAGAGGACGCGCCACCCGTTGCTACAGCCGAATATTTAAATCTAAACGATATCGGAACATTTGTATGGGAACGGCTATGTGGCGAGCGACCTGCGACGTCGTAACGATCGCTATCGGACAGGAACCACACGGGAAACGGTGCGGAAATCAAAGGTTTGGCGATTTATCGCGAAGACCTAGCGTGAGAATGATCAAAGCCGACTTTTGCTTCTGATCCGGGAAGGTATTTAGGATTGAAGTCAGCTTAGTCAGCAGGACCACCTCTTAGACATAAGCGACCTAGATCTAGCCCCTTCATAGTGAAAGAAACATTTAGAAATGCTAGGCCACGATTTCCAGTTTGAGCTTCTCTCAAATGAAAAAGGTTCTGACAACTGGTGCGCTCTTCCATTAAAGCTATTGGATGACTATAAAAGCTTTGAGGGAGGTGAATGTGGTGTCATTTTAGAATACGCCACGAACACGAATTTCGCTCCGCTCACTAAGTTCGTTCAAAATGAATCGGCAGTTCTAACCTACTGACAAAAGTGGATGTCATCCGGACAAGCTCTTGGAAATCTAGCCTATTTGCAACGGCTAACTTTGACGACGGCAATAAACCTATGTTCGGCATATCCTTTTGGTGCCAATTCGCCGGCTCTTAGAGGTGAGGAGTATTCAGTCGAACTTGGCGGACTCTTCTCCCGATCTCAGACTGTCTACGGAAGGCTTTAGGCAGAGGATTTATTGGAACACCTCTTCGAATCGGACTAGGATTTCGAAGAGCGGCGTGTTCTGAAAGAACTGGGTCCGGACCACTTCGTACTCACGTCCCTTCGATAATCGCATTTGAAACGGAAGATCTAAGCAATCACGAGGGAAGGATTCCAGTTATCTGGTTGATAGACTGAACGATAAAAAAATGCCCCGATCTCACCAGGGAAACCCCCTTAGCAGCGATACACCATGGCTGATTGACCTGGACAGCTGGTTTTAGTCGCCGTTCATGCTCAATAAAAAAAAGAAAAAATCGAAATCTCGGGTGGTTCCCATCAATTCCCAGTGACTTTGACTACCTTTCGAGATCTCGAAAGAACAGAACACGGTTGGATCAGCCAATAGCCGATATAAATAATGGGAATGACCGATTAAGTAACTTAAACCATTGTAGGAACTCCAGGTACTCCATAGCCCGGTCAGCCTTGGCCTCTATAAGTGATTGTTCTCAAGAGTTCCTCCTATCTCAACTGGCGATTATCGAATTGAGAACAGCAATTAATGGGAAAAAGTGGCGATTGCGATCGAACATTCTAACAAATCGATCGTAATTGGGAAGAGAAGAGCACATTACAATTCCATAAACAGGAAGTAAAACATTTTGAACCAACCACTAGTGTCAAATTCGTCCTTGAACCAAAGCGAAGCACGATTTGGTGTCGAACTTGACACCTTCTCCACTTGAGCAGCACTTGTTGATCGGGTCTTCTGGAATTGGGGTTTCGATTGATTTGTTCGGAAAAAATTCTGACGAAGAGTTGATGAAAAATGATATAATTGATTTGGATTCGACGGGAAAAGCTACTGAGAAGGTAGAAAGTCATCGCTGGTCAATCTCTTGACTATCTTCATCAACCGGGGAGGGTGGTACTATTCGGGAAGTGATAATTCTCGAAAGTAATCAAGTGAAGTTCTAGCTAGCGTTTCAACCCCGTAAAGTAGATCTTCAGGAAAAAGAAGATCTGCCAGTTAGATGCCATAGAATATATCTCCAGTGATTACTGAGTTTATTGTTCTCTTGAACTCTTCAGGAGGTTGGTAAATATGCTTGATTAGGCTGACGTCCTCTTTACCAGATGATACCTTCAGTGACTTTGCCACTTTTCCTCTCTTGCGTAACCCTTTAGGAGCTATCAATTCACTCTCACTTCACTTTCAGGACCTCTCTTTCACAGGACCTGATTCGACCGTTTGCTGTAGCATTTTTCGATCCCAGTGTTACTATAACTGCGCTGTTACAGTGTTAGGGACTGGTGCGTGACAAAGCCCGTATTGCGACGTAGTAACGGCCAGATCCCGAGCGGAATCCAGTTTCCCTTAACCCTTTACCAGAGAATGAAAGTCTTTCGCATCGATCTGCAAAGTTATATGGGTAGTTTGGTGAATTTCGTAAGCGCTTGACCTCTTTCTCCCAGTTTTTATGGCATAGCAGAGGGGAAGAGCGGAGCGAGGGTGGATGGGTGGGAGATGTAAGCCATGTTGCCCTTTAAGATTTCCACACTCGTCAATTTGATACGATCGACGTTTGTTAGACAATAGCCAACTTCTTCGGAGCTTTTTTTTTCGGAAATTAGCCAAAGCACAATGTGTGGAACGATCTCGTCGATACCATGACCACAAAACTAGGGATAGTTCGATACCCATGCTTGGAACTCTCAGGGAAGCTCTCAAAGAAGCTTCTGGGGATTACTCAGGGGATCAGAATTATCATTTAGACCAACAGTGTCGATGGTATTGAATCTTTACTATTCGTCGACACTGATTACGTCGATTCCTTACCGACTTTCGTGTTAGGTCTGAACTCCCTCCTGCACAGATGTCTCCCACAGAGGCACCATCCATTGGGGAAATCGTCAGACAAACCCAAAGTGGATGCAATTAATAAGCAATCAAAGAGAAATTAATTGCAATAAATTCGACAAAAAAGCGAATATCCCAAGGGAACCAGCGCCCTCACACTTTAGGGCCCGTCAATGTTGGCACCAGGATAGGAAAAATGAAAAGGATAGGATGCAAGATTCCTGCTTGGGCGACCTTTCGGTAACGGGCGATTGTCAGATCAATAGCAGCACCTTCAAAATCGTCTTGAAAACCGTGATGTTCAGGTCAACGACTGGCCCTTCACGCTGCTCACCACGTCTCTCTCACACACGGGAGGTGCCGTTCAACGAAGTAAAATGACAAATAGGTCTTCACCTAGGCAAAAAAACTGAACTAAACGGACGGTGATTATCTTGGAAGCTTGCCAAGGTGATAGTTAAAAATGAAAATTGAAAATATAAAGAATTCGACAATATTGAAAATTCGACAATTCAAAAAGATAAAATTAGGAAGCCACTGCCGAGCTAAGGTGTTTTGGACGTGAACTAACCTCGTCTAGAGGTGATGGCTCAACTAGTTGTGCCTTTTCTTGTACCTAAAATGCCTTCTCTTAAAAATTATCGAAGTAAACCGAATGAATTTTGAAAAGAAGAGATAAAAAAGCCTCAACAGCTTACCTGAACATTGATTGGAGACAAGAACTGAGGAAGTTGAGGTACAGGAAGAGGCTGAAGCTGAGCTGCAGGGCCGACTGGAGATCCAGCGACGACAACCTGTCAAATAGGTCCTTTTAAGAAGTTACTTTAGAAAATGATTATGTACTGCTAAAGTGAGCGTCAGTGATAGAGCTCCCGGCTCCATACTCCCTCCCAGTGCATAAGAAAGAGGGGAACCGTCGGAAGCATCACAACAGGGGCCCAAATTCATTTGAGAGAAGGAGCATCTGAGCCATCTGATTCCCGAACTCTGAGGCTAAGCCTAGAGAAACATCTCACAAAGGTTCAGTTGAATCCCAACCAACATAGAGATCCGATCCGTCTAGCTTAACTGGAATCTAGGTTGAAATACTCAACAAAAGGTCAGCGGGACTACGGAATCGAGAGCGGGGAACTGTAGCGATGAAACCAAACCAGACTTTTACCGATCGAAATCTGACCCGTAGATGAAACTGCATGATTATTTACGCTGGCCACGGATGCACTCCGTCAAGAAACAACATTAGTTTAGCCAATTAGGTCCACGAGTGCCTTCTGATTATTGACAAAAATCAACATTTGACGTCATTATTTCGATAAACACGGGACGCATTTCATTTGTTCCAGACAAAAATCGATGCTATTCAGTCCTCTGTTTTCAGATCCGCGAAAGGAAAAGCCTCCTCGGGTTTTAGAATAAAGTCTTTTCGGGTTCCTTGCTAAACAATACCTACACTGTGTATATCTGAAGCTCTTTCGACCTCCACATTTGGTCTTCCACTCTTTTCAGTCCTTCAAACAAGAGCATCCTCGTGCAGATGGCTTGGAAGAATTTGAAGCATCAGGGAAGCAATAATGAACCCATGACCCCTCGGTATTGGACGGTTTCTGGAGTTGAGATAGCTTTCGTCTCTGAAGCGTCCTGATGAAGGAGAGCTGGCTTGGGGGCCCAGAGCCGTATAATTAGATCTGATGGTCTGAGAATAGCAGCATATCGAAATATATGCAAATAAAAGGTGGAAATTAAGCAAATTCCAAAAAAGTGACAATTGGAGGCTTCATAGCTATGTACCTGCTCAAATCGTTGTTGTGGTACTCCTTGTTGTTGATTCGTAGCGGCCTTAGTAAATTGCTGAGCTTGTGAATCAATCGACGG
Source organism: Haemonchus contortus (assembly GCA_000469685.2). Classification (NCBI taxonomy): domain Eukaryota; kingdom Metazoa; phylum Nematoda; class Chromadorea; order Rhabditida; family Trichostrongylidae; genus Haemonchus; species Haemonchus contortus. Next base: position 37,344,112 of record LS997564.1, read on the forward strand.
TTGGAACGACTGTTGTTGCTGTTGTGGTTGACCGATTTTTGCTGGTGGAGGGATTTCCGGGCGTTGTAGTGGAAGATGCAGTTGTGGGAGTCCATTTTGTTGTTGTGGGAACAGCTGATGTTGTTGGGGTCCTTGTTGTTGTTGTTGTTGAGTGAAGTGCTGATGTGGGAGTTCATGCTGCTGCAAAGCTCCTTGTTGCTGTTGGAATTGCTGACCTTGAGGCAGCTGCTGCTGTACTTGCTGGTGGTGTGGGAACGGCTGCTGGAACTGTTGTTGAGGAAGCTGCGTCTGACCGGGTTGGACCTGCTGCCCTTGATTTTGACCCTGCTGGGTGAACTGGTGCTGACCGAAGGGATGTTGGTACTGAGCTGGCGCCACTTGTTGTTGTACAAATTGCTGCTGTCCGAACTGCTGTTGCTGCTGTGGCTGTACCTGTGGTTGCTGAACTTGCCCGAACTGTTGGAATTGTTGGAATTGCTGCTGTTGACCGAACTGTGGCTGCTCTGAGTGGCCATACTGCTGTTGCGGTTGGCCAGATGGTTGGAAAAGATGTGAATGGATGGTCTGATGAGGTGGGAAGGTAAACTGTGAATGTGCTGGTGATGCAGGCAGTGCAGAAGTCTGTGGAAGCTGTGACTGAGCTGCAAACTGCTGCTGTGGCTGTGGCTCTGGTTGGGGAATCTGACTGCTCTGAGGCTGTGGAATTTGTGGGATTGTCTGAGATCCAAATGGTAGAAGGCTAGATTCCGTGTGAGGCTGCGGTAGTTGAGGTGGGGTTTGTGAGACAAATGGCTGAGCAGATTGTCCCGTCTCGGCTTGGGGGAGTAGGGTAGGAGCCTGAGAGCCAAAAGGCAGAGACGGAGAATAGGGTGGAAACGTTGGATGTGTGGGGAAAGTGAATGGCGCAAAGGTGGGATGAGTAGGGAATGTAAATGGCGCTATCGTTGGATGTGTTGGCAAAACGAATGGTGGTGGTGGTGGGGTGGGTGCACCAGGAAGAGCAGCACCAGGAAGAGTAAATGGTGCCATGGTGGGATGAGTGGGCAGCGTGAAAGTTGGGTGTGTGGGCAGAGTGAATGGTGGGAAGGTCGGATGTGTTGGAAGAGTGAACGGAGCTGGAGTAGCCAGCGCTGGTGGTGCCGGAAGTGGCTGAACTGGAGGAGGCTGAACGGCAGCTGGTGCTGTCGTTTCGACCGCGGGCAAGTTCAACGCAGCTTTGTTGATCTTCTTGGTCTTCAACGGATGAGGTACCTTTTGTGTAGGTAGATCCTCCATTTGTGAAAGTACTGCATAGTCTTCTGATGGAAGTTCGGCAGGTAGATCGAATATGGTCGATTGGAAAGTCGGACCTGGTTGAGCAGCAACATATGCATAGAGTATAACGACAGCGACGGCGACCGTACGCTGCACCATAGCGGGTCGAAAGGAGGTATGAGCGTCGCTTGGATTCCGAGAGATGACCACACACCGCCCCACAGGCAAAACCCGTTTCGAATCGCCGCCTGTGTGTCGCCCATCGGTCCCTTCTACGCACTTTTATCCCGCCCGTGGTCGTCGTTCGCGAGCTCAGAAAAAAACGGCACTTTCCAAATTCGTATCGTCTTCAAAACAAGTAGTTGTACTTAAGCAAGCTAGTTCCAGTCGTTATACACATTGAATTGACCATTTAGGAGGTGTAAAGTAGTCTGGACGTTCATTCTTCAGCTAGAAAAGCAGAATTTACTGCCAAAAAGTATGCGAAGGGGTACCATAAAACTTAATACGTAATGGTGTTGGAAAAGGATCTGTACATCTCTGGATTGACATAAAACTCCCTCTTACTGCAAGTTGGAACCAGTTTCGTGGAAAAGATAACTTATGGTTGCAGCGCCTTACTGGTGGAAATTTCACTTTGCAGTCGGACTACAATAAAAAGTTGGGTACGATTAAGCAACCACTTCTGGCGGGGCCCGTGAAAGATATTCAACGCACCCCAGTCTCCATCCTGCCAGTCCTCCAACCTTCCAGCGAGAGCAGTTAACTGCTCCCAGTTTAGTCTGGCTGAATTAAATCAGTGACTGTATAGATTATTGTATGCACACACCTGACACCATTCAAATGCCCTCGCCGTTTCCAGGGGAAGTCAAGCGTTTGGCGCATCTTCGTGATATTCTGGTTCTATCGATTGTGAAGTTCATTTGGATGGTAGAGACAGCGATTTCCATGGAAGGAACGTTTTCACACAAAAAAAACAAGCAAGGAATATTGCAGAGAGTATGGAGATCGACTCCAATGACGTGATGGATTGACCTTTATGTTTCCGCTTGATGTTTTCGAAGAACGCTTCTCTCGAGAATTGGAACTATCGAAAAGAAATAATGCCAGTCAAAGTAGCACTTGAACAAAAAAAGAAGTGCTCGAATCGAGCAAGCTTGGATACGCCATGTATTTGATTCCATTCCATGTCGTAAAGACGTCCGAGAACTTTGAAGGATGAACATCTGCTTGTGCGAACGTACCAATATTCTCGTCGGAATGGACTCTACTTTCGTGCTAGGCTACTCCCGATAAACTAGCCAAAAAGCTTGTCAAAACGATAGCTTCTTAAGTTAGTAGGGCCGGTGAGGAAAAGGGCATATTAGACTTTTGTAAGCCTGAGGATACTCTCTGCTGTTGCATTTTGGGCTAACAAGTTTCTAGAACTACATGACAGGATGAGCCATAAGATGGAAAAGAGCGAACAACTCAACTAACTGATTTTAATTCGTTCATTTTTTTCCAGGACAAGGTGGTCTTGCGTAAAGCCCCAGAAGTATAGCCTGAACGAGCGGCTCACGCCTACAATAAGCGTCGGACATGTGCAAGGAAGTATGGGAATGCAGAGGTACTTCTTTGAACAGAATTGCTCAAAGCGCTGAACAGTAGTGTTGGGGGAATCCTGCACACGACGAGCTCTTAGGTGAGCCCAGAACTTCGTTCAAACACCTTCGCCTGTTCATAACTTCGAATGTCTTTCATCGACAGAACCTTGAGTGTACCCCTGAAGTGATGTGCAGCCCCTTCAAAAGTAGGCTCAAATTGATTCAAATTTGAAAGAAAGTTAGGAGCAGACGAGATAAAGTGTAGACATTTTGGTACTTAACCAAGCAGAACCCATTGTTCTCGTACCCCTTCTTATTGCCAGGAAGCAACGCTGAACTTCAAGTAGTTGCTGTTTTTCAACAAGTTGAGATATGCTGCCTTTATCCGTTTCGGCGATCGACCGAAACGCTTCCACTTGATTTATTTCTTCAACTGAATACAACGCAGACAGACTTTTTATCTCTGAACATTGGTATTTGACCATAGCCTTCATCAACCTGCTCTTCGTGCATGGCTAACCCTGTGGGTATTTCCACATCCATCTTCTATGTTCCTTTTCCGGTACCGGTTTTCCTTTTCTAAAGTTTTGCACCCTGTAATCTTCAGTGCTACATCCGGGACGCCGGCCTAAAGACACCTGCTTGTTTAGTTTGCGATAAATCTAGGCAGAGGACTTGTCCTATAAACGGCCCATTTGATGAAAACGCGTTCATCATGACTGCTAAGGTCTCCCTTGGGTTTCCGGATGCTTCGTTTTACTGCCATGTTCAGGTTACTGGGCATAGCCCTGGATAGGTAAATTATTTCTTCGTAAAAGCGAATGCCACTCCTCCCCGCATTAGTTTCTAAAGTTGCTCCCCGTGTAAAATGAGAAATCCCCAAACTCAGTTTAAAAATACCAAAGCCGTAGTTGAGCCTCGGTCTGAAGGCATCAAGCCCGACTTGCACTCCTCCTTTTGGCTCTGTCCACAAAACCCTCTCGGAGAGGACTTCACTCTTCACCTAACCCCATTCTGAATTGTTTCCGCCATCAACTTAGGCTTCATACTTTCCCTTTTGAGCAGGAGAACGTGCCAATCGTATGACTAAGACATTAAACCAGCTTAGGAGATGATTAGTCATGATTCCACGGGGCTGTTTGGGTATGAAGAGATCAACAACAAACCGGTGGACAGTAGACAGCTAGCTTTCCATCACAAGTGTCAATTCCCCGAATTGCTTCTAAATTCCAGAAGCTGAACATCAAGATGAGTCAGCCAAGCCCTCTCTTTACTATACGTACTAGAATGAAAGGGTGGATGTAGTGTAGAAGCAAGTGGCGCGCTATCACACACTCATGGTCACGGGTTCGAACCCCGCACCGACATCCGCCCAGACCAACCGAGTTTCGTCTCTCAGGGTTCGATTGACTGGTACCAGATTCGTCTGGAAGGATAAAACACTGACTTGTGCATGAGCTGGTCATTGCAAGTAATTGTATAGGCCATATAGGCACTCAATGCGGCACTACGATTCTAAATGGAGATTGAATGCATGGCGCATTCCACGGACAGAATCGAATGATGCCCAAAGGCTCTGCCAAACCATCAAAAGTTCACAATCAGATCAGTGGAGAACAAATCCATACAGCTAGTCGAATACGAGTCAGATTTTCGTGCCACGTATCATGTTCAACGACATCCTGCAATAAAAAAAGTTTGTTCACGCCCTTGTCCTATTTACCTGGTCTGATATTATGGTTTTCTAAGAGAGATCAGTTAGAATCTTGCATAAAACCTAAAACATAATCGGCTTCGATGCATTCATACACCAGTTAAGAAGGAGCCTATTGCATTAGATTAAAAGAAAATCCTTGCGGACTTCGGACGAGTTCTTGAACATTTACTTCTTCATTAAACAACCAGAAACTTTCAATCAACAGGAGAATCACCATTGTTATCTAGGACATATGCACAAGTGTCCCTCTCTCAAGCAGCTCCTCGATTCCCATCTTCTGGAATCCCGTCCGCCGCAAAGAAAAGAAACGGTCGATATCATTTTCGAACTGACGACAATCTTAACACACACACGCACACACATACACAGACATACACACACACACCACTTTTTCGCTTGACATAGCACATCAGTGCTCTGAATAGGTCCGGGGAGTAAGCCGGATGAGGCAATGCTCTCCACGTGTGTTCCATGATTCTCGACGTGTTTAGTTCGTCACGTATGAGCGTGCGTTGTCGTGGAGTAGAAAGACATTCAGCCTTTTCGGGTATAGTTCTCCCGTTCACGGACCACGTTTTGCAGATGGCTAGCTTGAACTATGACTGTCACTGTAGTGCCAGCTAAGCCAAACTCAAAAGTAGATCGTTCCACCTCAGTACGTTGCTTGTCTTCGATGCCTATCTTCGAATGAAATTCCTCCAGAAGCAGAGCGCTTCTACAGTCGGAACACCGTCGAAAGTTAATAAAACCCTTAGTGTGTACAACGCAGATATTCATCGTCATGCCATCGCCACGGACCCTATGAAGGATGAAGCTATCATTCCATCTTCTGTCTATCACGAGTAAACTTTCTTGTGTACAACGCAGATATTCATCGCACGCGTGGCAGAGTGTTCATGCAGAAATCGTGATAGACAAAAGGTCGAGTGATAGCTTATCCACTATAGGGTTCAATGGCCCAATGCTCTTTGCAGAGCTTTTTTGTGCCCACCTATGAAATCCTTTGGGACTATTCTACAGTAATAAGGCGTAAAAACATTCAGAAGTTATTCGATTCTGAGGGAGTGTTGCAGGACCCATCTTTCAGCCGAATATGGGCCAGAATAAACAAGAATGCTCGTCTTGGAATCGCTCACCTCACCATTAAAGGCACTGTTCACGAAAAAATGGTTTCGGAGATCTGTACATGGTTCGAATTCGACGCCCCTCTGATACCATTTGTGCAGGAATGAGGTAGGAAAACGGTCTGGATAGGGTACAAGAAGGGGCCGGAGAGTGAGCCACGGTCGCCCTCCGCCCCTCGCTAGGCTGACTACGAAATCTAATTGCCGTTCATCACTTTCGCATTGGAGCGAAGTTTTCTGCTTGGGTGTGTTGTCTGCTATTGCAGACATTGCGTCGCCTTCGTGCACTCGCCCGAACACTCCCTTAACCGCCGTTCTTCCAATGTGAAACTCGTCCAATCCCCTTTCCAGCTCTTTTTTGACCCTTTCTATTTCTTTTTGTTCATCGTTTTTTTGCGCTTTTTTTGTTGTTATCGCTTTATTCTAGAGTAGTTCTATGAATTCCCGTCAAAAAAGGATACCCTAAATTTATCGTAAACGGTGCCTTTAAACAGACCAAGAGCAGCCGAAATGGCGGCAAAGTATTCTAACTAACATCCACGGAACGATGCCTTGGAAAGTACTAATGGTAAGAAAATGATTAACATAGAGTAAATCAAATTTCTTTGAAGAAGGTAAACTCGTAAAATTTGAGATCGATCCACCGGAGAAAAGTATGATATGTTTTACTGCTGTCAATTTGCTCTGGAGTAGTACGACCAAATCCCTGATATCGGTCTCTAGCAGCATGTGGTCAAAATTTGAAGGGAAAGATTTTTCATCAATTACCCATTCCGGGAGCATGTGAAAGCGGCAAATGATGCACTATTACACACTCATGATCAGGAGCTCGAATCTTGACTTTAGATTCGGCTAGTCCAAACAAACCTTCCTTTTTCTGAATAAGGTTAATTGGTAGCAGGCCTGATCTTGATCGCGCCAAGCGATCTGTGAGTCAGAATCCCCTTTAACATTCACCATTCCTGACCAATTCCTTCTTTCCCCATGTGGTCTCAATCGTTGATAAGATGACAGGAAGCTAGGTTTTACACGTTTCTTAATTAATGTATTTACTTATGCTTTAGGTTTAATCGGATAGTCAGAAAAGCAAGGCAGTCAACGAAAAAGTGCCCTATCAATTAGTGGGGAGGGGAGCTGAATACGGTAACTGCAATTTGAAGTTGCGGGATAACTAACGAAGATTCACCGCATGCGACAAAGCGGAAACGGGAAATCGAGGAGAAGTTTTGCAACTGCCATATCAGTTGGTGGGAATAAAGATTTGACTAAGGCAGTTTAGTTTTAGTAGCTCATGTGGGAAACTGAATGGGTTGCTTTTCTTGGTTTCAATTCTACGAAGTTGATTCCACTGATTGCAGGAGTGTTTCAATTCCACGAAGTTGATTCCACTGATTGCAGGAGTACAATGTCTTCACTTCAACAGCTCAACACTTAGCTACCGTGCTTTTTTTACTGATTAGTTATATTCTGTGTAAAAACACCTACGAAGGAACCGATGGGGTTGCACAAATCTCTACTGGGCTTACAACTAGAAGATGTGGACGCAGATGCACAATTGTGCTGACGTCGTTGGCAGTAGCTTTGTCTGGAATCAAATCCCAAATCAAGCCTGGCCTAACTAGACTTTTGACTCTCTAGAGCCGAACAGACAGATTTCGAAGAGATGTCAAAAGGAAAAACTGGGCTTTCACACATATCGAATGACCATCATCAAATCCATCAATCTTGGCAAAAACCAGAAATTCTTGTCATGGATGTCTAAGCGCTTATCTGCACGGTCATTCACATCCATCAATAAAGTTCCAGAACACCTTGCCTTTCAGTTTCAGAAGATCGCCTGTGAACGTGTTCCCTGTGGAAAGCTCAGCCAACAACGTAGAAAACTGAAAAATCTGAGGACCAGTGTCAGCCGGGCGGTTTTCGAGTAGTCTCAATCTGCTGCGCTAATCTCACCTTGGACCTCAGCTAACTGTTGCCAGCAAGGAGACCAACTCAGGACGATGAAGGGTATCTGAAGTATGGGGTTGTTCATAGTTCACGGTACTAAATCCCTCTCTGCTATTTCCGGCAGATTGAAAAAAGTCAGTTCTTGGCTAAATGTGGGACTAGTCAACATTGCTTTTCGTTGCTTCTTTCAAGGTATACCCTAAAACATTCCGCTTTCACATTCGATTAAGAAACAGTAAGGTGGGGGTGATGTGGTGCCAAGTGGCTTTCCATCGCGATCGGTACCAGTCTCGACTGGGAGGTAGATATTTTACTTCTATTTAGAACTGATGTTTTTATGACAGCGCGTCGTTCGACGTACACTAAACAAAATAAAATAGAATAAAATAAATGTACCCCTGTACCAATCATTGTATAGACTAAGAATGTATTGAACTGCGGCCACTACGATTTTAAACGAATGTGGAATGCTTAGGCATGAACTATAAAAGAAATTGAGCAAAGACAGGAAATTTGATTGTTTTATTATTATAGGAGGAACGCTCAAAAATCAAATCACCAAAAATAGCCTTAGCAATACGAAAACCGCTCTCAGAGAGATAGAGATGAATCCCAACCATGAAGTTTCTACATCTGTGCAAGGTCCCGCCCCTAAATGGACGTACTTGCGTCGTCACGGAAAAACTGGAGGATCGTTTTGTCACGTCATCTGTTCTCTCTCCCATGACACATTTGCTGTGCTTGTTCTCCAGAACGCTGGAGTTCCCAGAGAGAGCAAAAATTGCAATTCCTAATGTGCTCAACCACGATGAGAAGAATGATGGCACTATTTCGCGATTTGCAGTCTGTATTTTACTGTCCTTCTCCTTCAACCCTTCTACGGGAGGCGGAACGGATGAAAAACTCCAAACAAACGAGTTCCTATCGAACTTCGCAGACTCTTTGTAGGATTTTTATGCGAAGGGTCTTGATAAATTCTAGCCCACGTGAGGTACAATCGAGTTTACCACCTTTTATGTCTTGTTGAGCGAGCAGAATGGGCTCATGAACTTTTTTCAAGGGATTTAATTGACAATTTCGAACCATGGTCACTGGGTGGGATCCGTATTTGAGCGTTAAGTGATGTTCTAACAGCAAATAAATCTCGAGCACCGACAAGGGGGCTCCAACAAAGATGGCGTTATGGTGTATATTTATGCTTCAGCAAAGAGAATAGAAGGGTTCTTAAAAAGTTTTCGGAGGTAATCAACCAGTCTTAAGTCGAGTGCGAGGAACATTCCAGAACGGGATTGATTAACATCGAAGACTTCATCTTTTGGGCTCATCTGTTTTGTTTTACTCAGCCAATCGTAGTGAAACTATCGCACTTAGAGGTTATTGTTGGGGCCTGACTTACTAACAACGAGCTGAGTTGGATCTGTAAGTCTGGAAAATTGGCCAAGCGTGCTACCGTAGCCGATTACCGAAATCTGTTGTTCAACACGCCTCGGAGCTACCTATCAGGGACGAATCGTGGAGCAAAAAGCAATGAGGGCAGAAAAAATCGTGATCACGGTGTCCAAGCTCAGGTGGATATTACAACTAGTATCCTAGTTGGATGAGAGCGGATGGTGAAATGGCAAGTGGCGCACTAGTATATCACACGCACGATCAGGGTTTTGAATCTCGGATCGATGCCAGCGTAGTCCACCAAGCCTTCCATCCCTCCAGGGTCGGTTAATTGGTAACAGACTCGTCTGGAGGATAAAAGCACTGACTTGTTCATCGGCTGGCCACTGCAAGTCATTGTAAAGGGCCACATACGCACTCATTACGCCACTACGATCCTGAATGGAAGTCGAGTGCGGGGGCGCATCCATCAGACTGATTAACGCCGAAACTTTACCTTTATCCTTTTTACCCTAGTTGGAGAATTCCCACAAAAGGTTGGGGCCTGCATGACTAATGAAGAGAAACTTTCCACATTATTTCCACTATTTTCATAATGGCACTCATCTCTTACTGATTGTTGTCAACGAATGAAAAGAAGCGATGTCTTGGAAACTAGGAAGTAGTCAACGAAGTCCTTTTCCAACCTTTTTTAAACACTTCACGATAAAATAGGTTTCTGAGATTCATCCCTGGGGGAACTTGCGACCTAGAGGATAGCGCAAAAGACTCTGTCGGTTCGATAAACGGTCTAGGTAGAGCCTGATAAGGACCCCGGAAGGGCCTCAAAGGCACAGTTCATCATAACTTTGGTTAATTCAGATTATGACGAAAAATGGAAGATAAGACGGAAAATAGTGCGATGAAGGCGAAGAAACTGCGTGAATCGGTGTTTTCTAAGGGGGAAAGGCTTCGAAAAATCGTTTAAAAAGGGGCTGGACGGGAATGAGACCAAAAAATGAAGAGGAGTGGGGCCTTTGAACTAGCAATACAATGCGTGTCATTGCGTACGTGTGGGTCTTGTTGCGAATAACTGACTACGGTAGGCAAAATTCATTTACTCATAAGCAATAGCAAAAAACCCCTAGTGATAGAGAAAATAGCCCACCTTTTTTAGCCGCTCGGGGTAGAAAATTAAATTAGGGATAGCAACAGCAAAAAGAACAATAGAGAAGTATCACTCGGGGCAGATTGTGTGTGGGTCCCAGAAGGAATATTGCAATCTGTATCGCCTCGACCCTCGTCTGACGTGACATGGATCGAGGGGCGGGAAGCCCGGGCGATCCGGTAACGGGACTCCCACAACGCCCTAGCTGTTGAGTTTTGGCCCTCCTTCCTAACAGCCTCCTTCCTATTGCCCTTGGGGGCCACTGGGTACTCCAAGGGGGAGAACTCAGAAACCATTTTATAGTGAACTGTGCCTACAAGCACTTTTCTAAAATTACCACTCCAAACCAATGTGAGGCGCATTGAGTACTTCTCTGGACAAGTTCTTTATAAAAATACAATAACTGACAGAAACATGGCTATGAAATTACGAAATAAGTATGTTGAGATCAGATATGAGAGAAGAGATGTTAAGGTGTACATAGATTCTAAATGATATCGAGGATTAATTACATTCGAATATCAATAAAATAGAGAATTCATTCAATGTGTCCCGAATGTGCCTTCAGACTAGAGCGCGAATTCTCCTCCCGTACCGCGAGACGTCTCGGATCTTGGAATGAAACTAACCAAGCACTTTTCGCTGAGCTCACAAGAGTATTCGCACCAGACTGTAAGGCACACAATCATGACTCTCTCTTAAGTTAACCCGAAAGATTTCCATAGACTACATGCCAAGTTTGATAAGCCTTGTTCAGGGAAAGCCTGCTGTTTGGCCGATCAGCTCAGCTTCCGCCGGTTTCCTTTCAGACCGTATAACCGTCGAATTGATCGTACATCAACTGATGGGAGGCGCATACCACAAGAAAGGTTTCTGAAAGAGGGATAAATTGATATAAACAATTTGAAGACAGACCTTTCTCCTTTTCAAACGTTGCTGATGACCAAGTTTTGGGAACAAAGAAACTAACCTATAGTATTTACTCATGACTGACGATTTTTTCCGCGAATGCCGCAGACCAAGAAGGTGACCGACTTCGTGTAGAATCACCTGAATGAACATCGTATATTCAGAGCTTATCCTATTATCAATGCCCTCCTAAATGGGACAAATTGAGAGCCGCAGGGGTTTAGTCTATTAGGAGCCCACATCGCATTGAGGCCAGCCTACTGAGAGGTGCTCAGCCAAAAAATTTGAAAGGAGGGTGTCGCAAAAAATAAGTTCAGCGAACGACGCCGTAAATACTCGAAAATAGGACCGCCCCCACAGGAGTTCCCGCCCCAATTCGATCTGAATCTCAGCCTAGAAAAGCGGAGAAAACATATCAATCACAGATTACCCGAGATAACTCATCGCGGCAAAATCGGTAAGAAGGGTAGCGGGTAGCGGATACATTGAAAGCCGATTTTAAGAAGATGTCAAAGGCATGGCGCTTCTAAGAATGGTGAATTAACGTACGTATCGCAAATCTACTCCGTCAACTCCATCAAACGACCATCTCTCATCGGCATCGAGGTGAAGAATTCCTTTTGGCGGGTATTCTGAATGTGCTACCATACCGCCATTACGATCAAATGCCTGTAAGGTGCGTATTCATCACTCATTTCTCGAGCTTTCTCTTGTTTGTTATGTGTCCCAATTGGGAATAAGACAGCAATCACCTACCTCTTTGTCACCATGCTCTCCTCTAGCGAAAAGGATATCAATATCTACATCAGGCGGTTTTCTCACTTCATCGCTACTGTTATCGAAGCCTGTCACTTCATGAAATTCCAATCGTCCATCCAAGGCTTCCTCCCATAGAGCGAATGCCGTCGCTATTAGAGACCTTAACTAGAACTGCAACAGCTGGTCGTGAGCGATTCATAAAATGACAACGAACAGTTACAAAAATGTGAAGATGAAATATGTTGATTGGGCTGAACAGTTAGTTTGAGGTGCGCCACGCATCAACTCCATTAGGAATTTCGTCTTTGCCTGCGTAGGAATCTTCAGACAGGCTCATGTCAAATTTTTGAGAGATCAAGGCTGATGGCCGATCCTAGCGATTGTGAGGCTCCTTTACCCCTGACGAATCCTTTTTTTCAGCTTGGGAAACGCTTATTCAGGCCTTCCCCTGGATGGTCGAATTGTGATGTCTGAATATACTGTCTTTAGAAACTCAAGAGGCCGTTAGTTTAGTAATTGCTCATACAAACTTTTTCCATCCTCTCTTCAAGGTATCTAGATGAATTTTGAGTTCTAGTTCGAAGGTCAGACCACCCTGGCAGAGTGAGTTAGAAGCGGCCCCTCGTAGATCCTACAGACCTCCCAACTTTTCCTGTTAGTTGATTGTAATGAGATCCATCTGGTGGATAACAACACTGATTTGAACATCAAGTGCTCCTTCTTCAACATAGGGGAACCGCACAGTGGAAGCGATTTTTACATACCTCACTAATCGCCGGCTTTTTTCACTGGCCAACAGATGGAACGGATCGCGAAACGACCAAGTGACAACTTTTTGATGCCATATCCTTCGTCTCGGTGCCTTGTATGAGCTGAAAATCCTGATGTTTAAATGGTCAAAAATGAAAACCTTCAAACCCTCTGAAAAAAGGGCCTTATGGATCTAAACCAATCTACATATAATAAGGTCGTTTCAATGAAACGTCTCCGATATTCCTAATTTGGTTGCGCAAGAAAAAATGGAGATGCGAACAACATTAACTTTGCTCAGTTCATACTCCCCATTATCTAAAGCTAGCAAAAAAAATGAAACATGGGTTTCATTCAAGCCACTGTTTTCTAAGCATTCAGAACACCAACTGTTCCTTCCTTCGAGCAGCGCTCTAATAGTCTTTGCTGTATCTTATAATCATGACTAAATACAGATTATCGGGGAGACGGGCGTTAGGAACGATTTCGAGTAATCGATTTGCCGCACGCGGCTGTCGCGGACCACTCATTCGCCGTTATTACAGCTCCAGCGTTCTTTATACAGCTCAATCGATATGCGATCATTATTGTATGCATAATTCTACCATTAGTACATTTGTTCTTGCATTTCTTACCTACTGCTGCATCTTGCTACATTCCTTTGCGCGCGACGCCCCTTTCACCGCGACGCGACCATTTCGTTCCTAACGCACCACACCCAAATTGTCGTTGTCATATTGGCACGTCTTTTAGAAGCACACTTAACGAAGAAGATGGTTTCTAAAATTCACCCGTAGTACAAATTTGAAGCTCCCCTTCATATTATACTGCCGTTAGGTCGAAAAAGGTCTCGCCTAGTGCACAATAAGGGGCCAGAGATTGCATCGCGTGTATGCCACACCCATAGTGGACGAGGTTCAACGGCTTTTTAGAGGCTGCACTATCTAAAGCGACTCCCACATAGGAAGTTCTAACAAATTGTCATAATCAATGGCGGCAGTGGAAGGCAGTTTTGGGCAATTTCGGCTTGATGTAGTTAGCGAATGAAATCTCGTCCAAACACTCCTTACATGTCATTTTTCAAAGCGCCCTTTGGAATGTGACATTTCTCTTCATAATTAGACATTTTCATTACATTGCGTGTTTTTACTATTAATGGCTAGTACATGGTATATCGCAAAGGGATCAAAAAACCTGACTTTTTACCAAGGATTCTCACACGTACACATGTTCCACAATGTTGCGCTACAGTTTTAATCATTCTGAAAGCGATATTCTCAAGAGAATGCCTCTCAGCGCACCCTTCATTTCGGCTAACAACCGGATCGTAGCGTTCTCAATAAGCCGTGCATGATTAGCATTTAGCAGTTTCCGTTCTGATCCAGTTCTCGAATAATCCTACAGTCACATTTGCGCAATCATTCTCTTACATGCTATTGTCGAGACGTAAAAACCGATAGTAATGCGTGTCTCTGACGATATCTTGGTGAAAGCTTTCCCGTTTCTTTCCATTATCTACTCGAACGAAGATCCTTCTTTGGTCCTATAATACATGTGATTCATTCTATCTCATTCTATGGATCTATACGCTCTACTAGAGGTCAAACAGCATGGTCGGAAATCGAATTTAACGTCACACATCTCATGGTGTCAGATGCACGAAGCGTTTAAGATGAATTCCTCTCAGAATACCCGGATAATTAGGTTTGCACGGGAATACGAAATGAGTTATGTGAAAGAAAAAGGCTGAAGACGTAGGGAATGAGTTCCTTTGTTTAGTTAAGCAGCATTTGCTGGAATTACTACCTTTTCTTCTCCCGAGCACGGTACGCGGCTTATCCGACAGATTCCCTCAGAAATCAGCTCATGAGGGCCTATGAGATAAAGAATTCCCAAAAGCAGAAGCTAGTTCAAAACTCGGCTGAAGCGACTTGGTTTTCTACGACTTCGCGAGTAGAAAGGTAGTCCTGATTATTGACTGAAAACTACTCATAAACGCCATTACGGGTTACTTCCGATATCTTACTTCAAAACATAAACAATATACAACCCTTCACAAGGTGTACACCTTCTTGAAGCACCTATGTACTTCCTTCCTTCACTATGGCGCAAAACCCCTTTCATTTCGTTTCGTCATTGAGGTTTTCGATAGTCATCGAGGTTTTCAAGAAACAAAGAAGGAGAAAAGGATGTTTTCGTCGCTTACACTTTCAGTTAGGGAAAAACCAAAGAAAAATCGTTTCCTGAACAGAACTTGAATAGTGGATTGTTTGAATAGACTAGGAAAGAATGATGAATCGAATGTCTGAATGAGTTCAATCAAACGTCGAAAAGAACTGGATAAAGCAGATCGATTCGGAAATCCTATACAGTTTGCAGCAGCTGCATTGTTGCCTTGGTCGCCTACGGCTTTACTTTGTCACTAGGACAGTCATTGAAAGCATTTCAAAAAAGACTCTATATAGTTTTGTCAGCCCTCCGAAAGTAATTGTTTGAGTCAACTCCACTTCCAAGCTGATCATATTTGAACGACTGAAATGCCCATAAAAAGTTGCGGATACGCCGTGCACTCGAATTACGTTCTCAATAGCGGTTGATACTGTGCCAGTGGAACGGTATTATGGTATCATGGGGCAGAACAATTCCGCCAATGCCTTTATAAAGGTAGTCTGAAAGCAGCAAACCGAAGATGAAGATTTCAAGGTTCTTATTAGCAGGTTTCCGTAGATCCATCATGGTTCCACCATGTTCATCATCAGTACTCGTGGTGAAAAATCTCAAGGACTGCTTGAAAATATGTATACCGCCTCTCTACAGCGTGGCTCCGTCATCTCAAATTTGTCAGGGTAAGATTGATAATCTCACTAGGATACGCCACACTTCTAACTTGTCTCGAAATACTGGAAGTATTGGAAGGCGGATTTGGAAGGAATACTTGAATGGAGGCATCAGCGTACTGTGTGGTCGAAGGTTTCTGTACACCAGTCGGTATTCTGTGGATCGAGCTTTATGAGCAAATACGCTAACAAGTATTTGCTTCCATTAAAGCACCTGCTCGATGGGGCGACGGAAAGCGAGGACGTGGTCAGAATAAACTTTTATGTCTCTTCCCCACCTTTCATCCGCTCAGTGGGGTGTAGGCATTTCAACAGAATGAGTAAGCTAGCAAAGTTTTAAGGGGCATGAGGTAGCTCAAAATAAAAAGGAATAATAAAAGCCTGAAAAGGCGAGTCAAGTACTCACCTAACCGACACAATGAAGCAGACGACTAGTAGCAGATGTACTAGGAGACCATGCCGGACGGTCATCGATAGATATGCGAACAAACGAACGAAAGAAGCGAGAATCGAAACCGATCGCAAGTCTCACTCGAGACGACATACGAAGAACCAGCTTGCTAGACGTGTTTGACATCGGAAAACCCGCTATGAGTTGACCATCCAATTCAAGACCAGCCATACTCGTCATATCAGTTCATCGTTATTACATCGTAAATTTTTAATGGAATGGAGACATGTTCGCCGCTAACAAGTCCTCCGAATGTGCACCCCACTTTAACTTCCATTTTAGGCCGTGGGGAAACTTAAAGCTCAAGTAGGTATGTACGATTTTCAAAATAGTCCAGGCGTTGGTATCAGGAACTATTGAAGATAATTCTAGTATCAATCAATTCACTCAAGAGATATAAAGAAACTACCCAATTGAGTAGCTCGAAGAACTAGATTATAGGCTTCTCCACGGACTGGGATGAAGCTGAATGTGTTGAAAGGCGAAGTCGCAGCAGAATCTCATACTTCAGAGGCATTTACATTTAACATGGATCATCTGAGACTCCCATTCGGAGTCAACTAGGTAGCATAACATGAACGAAGACTTATTACTGGCACGGGCACTTCATTCTTACAGTAATACCATTGTGGGTCCTGACTTGAAGAGCCGTTCGAACCACAAAGCAGTTTTCAGCCTATCTTACTTATTCACGAACCCCTGTTCCTGTGCGATTTCCACTTTCTTTGAGGGATGGAACATTCACCCAGTTCTGGAGGGACGAGGCGAAATTCGTGGTGATTCAAAAGACTCTGGCGCCAATCACTGGGGCACAAATTTGAAGTAGGGTTGATAAGAAGCACCAGCTGGCCCTTTTTATCTAATCTACTTGAAACTTTTTAAAATACATTTAAGTTTCCTTGCGCCGTTTATGTGACAGGTTAAAAATTTGTGTGTTCAAGCAAGGTTATGCCGTAAAAGGAAATATCCTACCTGCGGGAATCTGCCTCCATTGCATTTTATTTCGCTGTAAGATCATCGGAGAAATCTCAACTTCCATATTCATCAATTTGATCGCGTACTTCTGCTTAGACTTCACCGACGTATTTGTAAGGTTTCTTTTGTACCGTATTTCCAAATTTCCTCGATCATAAACTACACATTGTTCGTTTTCTTCTGAAGACTTTAGCCCTCTCCAAGACTGTCATGTCGATTCAAAGTTAGCCTAACATGTTAATCCTTCCGAATGCGCCACGAATATCTCTCATATTCTGACTTGACGCTTCGGGAGGATAGAGTAACCTCCTGGCCTTGAGGTTCTATGCCAAAAAGCGATACATGTAAGTCTAAGAGCTTTCTTATCCATTAAGACTACCAAAAACCTTTTCCAGCGTCCTTCAAGCTTAGCATTTTTCTGTGTATAAGGCAAACAGATAAGACTTTTAGGCTTGATCATCCTTTTTAAATGTCCAGCGGTTCGTTCACAAACATTTTTGTAACATTTACAACGGAGAAATTAATTAGAATACTTTATCAATTATTACAATTTCTTTTCGCTCACAAGGCCTTATGAGTGTCACAGTGTGTAGAAAATCATCCGGAAACAAGTGAAACGAAGGCTAAGTAAATCGAAAAACATTGATTTCATATACCAAACTACCATTAGATATGAAAATCAGTGGAAACAACACATGGAATGTGAAACGAAGTCGGAATGTACGGTCAAGACAGCATGGCAACTCGTAACGATCGATAAACAGATCAATATATCAATACATAAAAACATAACAACATCAAATCACCTAAGATAAAAAATGAGCACGATATAATAGCAGTGTGTGTAAGTTGAGGAGAAGTCTGACGGCGACGATTGTCCGGGTAAGGAAGAGAGCGTGTGCTCGCAAGAGAAAGAGGCTGGAATGTATGGAAAGGAAATCGTCAAGACTAAAGCGCTGTTGATGAATGCATGAAGGCACTATAAATGGATGGGATGAAGTTTAGAGTCCAATTGTGGACACGCTCTCCTGCATAGTTATCGCTTTGCATCGTCGTCGTCGAATGGAGATGTAGATCAGTACGACCACGCAGAAGCATGTCACCGCCATAGCGCCAAAGACGAGGACCGTTCGTAGGCAGACTGCCGCCTCTTGAGTCACCAGTTCCTTGATCGTTTCTGATTCCATAGTTACACCTGCAATCAAAAATTCTTATGCTTTTGTTTGTGAAAACGTAAAGGAATTCTGGCTGCTTCGAAGTAGAATCATGGATTTCTTTTTTTTACGTTGATTGTAAGATCAGAAAGCGGTAGCGGTGACATTGACCTTCTAGCTACGCCACTGGTCGCATGCGGCGGATACATGCCGTTGTCTGACAAGACACATCCCAAGCTAAGCACCTCCTATCTCAGCGCACATCCCGCCCACTACAGGGTAGTATCCTGAATATCATTCGAGAACTGGAAGTAACATCCATTTACGCTCTTTCAGACCTGAGTTGAGTTGTTTTTGATTCCATCTAAACCCGTTCAGGAGCAATTCAGTCCACCCTGGATGGGGACCTGCTCACTTCCTTCAGTGTGTTTTACACAGTATTCCATACGCACCTCCCATCCACAACTCGGTCCAGTCACTTATTGATTCTTGGGATATCGCCCACAAATAAAATTAACCGTGTGTGGGTGGGCAGTTATAGCCAAAATGCTCCAAAATTACAACTCGCGCAAGTCTGAAAGCTGAGAGGTTTGGATAGGGTTCCGGGCAAATTTTGTGCGGGATAGCGAGCCATCAAAGGAAAGAACACTTTACGGGTGAAGATGGAGAGAATGAAAACTAACCGTTTCTCCAGTGATCCACTTGTTGCTGAGCTCGTTCTTCTTCTTCATCCTCTCGTACTCTGACCAACGACGAAAACGCTAATCGTTTTGGATCGATGATCTGAGAGGAAGAGTCTGATTTAAAAGCGTCACCACAGCAGTAAACTGAAACACACCTTCTTGAGAAGCTCCTTCTCCTCTTCATCCTCGTCATAGTCGAAGTCCGTAGGTCTTTCTTCAATAGCAGATCCGTTTTTGATGTCGCGCACACGACGGAAGCGGAAGCGTCTCATCGCTGCTTCTCGGCGGCGGCCACAATTCATCTGTAAGGAAAGATTTGGACGATAAGTCAATTAAAGGATTATCTCCATTGTTTCCGCCCTATCAATCCACCGATTATAGAGGTTGAACGATTTGTTAACAACAACTTTAAGAATATATAAGCTCAGATTTGCAAAGTTTGGAGTGTGAACCCAGATCCTTAGCATTTATAAGAAAGTCTTTCTATACCTCTGGGCAATTTCCAACACAAGCGCTACAGTCACATTGGAAACGGATCATAGAGCTATCCGGCCATTTGAATGTCCTGAAAAGAGAGGTTTTTACAGCGACCTAAAGAGTTTGCTGAGTAGTACGCCCAAGGGAACTTTCTTCTCACTCACCTGAAGACTGCTTCAGTTAGACTGGGTCGAATCTTAGTCCATTCGGGGAATAGTTGATCATCGATTGCACAACCAGCCTTATCTGTCAGTGAATATCGGTCCCCGGTTTCGATGTTGATAGCAAAGCAATTGCGAGGCAAAATCGAATAAGTCTCTGAAGAAAGTGTTTTCGAAAATGTTCTTTGAAATCCATTTGTCGTTCGCTTACCATTAGGCATAACTTCTAGTCGAAGGCGTAAAGCTTGTCCGACTACAGCAGCGGCAATGCTCTCGTCAGCCTCATTGGTGACTGTAAGGCGACAGCTGGGACCGTGGGCATTATCAGTAAGTGTAGAAGAAGTCGTGAGATCGGAGACGTTCACATTTGATTCCACCTCAAGTTAGAAAATAGGTTTAATTCATCGGCTTCTAGCAAATAATGGCCAAAGCAGCAAGGAGCCCGAAACTCTCCACAGTTCCAATTTAGTAGTAAGTTCCAGTCAGTGAAATAACTCCTAGGGGTCACATTCCTAGGGTAAAGTTCACATGAAATCTGCTAAGACATTCTTCGCAAGTCATAAGCCGAATCATTTAAATGGTTTCGCTTTATAACTTCTATTCAAAGATCAGTTTTGCCGGAAAATTGAGTGAGTAGTGTTTCCTCTATTTGGTGTCCTTCAAGCACGGAGGACACCAAATAGAGGAAACAGTCCTATCAAGTAAAAGCGACGAGGCACGAGTACAACTAAAATCCGAAAATTGAAACTTATTAAGTTACGAGATTTAACAAAACCTGCGGCTTGGGAGATAACGCGACTAAAGTAGGGGCACAGTCAACCCCAAGTGAAACACTGTTAACCAATTAAGTTTTGATACCTCTCGAACTCCAACAGGATAGGTACATCTGAGGTCGTAGGCATCGGCAGCTGTTGTGATGAACATTGGATGCTTTTGAACGATGACAGTTGTAGCGAAGGTGTCCTTAAGTAAGCTTATTGACGATTATTTAAGGCGAATTTCCTCTAATCAACTCACTTGGTCCTCCAAACGAACGTTGCAGTGCTCGAATGGAACCTTGAACATGTACGGTTTGGAAGCGTGTTGCAGGGATGAGAAGGTCTTCGCGCAATATGGGTTTTCAGCCTGCCCCCGAACGAAAATCCTTCCCTCGAATGCTGTTGTCTCGTTGCCAAGCACCAGTGTCATACCATCGGGTTCGCAGAATACTGAAGAAGACAGTTTATTAAATATTCCGTAGATATAGATGAAAAAGGCTAAAACAGGTAGTTAGCTTACCTCCAAGTTCACCAATCTTCAAATGCTGGATACATGTCTTGCCATCGCCCGCGTAGCCATCAGGGCAGGTACAGGCAAAGGAGCCAAGGAGGTTGGTACAGGTAGCCAGGTGGTGACAAGGTGATGAGAGGCACTCATTTACATCTGCAAGTGACAAAGTTTTTATTAGAAATTGGAACTGAGTACACGATAGCACAACAACGTTGAGAACCAAGAACTTGCTCTTAACTTCAGCTTACTTCCAGTTTAAATAGCCCTTATTCAATTAAAGTCTACTACTTCCACATTATAGACCATGCTCAGTATAGTCACTTCGCAAAATTATCGACTTTGCGCGCATAAAATCAATAACAAGTGCAAGAGGCTTGCGCCAACGGTTTGCGCTTGAATGAATTTTTACTTACCGACACATTTTCCATCCTTTCGCTGCTCATAGCCATGCTTGCAAACACAACTTCCAGATATGCAGAGCTCTGTCTCACGGTCACAACTGTTCATGCACGAGTTGAGCGGTTCATTTGATTGATGACGCAACAGTGGAGAAACTGAAGAAGTACAGTTCCTTCTCACTAGTGTCGTTATAACAACCATCACTCGATTACTATGAGCTCACTTTTTATACAGTTGTAACCGTTTCCACGGAATCCATGCTTGCAGATGCATTGTCCAGACGGGAGGCATATTGCTTCGACATCACAGACGTTCGGGTCGGAACGGCAAGAACGAACAGGGAAGCATGAGATACCATCGCCAAGGAAACCTAAAACAAACTAGTAGAGATGCACACTCGTGAGGACCATGTGCCACATCTTAGAGTTTCAGCAAGCTGTCGATATCTCTCAAAAACAATGGGAAAAGGAATATACGTCTTGGTTATGATGGAGAAATAACTTCCTTCTTAAAGACTCCTTCTAAAAAGAATAAAAGGGAGAAATTCACCGAGAATTGAACCGGTTATTTACTTGCTGATGATTTTGGGGAGGGAGTCAAGGGGTCATAAAAAGCGGTAGGGGTTCAGTTAAGTAAAATATTGAGTTGAGGTTGCTTTATTCGTTTTTTTGCCTTTCAGCCAAACTGCTTCTCACCTGTATTACACTTGCAGACTCTTTCATCTCGATCGCACGTAGCATCCGGATGACACACACCCGAGAAGTGAACACAGTCTCGTGGATCAGGTACACAACACAGACCGTTACCAAAGTAGCCAACCTGAAGAAGTATCTTAAAACCTCTACACCAGGATTGGACTACTCCAGTCGGGACCCACGTTGCACTGGCACATTCCATCGTTACAATGAGCATTTGCATCACATTCAGAGCAGTTGACAGATCGCTGATAAAGGGATACGCATTTGATGCCATCACCTGTAACACCGGGCGATCAGAAAAGGGAAATTGAAATGGTGAGGTAAAAGTAAGGAAAAATGAGAAAATAAGGACAAAACACTCTAATAATGGGATTTTTACTTAGGAGTGAAAGAACAAGTGTAACACTTTCAATCCCGTGATACAGCCGAACTTAAAGTTCGTTGAAAAAAGGGGTGCAACCGCAATATGAAGCAGTCAAGCGTGCTGTTGCGCGACGGGCGTATGATTTGCATATCGCCCTAGTTACAGTAAGATCACTGCTGGATCATTCATCTGTCACTGGCTGCTTTCAAGCTTCAACGACGCAACCGACGAGCGCGCATGCGAGTGCTCGACCGACCGAAGGTGTTGCTGGCTATGTGTTGACAACACTGGACGCCAATGGATCACGCGTCAGTGTAGTCAACAAGTGGCCAGCGCCGCTGTCGACTAGACGCGCACACGTCTGTTGCGTCGCTGAAGTCTGAAAGCAGCTACTTACTGTTCAGGGCACAGGCTCCAGTAAAATATGCAGGATAACTGCGAAATTGCATAACATTATTATTGGCAAGAAGAAAGAAGACGAAGAGGTTTCAAGCAATCAAAACTTGTGCCTTGAAACCTCATCAAAGAGGTGCAAAGTCGAACTTTTTGCGACTTTCAAAAATGCTCACATTGAACGTAAACATAGAACCCACCAGTGAATCCTTCCACACATCTACAACGTCTTCCAATGCACAATGCTTCCGGACTGCATAGATCTTTACGAAGGACACAATCCTACAATAGAATTCTAATATGCACTATTTCAAGAAGAAAAATTAGAAGGAGACGTTACCTGTGGATCTGGATTACACACAAAACCGTCTCCAATGTGTCCGAGATTGCACGAACACTGGCGAGTATGATGATCACAAGAGGCATTTCCATGGCATACCGTTGGATCGGAGACGCAATCAGGACGGACGAACTTTCTGGAGAAAAAAAGATGATGTGACCAATTAAGTAGTTCCATTTTTGTGGGTTCGAATGCCCAAACCAATGGGAAGAGGGCGCGCGTGCGCGGCGCGTCGGGATGATGTCAGGGCGTGGCGGGTCTGGAAGGGCGGTACGGGCGAGAACTGGGGCAAATGCCACCCTTCTCTACCAACTCTTCTTCCACTAAGCTCTCCGATTCCGGACTGGGTCTCGTAATATTCTGGGCGACCCATAAGACTTTAACTAGTTCATTAAAGAACAGTATCAATTACCTCATAGGAATTTAACTAGTCCACCAAAGGAAAGGATCAACCAGAGGAAATGCGGAAATTCGGTTGAGATCCATAAGTGGAATCCGACCACGGATACAGATAACTGGCAGAAATTACCTCGAAGTTCCGGACAACTTCAAACTACAAGGCAATCAGCTTACTCTGCCCCTAGGGGTACGAGTTCCAGTATTTTTTTTAAAACTGACTCAATCTCTTCCAAAAGTTCTTTACACAAGTTTCTGATTCCTGAACATTTGGAACCAAATAATTACTTCAACTAGTAATCGTACCTTTTGACAGAATGTGAGGTTGGCCGCCTATTATGATCTACCTCTAGCGCCGATCGATGTCTATCGATCAGCAGCCACGTGGGAACGCCGGAATTCATTTGGCGCCATTTTTGTCATTTCACTATTCAAACGCCCACGCTAAGATCCTACTTATCTCGAACTTTCTTACCGTATATGTCCTGCTTCCTTAATTTACTATAATATTCTGTACTTATACTAATTTTGTTCTAGAAAAGTCTTGTATCCACTCGGACGAAATGCGGACAGCCGTATTGAAGCACAAAGGAAGTTAGTAGACGAGTTCTAGAAGATATTGGCGATTTTGGTTTGCAACAGAAGGTAATCTTTGAATCTTTGCTGTTCCCTCACGTCAGATAGACCGCATTCATAGTCTCGACGCCATCTTCGAAAGTATGAATGCGACTTCGGAACTATGAACACAACCTGTCTGAGAGAACGTATACTCTAGTGTAGAATCAAGATATAATGGTAAAAGGAATCTTCCATACATTTTTTAATCTAGGGTCCGCACCAGAATATGTGCATCATACCTTTTGATACGTTTTGCTAAATGCACCCCTCAACTCCTAAATACCTAACAGGCATATTCACCTTTTGTTTCTTAGTAATTTAGTAATCTTCCATTCAGTGCTATGATAAGGGGAGTTAATTTCAGAGAGTTGTGTCCCGAAACAACAACTTTCATAAGAGTTACTTAGTGAGGAACAGTTGAATGACCTGGACAATTGCTTACTAAATACAAGCCTGATCTAGGAATGAATCAAAGCTTATTCATGCTTCTCTACATTCCGCCCAATAAGTATTTGTACAACCTTCTAACCCTAGTAAAGAATGAGGGGAGGATAGAGGGATAAAGGACGGAGAATTCGATCAAATATCACTTCCAATTTTTAAATACTACGGTACTCAGATGCATTGCTAGGTAATATATTCATAGCCCATCACCGGTGCTCTTGAATTAACAACTCCGGAAATTTTCATGGTTGACAGTGCTTTACGTAGGGGTCTTATTGTTAGAGTAATTCGCTTTTAATGCCTAATATTTATTTTTCAACGTTATGGATTTTTCAAAAGCCAACTGCCATTCAAGTGAGCCTTTTTTAAACCCAAGGTTTGTATTGTTGAACTGTAGGTTTAACAACTGTATATGAGCATAAACGAATTAGGGATTCCCTCGTGATTCCCCTTCCCGAGAACCCGCAAACCATGCCCGACGAGTCTTCGAGAACTCGTCTAGGACTTTTCCCTGGCACTCGCATTTTGACCAATACCCTAATCAATGAAGCATTAGAAATACTCACGTGCAATTAGTGTACCCATCTCCAGCAAAGCCGTCCTTGCATCGGCACGAGCCGGTAGCCACCTCACATATCGCCAACTCGTGGCACATCGAGCGGTCAATGGACGAGCATCGTCGGTTCGTGACTTGTATGTCACCCGTTGGTGCTGCAGTGCTTTCGAATGATTCCACCACCACTTTAAGGTCATCCTCGGTAGTCGAATGAAGTTCTGAGTCAATAAAAATATCAGATTCTGTAAAATCGGGTTTGGGCGGTGCGATACTGCTGGTGGGTGCATCAGTGATAGGGCGTGACGGTGCAGTTGATAGTGCAGTGCTAGAAATGACGGGATGAGTGGTGTGCAAAGTGAACGATATAGGTGATGTAGCAGCTGAAGGATTAGGCAAAGGAGGTGTAGTATTAGTTGTTACAGATTTGGAAGGGCTTGACCTTTCCTTTTGGGTTACGGTTGGACCTTTCGTGGTGAATGTTGCTGGAGTGGTGGAGAGGACATCCATAATAGTTGTGGTGGTGTTTTGACGATCTTGTTCCCTGATGGGAGGAGGGGAACGTTGTCCAGGTTGCGTTGTGCTTTTCGTAGGCAGGTCCGTTGCTCTTGACGATGAAACGTTATTTGGACGAGGCCGTTCAGGATCCATTTCACCGTCTACCTTGACCATAGGTACAGTTACAAGGGTATTTTCATTTTGTTTAGTTGTTTTGGTTGTTTGCCCGACAGGCGTTGTGACTACACCTGGTTTCTGTACATCAGGAACATCAGGTCCAATAGTGGTTGGCAAGGTCCCAGTTTTCACACTCGACCTGGTTGGTGCTCTTGATGTCTCATGAGCAGTTGTGGTGTCTGAACGTGAAGTCAAATCGAGTCTTCCCTGTGGCTCAGTTACATCTGAGGGAGTTGATGTCGTGCTCTTTGTAGGCATGACTGTCGAATTTCTTGTTGTACCATCGTTCGGGTGAGGTTGCTCAGGATTCATATCCCCGTCCACCTTGGTCATAGGTCCTACTGTATGTGTTACAGTCACTTTAGAATTTTCATTCTGTCTAGTCGTTTTGGTTGGTTGTCCAACAGCCGGTGTGACTTTGCCTGGATCCTGTACATCCGGAACATCAGGTTGAGGAGTGGTCAGCGGAGTTCCAGTTTTCTCATCCAACCCACCCGGTGGTTTTGAAGTTGTGGTTGTAAATGTAAATGTAAATGTGGTTTCCGGGTGTGAAGTGGAATCGAACTCCTCTTTCGATTCAGTGAATTCTGAGGGCACTTTGGGAGTAGACATTCTGTTCCCCATAAGCAGACTTGTCGGATTTGGTGTCGTCATTGCGCCTGGCGAGCTAGGCTGTTCAGGATTCATATCCCCGTCCACCTTCGTCATAGGTCCTACTGTATGTGCTACAGTTACCTTGTCATTTTCATTTTGTTTAGTCGTTTTAGTTGGTTGCCCAACAGCCGGCGTGACTTTGCCTGGTTCCTGTACATCCGGAACACCGGGTCTACTAGTGGTTCGGGAAGTTCCATTGCTCCCTGTAGCCATTACTGTCGGGTTTGTTGGCGGAGTAGCGCTTGGACGAGGCTGTTCAGGATTCATTCCTCCGTCAACCTTGGTCATAGGTTCTACTGTTTGCGCTACTGTCACTTCAGAATTCTCATTCTGTTTAGTCGTTTTAGTTGGTTGTCCAATCGGCTCAGTGACATTGTTTGGTGCTTCAGAGCTCGTTGATAGGTCCAGATTTAGTCGCGTTGAGGTAGTGACAGAATCAAGACTGCCTGGCCGCTCCGTTTCAAGTTGCCCCGGTCCGGGAGATTTGTCTTTATCATTAGGTCTGGAAGAAGATTCTGGTGTAGATGGTTCCTGTGTGTCTTGAGTTTCCGGTCCAAGAGTAGGATTCAATGTTTGTGATTCAATCACTTCTCTCGTGGTCATGAAGAATGGATCAGACGATGACGGCCACTGAGATGATTCAGGTTCTGAGGTGAATCTAGGTGTTTCGTGTGGACTATCGGTTCCGCTTGTTGATCCAATTGGTCGCTCGGGTGTGAACGGCTGTCGAGCTGGAATATTCGGGCGTGAAGTGGTACCTAATTCTTTGCCTGGCGCAGAGGTCGTTCCAACAATATTTGGCATTTCAGTCTTTTCAAGGTCAGGTATTGGTGTTAGATCGTCTCCGTCACCAGGAGGTGGCTGTGGGATGGATGACTTCTGGGTCTCTCGAGTATCCGGATTCAACGTAATTGTAGGCCCTTCAGGCGGACTGGAAGCAGATCCAGGAGTAGGAGGTTTCGTTGAGGTTTTAGGTACTGATTCATCTCCTGGGTGCACATGATCAGGTTTCATTATTTCATCTATAACCACTGGAGGGCTAGCTGCTGGTCTTGAAGTTACTCCAGGTTCATCAGTAGGTCCAGCGGTCTTAGATGATGATCTAGTTGCGGTATTAGGCGTGGATGGACTTGGAGTTACTTCGGTTCCATCACCGAATCCTGTTAGCTGAACAGGTTGTTCAGAAGGTGACTCCGTTACAGTAGGTTGTCGACTGCTCGATGTCGCTTTTGATGTCGCACCAACTTGTTCGTTGGGCCCTGTGAATCCATTCGATGTTTCAGGTGAAGGTGAAGGTGTGCTTGTAGGCCTATTGTCCGGCATAGCCAATCTTGTGGTCAGGTCACTTTTGCCTGTCTCATTAACTTCGGTCGATGTTGGAACGGATGCTTTCGCCGTGGTCGAGTGCTGACCTTCCTCGGGCCTTCTCGTTCCTCCAACTTCTTCTCCAGGCCCTGTAAACTGTACTGGCGCCTCAGAGGTGTCGCTCACTGTGTGAGGATTCAGTGTTGAACTCGAATCTCCTTTTTTGTTCGATGACGGTGAAACAGTCGTGGTTTGCTCCATCAACTTTGGTGGAGTTGGAAATGAGGTCACATCCATACCTTGCAGTGGCCCAGTCACTTCAGATGATAAAACGTGTGTGCTTCCCTCTTTGGCATGCAGTGTAGTCTCCCCTTCTGTTGGCGTTGTTGTCCGACCAGGCGATAGTGACGTCGATGACTTCTTGATGTCAGGTTGAGTAGGAAACATTGTCACACTAACGTTTTCCTTCGAATCTGTAGACTCCGGAGATGTTTTCGGGTGTGATTCAGATGTGGTTGACTGCCCTAATGGTACAGGGCTTGGGGTATGTTTAACGTTTTGACCCGGTTCAGTGGATTGAATCGGAGGTTCAGAAAATATCCCAGTTGTACTAGGTTGCTGGACACTTTGAGTGACTTTATTAGGTGTCTCAGATGAAGGTTCAAGTGCTTTTGTGGAGTGCTCTTCCGATATCGTCGGCCTGAACGTTGTGTCGCCTCTTCCATGAACACCAACTTCAAGTGATGTTTCAAATGGCTGTGTTGCGAGTGGCAAAGCACCAGATGATGTCGAGAAAGTGTCGAATTCATCACCAGGTCCGGTGAACTGAACTGGAGGTTCTGATGGTGACCCAGTAATAACCACTTGTGGGGCAGTCGGAGTTGACAGTGAAGGCTTCGGCTCGATGGTCTCAGATGGTGTTTGAGACGAAGGTAAAAGGGTGCTTGTGTGCTGGTTATCTGATGGTTCTGCGGTAATATTGCCTTGACCCGGTTTGCTCACTTCAGTTGACATTCCAGGTGCCGAAGTGAATGTAGATGGTTTCGCGGACGTCTCTACTTCATTGCCGGGTCCAGTGAACTGAACTGGGGGCGCGGATGGCGGCTCAGTTGTAATGAGTTCGTGGGCAATTGGTGTTGATTCTGAAGACACATCGACTTCGTTATTGATTCTAGTGATTCCAGTGACCTCAGAAGGAGGTGCAGATGTTTCAAGTCGAGGTGATGCGGATGTGAGTGATGTACTAGGTGATCTTGAAGTCTCAACCTCTCCAGGTCGTACGGGTTGAAGTGTTGGCTTAGAGAAAGGCTCAGATGTCTCTGTGAGCTGAATATCTGGCATCATAGGCTTTGAAGTAGATCCTTCTATTTCATTAGGCCTTGTGCTTTGTGACTGTGGAAGACGGTTTATCGGTTCCTGTACATTAGGTGTTGAAGTGGAAATACTTGGTTTTGTAAATTCGCCAGACGGACTGAGGGTAGTTAGCTTCTTATCTTCTGGCGGAACGGGACCTGCGGTCTTAGCAGTGCTTTCACGTCGCCCAGTATCTTCGGATGACAAGTCAGGCGTGGTTCGCCGCTGAATAGACGAAGCAGTTACCCTTGGGGTCACCTCATCGCCTTCGTCTGGATCAGTAACCCGAGGAGGCAGTACTGAAGTCAGAGCGTTGGAAGGGGTGAACTTTGAAGAGGAGTCGTGTTCGCCTGCGGATTCTGTAGCTTTGGAAGGCGGCAAAGGAGTTACCGATTTCTCGTTGTCGAGGGAAGTCGATTTTGATGTCATAATGCCGTCTTCAACCGGATTTTTGGTCTCAGAAGGCGATTCTGCTGTTGTTCCCGGGAATTCTGTTCGCCCAACATCTGGTGGAGCAGTTGGTTTGGATGCCACTGATGGCGAATCCGTAATGATTGAACGTTGTTCTACGGGTAGAGTCGATTCGGGATTTGCACTGCTTTCTAGGGCTGGCCCTGTGACTCCTGCAATCGAATCGGTTTCTGTGGACTCAGGATGAGAAACGGTTGTGGTTGGATGCGTTTGTGACGTTAATTTCTCTCCCTTACTCGGTCTGGTCACCTCAGAAGGCGAGATAGAAGTCACTAAATCAGGTTTCGCTGAAGTGGTGAACTCAGAAGTATCCCCTCGAAATTGGGTGGTGAGCGAGGTCCCGCTGTCCGTTGCCAAACGCGTCGTTTCGCTTGCTGATGTGGTAGTGGTATCCACCACTGTGGTCGGTGACACGCCATTCTCAGCAGTGTCCATTTCCACTCTGACTTCCCCACTTATCCTCTGTATTGGTGGCCGGAACATTTTTGTGGATATCCTTTCAGGTAAGCGTGAAGAAGTCTCAGAAAACGTGGCACTTGTCGACGAAAAGAGTTCCACAGTAGGTGTCGAAAGTCTGGCCGCTCCTGTAGTGTCCGATGAAACTTTTCCATTTTCTTCTGACGTAGTTGTTTCCTTTCCGCCTGCTAAATCACCAGGTGACGTAAGACCCGAATGTGTGCTTGCAGTGATGGTAGAACCCCTCAAGCTAGTTGGTCCTATCATATCTGTTGTGGTCGTGGACAAAGTGGTAGATCCAGCTTCCAGACGACTCGGCTGTGTGGATTCAGTTTTGCTAAGCGGAGATGTTCCAAAACTTGATAAAGTTTTTGAAGTAGAAGCAGAACCTGTGTGTTGAGGTATTAGGGTCGTCGGACGATTAACCCTAAGGTGCCCATCAACCGAGTCTATTTCTTCAGTCGTTGAAGTTTTCTGTACATCTGGGGAAGATGAGGATGTAAGGGTGCTGTGCATCTCTTCAGTTGCACTTCGTCCCGTTGTTTCCTCTTCTAGAGAGGAACTGGTGCCCGAAGTTAAAGTGCTGGACCTTTCCACTGAGTCAACTGAAGTGGGCACATTTCCGTTCGATGTTGTTGCCCCACTAGACTGAGTAAAACCACTCGATCTTGCGGTGAATTGATCTGCTTCTGTAGGAGAACTCTCAGTGGTTTCGGGCAATATCTCAGTAAGTGGTGTACTCGTTGACTCTACCGGAGCGACAGAAACTTTCGGAGTGAATTCGGGAAACGGTGAAGAAACATCTTCGATGTCATCGTCAGGCGTCACAAAATTCAACACCACCGCTCTAGTCGAGCTTGTAGTAGAAGAGGTAACGTTGAGTTGATGTTGAGTTGGAGTGGCTGTGGATTGTTCCGGTAATGCTGTACTTACCTCTTCAAAGCTATCAGTTTCCCCAGTTGCTCCCTCTCGATCAAAAACTCTAGGAACTTCAGTGCTCATTGACTTTTCTGATGGAGGGACAGTATTCGAGAAGGTAGGAGATCCCGTGCTTTCCATGATTTTGTGCGGTGATGTGGCACCTACCGCAGTGCTTGAAGTGCTTTGTGCAGTGCTTGTAGTGCTAGGTGTAGTGCTTGAAGTGCTTTGTGCAGTGCTTGAATTACTATTTGGGTTTTTTTCCTCACCAGACTTACTCGTAGATGATACAGTGGTTGACGCAGTGCTGGACTTTGGAGATGACGGTGCTGTTGTAGTTGTAACATTTATGGTAGTATTAGTATGGTCTTCTTTTGGAGTTACAGTGACAATAGGTTGGGTAGGACCAGTGGGACTTGAAGTCAAGTCACCAGTGGTATCCTTCCGTGTTGAAACCGTTGGCGAAGTGGCGTCAGATGGTGCGGAAGTCGTGCTTCTTTCACCTCCTGTGGTCTGGAACTCGAATGATGGTTTGCTCGAGGTGGTTCCTGGAGTCTCCACTGGCGCAGTACTTGATGTTCCGCTTGTCGTCGCTGAATAAGACATTAGTTAGAAATTGAAGGCAAGAATTCAACATCATGAAGCCAGAGCTGGTTGATTGCTTTGGTTAGTTGCAATATGTACTCGAGCGTTAGTAAAAGAGTAGTGGCGTTAACATTTGCAGAACTAAGAAAGAACAAAGCGACGATCGTGCAGGCGCGGGGTGCAGAGTGTGCTTGTTGTATACCTTGACTAGTGCTTGTCGTGTCGGTAGTCGCAGACTCGTCGACGATGGTGGTGCTCTGCTGTTGACTGACCGTTTCATAAGTGGTAGTTGAGATTAGAGTGGATGTACTTTTTACTGTATTAGAAGATAAATCTCCTGGGGCAGCAGTAGTTACCTCAGGATTAATGACAGTACTAGGCATTTCCACAGTGGTTTTGCTTTGGTCATCCGTTACCGACTCATCGGTTCTTTCCGAGACCGTCGTTGACGTTCCTTCAACTTTTTCTGATGAGGTGGTACCAGACTCTGGTTTTGATGTTATCGTTGTCTGGAAACCTTCGCCGGTCGTGCTTTCTGAGGTTGTTCTGGGCTCCTCCTTTTGTTGGGTGACGTTGGGTGGAGCTGAAGTGGATGTAGCCTTGGTGTCACTAGCCCCTGGAGTGCTTTCAGATATAGCAGTAGACTTGAATGAGTCGTTATCGGTAGAAGTTGGCGAACTAAATGCTGAGGAGGGGGTAGTCGTATACTCTGTACTGTGCTGCCCTACTTCCTCGCTGGTCGTATTCGATGGAGACGTTGCTGAAACATTTTCAGAACTGGTTAGGGGGATACGAGTTGTACCACTTCTGTCAGTAGATGGTCTAGGTCCTTCTGGTGTGGTGACGTTCTCCTCCACAAATGATCCTGGTTCTGCAGTTGTCTTCAGTCCACTAGAAGTGGTCCCAGATTCGGTGCTACCCAGACCTTCTTCTGTTGTTTCGTGGATAATCAGAGTTACCTTTGGCGATGTGAGGCCCTCTACGAGAGGTTCTTGAGGAATCCCCGTGAGTCGCGTTGGCTCGGTCGCTGTCGGAATAGTGGTCACTTCAATGCTTTTGAGAGGAGGTCTACTCACATTTCCTTTTCTCTCTAGAGTCTCTGATGATTCTTTTGAGGTGGGCGAGATACCTGAGCCATTACTAGAAGGCGTTACTTCAGTTCCATTAGTAAGTTCCAGAAGTTCTTTGGGTATAGGGGTGGTACTGCTTTTAATCAAATGATCAGTTGATGTAGCGTTGACCCTGAATCCTCGTTTAGTAGCTACTGAGGTCTCAACCTCAAAAGTGGAAATCTCTTGAGTAGTTTCGGTGAACTCTGACGACACCGCTTTGCTTGTTTCACTAGAAGTTAGTAATGGCTCATCAGTAGTATTATCAGATTTTGGTGTGCTCTCCCGTGCAAATGCTTTTGTCGAAGAAGTGAACCTATTTAAGAGTCCAGCGTCAGATTTCTCAGGTGTGCTGACATCAAATGGAGAAACTGTTGTTGCTTGTGAGGTCTCTTCTCCTTCAGAGGAATGGGTCTCTTCAACAGCCCTTGTAGACGAAATTTTTCCTGACTCTCCTCCTGAAGGAGTAGCTGTAGCAGTGGTCAAGCCTGAGTCTTCCTCAGACTTTGGGGTTGTACTGCTGTGTATTGAGAGTTCCCTGCTACTCTGTGTGGAAGGTGTTGTTGCAAAGGCTGCAGAGGTTTCGACTTCCAAAGTTGAGAGTTCTGACGTTCTTTCTCCCGTGAAATCAGGTGTCCCGCTCGAGACGAGTACTGGCTCTGTCGTAGCGTTTCTAAACTTCGATGTTTCTTCATCTGTAGGAGAAAGCTCGGTTGTTTGACTTGAGGGAAATCCTGTGGATGACGTGAAAGTGGTCTCCTCTCTTGTTGATGAGGCGACGAATACTTCAACCGGTATAGTGGAGGTTTCAGATATTTCTTCGGTGAATTCTGCCGATGCCACAACAGGTGTTTCGCTCGAAGAGAGTAAGTTCTCCTCTGTATACTTGCCCCTTGTCGACGTCTGTTCCTCCGTGAAGGGTTCTTCGGACGTAACAGGAGCCTTGGAAGTTGGAGTCTTTTGGGACAGAGTTGCTTCAGTTGAGGATAAGCTCAGGGATACGTTATCATCAGAAGGAGTCGTGGTTTCACTTGTGTGAGATTCTATCGTTGCAAGCTGAGCTTCCCCCGACCCTTCTTCTGTTAACGGGTGGGATGTGTAAGTGGGCGCATTAGAGGTGGCACGATGGGGAGGTCCCGTTACTTCTTCCGAACTCAAACCTTTCGGAGTTGGAAAAGGAGACTGTTCGGATGTGACCTGCGAAGTTGTGGAAGTAACGGATTCTTCGAAACTAGTTTGCACACTGCCTGCTTCGGTAATTCCTCCATCAGTTGTTGTTTCTACTGTGGAACTTGGTGCTATCGAGCTTGTTATGAATGTGTTAGTTGTTAATTCAATATTTCCCGAGTCCTCTGTGTTAGATAACGAATCAGAAGACAATGTGAATAGTGGAGTTGACCCAAAGGAAAGAGTAGGAGTGTGAGAAGTTGTAGATTCCCTCTGGAAAACTCTTGAGAGGAGCACTCCTTCATCAGTGAGTATCGGTGATTCGGTAGAATCATCCGGTACCTTGGAAACTTGAGATGGTTTTGGTGAGGTTTTTGGTAAGACAATCATCGCCTGTGTCACTTCTACTGATCCAAGTTCTGTGATAAATGATTCCTCGGAAGTGAGTTCGTGAGTTTCATGAGGTTGATTAGTATCGACAGTTGTTGTTTTCTGTTTAGCACCATCACTCGGAAGGTTAGAGGTGGTTACGAACGACGATTTAGTTATCTCTATACCTGACACAGTGCTGGCTGAACTACTATCAGTTTCAGACGGTTTAGTGCTTGATTCGTGAATGAGAGGTGTAGTATGAATAATGGTGCTTGATCGAATCGAATCGGTGATGGTAGTGTGATTTCGATGGTGATCGGTGGTGAGTGGGAACGTGGATGAAGAAGGTTCCACGGTGGAAGTCTGAAATCCTACACTAGAGCCACCCTCGCTATGTGGCTTACCTAAGCCTGTCGACGACGTCTTCAATGCAGTCGTCTTCCGCTGAGTGTCACCAGTTATTAGTTCAACAACCTCGTTTTCGTCGATCTCTGTGATGGCTCCAGTTGATCGTGGTACCGACGAGATGGACAAGGTGGATAGGGTGGTGGAAGTGAAGGCAGTGGTTGTGGTGGTAATTTCTGAATAGTGCTTGTGCAAGGATACGTTCTAGGTGGTTTAAATTCAGATTACTTACCTGTGCAGTTTTGAATACCGTCTCCTTCATATCCATGGCGGCACTTACAATTACCATCAGCCATACATTCAGCATTCGCGTGACACAGTCGCGCATCCAAATGGCAGTTAGGTCCTGAAGTCGAGAAAGAGCTCTCTTGATAGGTTGTTTAAGAAAAGATGTACAGAGGTCGATGAAGCACTTCATGCCATTTGAAAGTTCTTCAAGCGAAAGTCCAAGAAAAGAAGTGAGCAGTCTTACGAGGAGTGGTTTTGGTGCCATTCGTGGTGTCGATAGCTTCACAGACATGTCCGTTGCCAACGTATCCCGGATTGCACGTGCAGTTAAACGATCCAGGTGAATTGTGACAAGTAGCATGCGGATCACATATACCAGCCAAGGAACATTCATCGATATCTGGACAGAGATTTCGGACACGTGCAAGTGTTTCAGGACAGAATCAGATTTGAGTTTTTAGCGGTTTCGCTCTGGCTATGGAACTGGTCCATCATCTTTACTATAGCACACGCTGCTCGCGGATAGGTGCTTTGAAACTAATTCAGAACGAAAATTCGGAAAATAAGCTTCTGAAAAGTAGATCTGTTCTACGACCAGGCTGAGTTGAAGAATTAAGAAATGCTCCAACCAAAACGCAGGAGGCGAATTTGGTGTAGCGACAA
Source organism: Haemonchus contortus (assembly GCA_000469685.2). Lineage (NCBI taxonomy): Eukaryota > Metazoa > Nematoda > Chromadorea > Rhabditida > Trichostrongylidae > Haemonchus > Haemonchus contortus. The sequence continues at coordinate 37,379,267 of LS997564.1, forward strand.
CAGCAAAAGGGATATTGTTGAAAATGGGCCAATGCTGGTTCTGGTAAAAATACTGGCGAACTGTCACCCTGATTCAGGAAAGGTCGAACCCGAACGCAATGCTCCATGCATTGGACTTCAACTAAAAAAAGCTTAAGAAGTTATATGACTCGAAAGCTAGACAAAGTTTTATCACGGAACAGCGGGCTTGCTTAGGAGTCGCTTATTCCCCATACAAATGTCTCATCACTCCCTAATGGTGAGTCACACAGGCCTACATTCTGATCAGTGCATGCCCGATTCTACAACCAAACCTGGCCATCACGCAGGAATGCACTTGCCAATAGGTTGCTCAGGATAGAGGCTTTTGAGAAGGAAATGTGCATGCATGCAAATTCTGAAGTGGTTCAAATTTACCATCACACCGCATCCCGTCGCCAATGTAGCCGACTTTACAGGTGCAAAAATGTCGTCCTGGACGGACGTCGATACATTCGGCATTAACATCGCAGTTATTCTTGGTGGGGTCCGAACAGACCCCGCCGCTTTCGATTTCTGAAAATCAACCATCGAGTTAGCACATTGTGGCATTGGAGCTAATCAATGAAGCATTCGTCTCACGGTGGCAGGTTCCATTGACGAGTTGATGCCCTTCAATACAAGAACCGCATTGCGGAACATCTTCATCATCCACATGACACGTTCTGTTCTCCTTTTTGCAAAGTCGTTGCCATTCTTGGGTACAAGTGTTGTCAGTCTCGCGTTTCATTGCTGAAATGAAAGGTCGGAATGCAACAAAGTGCCTCGTTAATTTATTGTTGACCCTTTGAGACAGACCGTTGCACTGTGTTCCGTCTCCGGTGAATCCATGTACGCATTTACAGCCACAGCTGCCTGGTTGGTTTATGCACATAGCCATACTATGGCAGCCGGCTACTCCTCGCTCGCATTCATCAATATCTGGAAATATCATCGCTGAACATCAACATCAACCCCAGTTATAGTCGTAACTTGGTGTCTGATGTGTGCAAATTAGTCATTCCTTAGATTACTATTACCTTCGGTCTTCTTCTTCCGCGTTCTGGAATCTTTTTTGAGCAGAGATATGAACTTTGACCCAAGCCACGCCCACTTTCGTACAAATCCCGCCCAATTCTGGGGTGGCTTAGATCAAAAATTCGTTTTTTTTTCAATTCGGGCAAAAATAGGGCAACGGTAGGGGCGTCCCAACGTTCTTGCAGAGAAGACTACGAGGGATAAATATTTCTCCATAGTCCTTCTTATACAATAAGCGAGTCATTTGGCATCGGGCTTATATTAAAGAAATATAAATACTATAGAGGAAATACAACATAAGAATAACTTCGAAGGTAACTTGTAATCGATTGTAATCGATTGAAGGTAATTTGTAATCGACTTCCAAATTGTCCGGTGTTAGTATGGATACCGCCACAAATTTGCATAGGACTCGACCCATCAAAGTTTTCACCCAGTCACTCACCCACACAGACGCCTCCGGTGCCCTCATAGCCTTCATAACATTCGCATCTGAATCCGCCGTCTTCATTAACGCACGTCGACGAAGCTGGATCACAGTTGTGACGGTTCTCAGCGCACTCGTCTATGTCTGAAATAGGCAAATCATATTGAATGATCAATGAGTTGTTTATTTGGGCTCTTCCTACCTTCACATTGATGGGTAACATTGTTATAACGATAATTGGGTTCACATTCACAGATGCTACCCAAGGAGCCATCGAATAATCGAACAGACAAGCATGCGGTGTGCTCTGTTCGACCACAAAGTCGCTCCATGTCCTTACAGCTGTTCTCCAGAGGATTCACGCATGTCTTCACTCCGTCTCCTACAATGATTAATTCTGCTACTGTGCCCGGTGTAAACGCTATTTTACAAATTACCCTCGAATCCTTCAGGGCATTTGCATTGGAATGAACCGGGCACATTGTGGCACTCAGCTTGCGGGTGACATGGCATCGTTCGACATTCGTCCTCGTCTGTATCAGAAGGAAGTTTGACTCTTATTTGTGTAAGGAAGTGTCAACTCACCATCACACATATAGCCGTCTCCGCGGAATCCCTTCTTGCACTGACAGGCATATGTTCCCATCAAGTTGTTGCAGACGGCGTTCTTGTCGCACATATTCAAACCAGGACTGGCGCATTCATTGATGTCTGAACGAAAGCTTCCCTCTTCCTTCTCAGCTTTTACTGTTTCGCTGTCAAAAGTTAGTATGGCAAATACACTGTGAACGAGTGGAGAGCTAGGCTAATCTCAGCGCATCCATCATATGGGCAATTGGATGTTTTTAGGAACTGTGTAAGAAGTGCGCCGAAGTTCGTCAGCTCATCAACTCGCAGTGCAATCAGCCTCCACTCTGCTCGAAATGTGTTACTATATCTTACCTACACATTCCCCATTCTTCATTTCGAAGCCCATCTTGCACATGTCGCAATCTTTCTTGCCTTTGCTGTCAACCGTACACATGTGGTTCTTGCCACAGTTGGCATCAGCCCATTCAGCCTCAGTACATCCACGTTTCTCCACAGGCATACACTTGTAGCCATCTCCGACAAATCCTGCAATGAATCTTCGAAATTCACCCTAAGCCTTTGAGGGACTTTATAAAGAGCTTACCTTCATTACACTTGCATCCATATGATCCTTCCTTATTGATGCAGGTTGCATTTCCACTACAGCAGCCTCCTTGGGATTCAGTGCACTCGTCAATATCTAAACAATTTTATAAATGTAGTGTGTCCGGATAAAAATCCCCATAGGAATAGAACTGGAATAGAACTGTTTCTAAGAAGAAACGGAATCCCGGTTGAAACGTTCATACTACGCCCCTTTCGATGAAAAGCGAAGAGCGGCGGACGTCAACGTCGGTGACGGCCGTCGATCGATACCCACAGGTCTATGACGTATTGCGCGTTCGCGAATCATTTAAGCATTCAAAATGCCTATTTTTTATCTTTTCTTCCGTAACTTAGTTGATTACAGCCATGATACAATGATTGCTTGATAGTTTGGGTGAGGTTTTGCTTCTTATAGGGTGCTTCTTCCTATTCCTCTAGTCTCCTAATTTTGATTTCGATGGATTTTGGATCACTACATTTCTCTTTAACAACTGACTTATGTACGCGAGCAAAATCTATAAGCAACTGTAGAGATCACATGAAAACAGAATCCATGCATTCCAGTCCTCATGTATTTGACCTTATGAATAGGTGTTGCTGGCCAGCCATTAGCCATGCCGTTAAAGGTCGACAACTTTGAACGGCAATCATTGCTGTTATTTATTGATCGCTTTTTGATTTAAATTTCCATCTGACATTTTCTGCTTTTGATTGAAATTTTCTAGAATGCAATTAAACAAATGTCGATTTCCATTTTTCCGGACTGAGGATATAATCCAGCAGGAGCATTGACCGGATGATAATTACTACCGATCTTGGTGAGTCCCTCGATTATTTTTCATTTATTTGTTTAAGACAAATGTAGGAATAAGGAAGACAAAAGAGGACGCTCCAATGTAGGAATAAGGAAGACAAAAGAGAATTATGAGGGAGAACCGCAAGAGAAAGAATTCGTTCATACAAATTCATTTCTTGAAATTTTCTTTCTCTTAGTGAACATTTGTATGAACGAATTCTTTCTCTTGCGGTTCTCCCTCATAATTCTCTTTTGTCTTCCTTATTCCTACAATGCTTCTTGGAACTTACGAGTGGTGCTACAGAGCGGAACGCATCGGAGAGCATCTATCGCCGCCAGCGCGCGGTCGCGTAGCGGTTTCAGCTATTTCCCTTGGGTGTGTTGCGATTCGTGCGATTCTGGGTGCACGCGGCGAGTTGCGCGGCGAAATTCGGTGCGATTTGGACGACTACAGCGTTTATCATTGAGGCCCAAATTCGAAGTAAACTAGGTTAGTAGGATTGTCCGAACCTACTAAAGTACTCTACTTCAAGTTTGTGCCCCAGTAATAGGCGCCGGAGTTGTTTGAATCATCGCGAATTTCGCCGCGCAATTTGCCGCGCGCGTCCAAAATCGCACGAATCGCACGTCCCCCATTTCCCTTCTATTCCTCTGGCATTGGAGCGCGATATTTGCGCGCCATTTTCAAAAAAGCACCACGTGACCCCTAGCTGCAGGAAACCCGGTGCGTGCCCTTGCCCAGAGCCCTTTTTTCATACGTCGTATATGTGGCGGGTGAAAATCTGGGCATTCAAATGAGGTTATGCCGTGAAGTAAAATGTATTGTCTGCAGAAATTCTGCAGAATTCGGAGGATGCTCTCTGAACATTCCGCTCTGTACCGTCATTGGGAACTTACCAACACATATGCCTTTGTCCATTTTCCTGTAGCCCATCGGGCAGAAACAGGCATACCCTCCAACATAGTTGTGACATCTAGCAGTCTCATCGCACTTATGAAGGCCAGTAGCGCATTCGTCCACATCTGAACATTTTATTCAACAGCTGTAGCATCAGGTATAAGCAACGTAAGAATTGAATTTATTATCGCAGCCCTGGCACTTATTCTTGATAGCGAAGTTTTTTTTTGGGTAAAGGGCTAGTAACGTTCCAATATTCCAATTATCTCTAAAAAATTAAGTTGGATTTACCTTTACATCCAACCAAGGGCGGTGCTCCTTCGAATCCTGGGTAGCAACGGCATGCTCCGGTCCTTCTTTCGCAATATGCGTCATCTCCACACTGATCACCGCTTGTGCACTTTGTTGTGTTGCTGAAAAGGCTGCATTCTATTCACCCATCAATTAGATCAATCTTGTGCAGAGATGATAAGAGCGGTTTGGGCCTAGGTCCCACGATTATTAGTTCTGTTCTAAGGGGAAAGCAAAAAGACCAAGAAAAATATGGTCCTAAAGTAAAATCGGTAACGTCTTATGTTACTGAAGATGTTTCCTGCTTTCTCTTCCTCGTTTATCAGAGAAAACTCTTGGATTTCGAGGTCTCCTTTTCAAGAAATGGGTTCGATCCCGCTATATCACCGCAAGACGGTGCCCTATTCATTCGACCTTTCTTTCAACATCATTGACACACAACACATTTATATATTCGTCGACCATAATTCTTCGTGAGTGGCTTGGAACTGAGCTTTTGACAATTTCGCCCCATTTCGCAGATTTATTTGCCTACTATCGCCCAGTGTTGAAGCTTAGCCCAAGTCTGTCCACACCAAGGGTGAACCGCTTTGGCTGGCCTATTGCTTTCAGTCAGTTATAGATTTTCTTTCTCTTTTGCCCTATTTATCCCATGGTAATTAATACCTGTTGATGTTTTCAAATTATAGTTGGAAATACCTGGGCCCAAGCGCAGCAGCCGGAGTTGTAGGAACTGTTGTGAGCACGAAGGTGTCCTTTGTAGGTAGAGTCTGCAAAAGTAATCTGGCTAAGGTAGCGCTAAGATTTCTAGACGACAAACTATGAAAGCTCGCATACATTTCTCAAAACACTCTAGCTTTCTACTCAATGAAAATAGGGTGGTAAGTCGATTTATGTTGCCAATCCTCTCAATTCTAAGCTTGGTTCTTTACTTCGAAAAATTTAGAAGACCAGTTGTATTCAGAGAAAGGAGCTTTGAGCAATCACAATTTATCCTAACTCACGTCTGTTGCAAATTCTTCGGTCTCCGTGACTGGCTCACGATGCTGCTTAGGTGTCGACGGTAATCCTTCCAAAACAGCACCTTTGGGTACAGTATTACCGGAAACTGTGGTTGAACCAGATGAGGGACCAGCAGTCACTGTGGATAACGTTGTGCTTGGCGCTCCAGTCGGCTGTTTTCCGTCTACAAACTCACTTTTGCTTCCTTCAGGGAACTCGGGTATAATCGTTGCTCCAGCAGTGGGATGTTGTGTAGATGGCGTTTGTTTGGGAGCCTCTTTTGTCTTAGTAGTGCTTGATAAACCGGAGGATGGAGTCGCAGATGTCGTAGATGACATAAACTCAGTTTTCGGAGTTTTTGCAGTTGATGGTTGGGTCGAAGATGCTCCTGTTGATCCTAGAGCAGGTGTTACAGTTGCGAGCTTTGTGGTTGTTGATTGAGTTCCAGCAGTCGTTCCGAGAAGGTCACTGTCATCGGTGGTTTCTTTAGTAGTTGATTGATTGGAAGCCAACTGAGAAGGTACTTTGGTAGATTCGGGATGGCTTGTGGTTTCGACGCCCACAGTGCTTGCCAAGGCATTTCCTACACTTCCCGTGGTGGCTGTGGGCTCCGTGGTCTTCGGTGTCTTGGGAGATTTCGTCTCCGGCTTCGTATTGTTAAAGTCGACAGCGTCCACAGGTGATTTAGGCAGTTGTTCTGTTACTGGAACTTCAGATGTGGCTTTTGCTGGAGGAGTTTTAGTGGAAGAGGCGTTTGAACCTTCATCCTTGGTCGTCAGCGATTCAGACGTCGCGTTGGTCAACGGTCCTACTGTTGAAGAAGCACTTCCCTTGATTGCTTGAGGCACTGGAGTGACATTGGAATCAGAATCCTTGGTCATCGGCTCTGTCGTTACTTTCGTTGGCAACTCCGTCGTAGACACGATTTTTTCCTTAGTAATTTCCGTTGAAATGATGGCCTTCGTTGTACCTTCAGATCCTTCCTTGCCTTCTTTCGTTGGCTCGGCGGTCCTTGCCGTCGAAATGGCGGCCTTCGTTGTACCTTCAGATCCTTCCATGCCTTCTTTCGTTAGCTCGGCGGTCAAAGTTGAAGCAGATGGTTTAGATTCAAAAGTAGTTTTAGAAGAACCGGGAGCGGCTGGAGTTCCTGAACCTTCTGGGCTAGCCGTTGTCAAATTACCTGCCACATTGGTCGGTTTTGATGTAGTCTTAAGGCGGTCAGGAGTTGAAGTGGACTGCGTTCCTTCTGGTTGTTTGTCTGATGTCTTCGACGGCAGTTCAGTCGTGGAAGTAGGGCTTGTGGACGTAGATTCTCCCAGATCTCCGGTGGAGGTTCTCTCCAGTGCAGTTGTTGGCTTATTGGTAATATCTGTAGTAGGAGTAGCAGATGAGGGAGTCGAAGCCTCTGTTTCTTCCTGAGGTCGAGATGTCTCCTTAGGCAGTCCAGTCGAAGAATGACCCTCTGAACTTCTACCCGAAAGAACAGTAGTTGCTGAGGTTGTGGAAGTTACAAGAGGCTCTGCGCTCACGACCGTAGTAGATGGAACAACATCTTGTGTGGTTTTAGAAAGTTTGGGAATACCAGATGACCCTGAATCTTCAGGTGTAGCTGTTGTTACATTACTCACCATATTTATTGTCTCTGGAGTTGGTTGAGGACTCTTTGAAGAGGTGCTCTTTCCTGAATCTTCTGGGTGCTCAGACGTTGCCTTGATCGCTTGCTCTGTTGCCGAAGAAGTAGTGCCCAATGCGCTCTCAGAGCCAGATGTAGTCGCTGACGTCGTGGTATCTTCTGTTAATTTCGTTGTCGCCTTGCTGGTTGTAGTACTAGTGATGGGGAGACTTTCAGATGAAGTTCCAGCAGTTTCGCCTTTTCCTGAATCTGTTGGTTGTTCGGACGTCGTCTTCGGAGGCAGCGCGGTCGAAGAAGATAAGACTCTGTCTGCTGTCGTCGTCTCAGGAATGCCACTGGTGTCTGTAATTCCAGAACCCTCAATCTGTTCAGTTTCCTTGGTATCGGGCTCTTCAGTGGCGCTCGTTTTTCCAGCATCTAGTGGAAGTTCATCAGTAACAGCTGTTCCTTTTTTCGGGAGCTTGGATGTAGGCTCCGTAGATGCTGAAGGAACACTGCTCGTTTGAGGACTGCTAGTAGATTCTGTGGCATGCTTTGTTGGTGCCGATCTGAATTGCTTGGATTGAGTGGTAGGCAGCAGAGTCGCAGTGTCCGTCTTGTCTGAGATGGTCGCAGATGCAGTTGTAGCTGATGTGGGCTTCTCGTCGCCACTTGTTGTAGTGGTTTCAATTACTGTCGATGTCTGTTAATAGAAAGTGTTAGTAACGAGAATGGGTTAGCTCATTAGCAGAAGCACCCTGAAGAGTTACTGAACCCTCCAGAGGCTCGGTCATGTAAAGTTTACCTTTGTGTCAGTGGTCTCGGGCTCCTTAGTCAACTCCATCTTCGGTGTTGTGGATTCAGCCTTTTCAGGATTAGGAGTGACTGAAATTCAATATGTATTGCAATTTCTGACCCAGGAGACGAGATTACCGCTCAGGCTTATATCTTACCTTTTGTGGTCTTTTTCTTTCCAGACTGGGAGTCACCCTTCTCAGCATCTGTTTCCCCTGACTCATCAATGGTTATCTCGGGAGTCGCTTAAATACATGAGCATTTCCGCAAGCTTCACTTACTTTCAACGAGTAGCTGGGAGACTTCTCCGGATATAGAAGAAAAAGATATCGAAGTGGAAAAATTTTCAAAATTCACCTTTACTAGAGGCTGCAGCGGTCGTCTTAGAGATATCCTTCGTCGTTGTGGTTGCTGTTGTGACTTCTACAGCTTTTGTAGTTCCCATGGAAAGGACCAGATCAGGTTGGTGTGTCGTCGTTTCCGCGGTCAGCACAAGATCAGGTTGCTCGGTGGTACTGCCGGGTGCCACAACTGCCGGGGTTTCCCCTGACCCTTCCAAATCGTCCGTTCTCTTTGGTGCCTCGGGGGTACTTCCTCCTAGTTCTTTCAAGTCTTTGGGCGTTGTCACACCTTTAGTGGTTCCCTTGAGTGGTTTTTTACCGTCGACATCTTCTCTATCAATATCAGGCTCAGACTCGGTAACTAGTTCCAGCTCACTAGGTGTGGCAGTGATTTTTTCAACGGGGCCGATTTCCAGTCCAAGTTCGGTTGTAGTTACTATCTTTTCACCCCTTCCCTCATGAACAATTTCGAGTCCAACATTATCACCATCGACTACGGGTTCAGGGGTAGTTGTAGCTTCTGCAGCGCCTACTATTGGCCTTTCTCCTGCGATTTTGCTTACTTCATTTCGAGAGCTGATACTGCCTGATGATCCATGTTCTTTAATTTCTGTTATGATCGTTTGTGAAGATAGTGTTGTCTTTTCCGCATTTGGCACATCGGTAGCTGTCGTTACTGTAATGGTGAGGTTTCCCTTATTGCTGACCACTGAGTCACTGGGTTCCTCTCCTGAGCCTTCCTGATCGACAGTGGTCTTCGGGCGAGTAGTTGCTTTTCCAGCTGAAGGAGTTCCAGTAGGTCTGAAGGAAATCTCCAGACCCTGCTCGTTCTCCTTTGGTATCATTGGATTCCTACCTTCTTTATCCGTAGTAATTTCGACGTTGACGCTAGGTGGGACAGGTCCAGAACCGGTGGCATTTCCCGAAGTTTCAGACTCAGATTTGAGCTTCGTTTCGGTGGTAGATGATGGAGTCAACGCAGATATTGGGGCAGTGGTGGTTCCAGAGGGAGAAGTAGAACTCTTTTCAGAAGTCGTCGCGGCGCTGGTACCAGGTCCATGAGTGCGATCCTCTCCAGTAGCTGGGAGTGAGGTTGTGCTAGAAATAGGGGCAGTACTCGTTCCAGATGTAGTACCGCTTTTCTCAGGTTTTTCGTCTTTTCCTTCCTTCGATCCTTCCTCGCCACTGATAGCTATATGTGCTGCAGCATCTGTACTAGCTGCTGCTGTCACAGTGAGGTCTTCGTCTTCATGTACTGTGAGTTCTATTGTATAGGGTTTTTCTGTTGTCGATGCTGCTTCGGCACCATCAACCGGCTTTCTGTTCTGCTTTGCGACAATGGTTGCTGTTTCAATGGATGCCGTTGGTTCCTCTCCAGATCCAGTCTCTTCCGTCATTGTCAAGGTAGTCAAGGTTGTCTGCCTTTGAACGCCGTGGTCGATGACATCGACGCCACTGCCGTCGATTTCAGTAACTGAGCTGCTTCCATTCTTCGGTCGTGCCTTAAAAAAGGTAGCTGGATTAAAGCGCTCATACAATGAACGATTTGTTGAACCACAATTTCCAAAAAAAGTTTTTCTAATGTGCCCTTGTGGATTACTTATGTATTGTACATCAGAATGGTTGCCAATAGACTTAACCAGCGATGTGCGCCATCTTTAGTATTTTTTAGGGAATACAGTTCTTTGGTATCCGTCTCCAGGTTTTGGGGGCCAAAATGATAATCAAAATTGTTCCATATGAAGTTGATAACTAGTGTCACTTTAGGAATTTTGACCCGAGACCTCTGTTCAATGCCTATGACTTACCGTTGTCGTGGAGCTTATGCCATGAACAGGTATTTCGGTGATAGGGATTGAAGTGGTAAAAGTAGATGCTCCTCCAAGAGTTGAGATAACTCCCGGCAGTGTGACAGTGATAACGGATCCTGTTGTGGTGAACTCCAACGGATTTGATGTGGGCAGTGGAAATGTTTCCTTTGATATCTCTGGAAGGTAGCTCATAAGGTAGCCTTACATTCTTCGAACACGTCGCAAAACTCACTCCTACTGGCATCGGAACCGGAGATTTCAAGCCCAACTTCGCCCTCTGTTGGCTTTGTATCGAAGACATCACTCTTGATCTTATTCTTAACGACGAGAATCTCGCCTCCAGAGAAATTGCGGACCTTGAAAGTGAATAGTTTGAGTAGTTAGATGGTTACGCTTCTCACACTTCAAGAAGCCTTCATGGTCATAGAAAGACCAACTCACTTCGTGAACACTTTCTGAAATGGTCTGGCCAGTCGTTGTTTCATTCACAGGCGCTGCTAAGAATGTTTCGCCTTCCTTCCCAAGACCGATCAGCTTCAGCCCGCCATCTGGTCCTGCAGCGATTTCGAGACCTGTAAAGAGGGAATTTTTCGATGAGGTTTGTGGTCAACCAGAAAGTTCTCACCTATGCAGTCTGTGCTCAGACTCTCTGGTGTACAGCAATGATAACCGCCTATGCTATTCACACACCATGTGTACTTCTCCTTCGGACAAGGATCGTTGGTTACACATTCATCAATATCTAAACAGTTGAATGGAAATAAAGAGAAATACCTCAGGATTTTTCGCGGGATAGGGTCAACTTTACGGCGGTCGCAAAGATTACCTTCACATCCGAACAGTGGATTGCCACCGAAGCCTTTGCTACAGCGGCAGACACCTTCAACGCACTCAGAGTTTGCTGGACAGTATGATGTGCACATCAGCTCTGAAAACACGAAGTGTTCCCTTCGAAAAGTTCACCAATCTTTGAATCACTTACCGTTCTTTCGGTTCACATTCACAGTCGGGAATAGCCCTTCGCCTTTGAGGAATCCGTGGCGTGTGATAACTGATTGGCCACCAGAGTCGTTACGCCTTGAACCCTTCGATTCATGGATCAGGATATCACCATGTGTGGCATTGTATTCCAATAGGACTTCACCATCATGGGTTTTGAACACATGCATACCCTGAAATAGACGTTTTTCATGTGTTACACGACAGCAGACTGAATCGCAGGCAAGATTTTTCGGCTGTGGGACTGCTGTGTGGGTAACACAATCACGTCAAGCTTTTGAGGAAACAGTCAATTGAAAACAGCTGAACCCCAGAGTTGATCAATTCAAAGCCGAGTTGCCACAGCTTTCGCAGCCAAGGTTTGGGAGTGGTCTTGACCTCATGAAGTGCCACCTACGGGGTATAAAAATCAGCTGCTTGACCCTTTGATTGGGTTCTCATTGAATCGTCATCAGTTTAAGGTTAGGGGAATGGACCAAAAGTGTTCAGGCGGTTATAGAATGACTATCGTTTAAGCATTGACCTCGTGCTACCCAACAACCGTACGTGTTTTGGAGAACAGCAGGTCGGTTTATGACTTCAAAAATACATACGAAAGTTGAAAGCATGGGACGTCTTTGGAGGGAAGGCTTTTGCCGCATAGGCTATGATATGGAATGAACCAAACCTGGCATTCAGGTTCCTCGCTTTCCGAAGAGCAACATAGATGTCCTCCCATTTTGTTCACACACCATTCGCCGACTCCAGCGCACATGTTGTCCGATTCGCATTCGTTCACATCTGTGAGAATTCGTTTTAAGATTCAATTCTGATTTATCTCTGGTAATGATATGAAATGAAGCGCCCGACAGTGTATGAAAGTTCACCCTACCTATACATCTTGTGTGTGGATCTCCAACGAATCCTTCCATACATTGGCAAGTTTGATTGTAACATACCGCATGCAATCCACATCCACCCGCACAGAAGGCGCCTTTCTCTGAAAGATATTCTTCGATTCTTTGACGTTCTTTGACACCGGAATAGGTCTCACCTTTGATACATCGATCATCGTCGACATCTTCATCACAACAGATGTAGCCGCCATTGATATTCACACAGCGATGACCAGTTTGATTTGCACATGGGCTTTCCACTGTTGCACATTCATTTACATCTGAAAAATTCAATGGAATCAGTTTGCTTCGAACTAGGTGGGGAAGCTTCTAGGCAAGGTCTTAGGCGTCCGCTTACCATTACAGGTAATGCCATCGCCGACATATCCGGTCTGGCAAAGACACAACTTCAGTGATTTGATACAAAACGCGTGTCGATCACAGATATCTTCCTGTTGACTGCAGTCAGTGATCGCTGGAAAAGTAGAGTAAATGTACTCTACAATCCATGAGTTATGAAAGTGGGCACAGCTTTTCAGACTCCGATTAAAGGTTTTGGGAGATCATTCGGCATAAGCAAACCTACTACTTCTGAACCTTTGTTTTTATTGACCTTTTCCCAAAATTGACCATAATCATCCACCTTTCCACGTGGTGGATCATTATGTAACAGATTAAGACCGTGACAATCTAGCTTCCCCGTTGTCTAGATTTTGTTAATAGCGCTGGTTTCGAAAGGTTGCGCATCGTGAGGTCATAGCTGATCTCTGATGTATCCACAAAGGGAGATATATTCAAAACAATATTCAAAGTACGTGAAGCTTCGTTTCCTTTTTGCAGCCAGTTTTGCGTAACGTACAGTCAAAGAAAAGCATTGTCTAGTTCTTAGTGTTCGCGCTTATTCGAACGTACAGCTCAATTGAGAAGGGAGTCTCAAAGAGAATGCGCAAGCGATTCTCATGCTTAAGCTCAGAATCTTTCACAAAAAGGAACATCGCTTCCACCATAACACTGGAAATAGGCCACAAGACCATATATCTCGCAGACAGGCCCGTGTTGCAGCTTCATGGAACCCCCTTTTCTATCCCACCCTTTAGTTAGATAAGTTGCTGTATAAGCTACGTGGAAACATTTTTTTTTGCATGGACTTTGGATAAATCTAGTCTCTCAACAGGTAGCTAGCATACTTACGTTCACAGTAATGTCCGTCTCCGGTTAGACCTGCATCGCAGCTGCATTGGAAATCTCCGGGAGTATTGATACATTGTGCTCGAGGATCACACACATTTTCAAGACGGCATTCATCTATGTCCACGCATTCGCCATCCAAAAATTCATAGCCTTGCGAGCAGCGGTCGACGCAGTTATAACCGCCGATCTGAACGAAAAGTGTACTGGACAGACTCATGATCATTACGAGCTCAGCTTCGAGGCGAAGTGACATTTCATAAAGCACACCCCACCCCAAGTCGTCCAAATCTATCATTTTTCAAACCATTTTTTTTTTGAGAGCAGAAATACCCACTCAGTACAGTACTCATAGCTATGCAGATCCCATCACATTGACATTCAAATCCATCCAAATTTCTGACAGGGAGTCATATACTTGGCTTATAAGGGAGGACATGTTTAATAGTATATATTCACTCTAATTTTGTTTCATATGGGCGGAGGTGGTGTAGTGGCAAGTGGCGCACTATATCACACGCACGGTCAGGGGTTCGAATCCTGGATCGATGCCCGCCTAGGCCGACCAAACCCTCCATCCCCCGGGGTCGGTGAATTGGTACCAGACTCGTCTGGGAGGATAAAAAGCACTGACTTGTACATCGGCTGGCCACCGCAAGACATTGTATAGGCCACATACGCACTCATTACGCCACTACGATTCTGAATGGAAGTCGAGTGCGGGGGCGCATCCCTCAGACGGGATCGATTAACGCCAAAAAACCTTATCCTTTTTATCCTTTAATTTTGTTTCATCTCCTCATGATCCTATTGAAAAAAAAAATGACCACGAATCTTATCTCATTTCTTCTACCCTGAAAGTTACCTAGCAGATCTCTGAACCTGGAATGATTTCGTATGTGGTACAGTTCCGATGGCTATCTCCGCGACAGCCGGCGTAAGGCCTTTGCTGTCACCGTGAAGTGTCAGCGATGAGTAATTAGCATGTCTAGCCACAACTTTTTGGGGTACCGATTCTGTGACCAGAATTGCTGTAGGAAGGGGCTTGGAGATATCAAAATCTTTAGTTCAAATGCCTTGAAGACTTAAAAAGCTTTTTCTGTGTAGGAGTTTTCAGAAAGCAGTTTCACCACTTGCCATTGTTTTCTTGTAAGAAGGGCAGCAGAGCCAACTGTATGTATAATTCAAGAGAACGTTATTATTGGTGAGTTTTTTTCGTCTTGTCTCCTTTTTCGTGCCGAAATCTATTGGAAAATTGTCGATTTTTTTTGAAGCTCTTTTTTTCTTTTTTTTGATTTTTTTCTGACTTCTAGTGAATTCAGATGATATATCGGTAAGTTTTTTGCATGATTTTTTTGTGTTTCTTATTTTTTAGAAATCTGATTGATTCAGTCAAACTGACGAGTTTTCCACTAGTTCCAGTTCTGACTATTTCAAGAAAGTGGGTAATCGAAAATATGGGGTAATCCAATCGCGTTTGTCGGACAGTTTCTCAAAACAACGAATTCGATTAGGCTGTGAAATTTGCCATGAACGACTGTTCCAAGATAATTCGATATTGATGATCTGCGAATTCATTACCGTATTCTGGCACATTTGACTTTCTCCACCAATTGTGCAGATTCATCTCACATTCATTGATATCAGCGCATTTTTCCAGTGGTAGTCCCTTAAAAGAATGTTCCCAGTGCCGTAAAAAAGTGAGGTTCACTAAGATATTAGAACAAATTCAGGAAGGCTCGTTGGAGAACATTCACCTTTGGTGCGAAGCCTTCGGTACAATTACAGAAATAGGTTCCTGGTAGATTGACACATACGGAATTCTCTGGACAACTGTATTTGCTCATTGAACACTCATCAATATCTGGAAATAGTTTATTAGGATAGGAATATTCAAGCTGTTTTTCAAAAACTAATGACTAAAAACTGTCTGTCTGGTACTCAATGCTCGCGTTACTTTTTGAGCTGCCATATGCGCAGCTCAACAAGTAACTGGAGTTTTTCTTTAAGTTATACCTCTACCAAAAACGTTTTCTTTAAGTGTTGGTCTGTGACTGTAATTCGAGTATCAGTCAGATGTACCATAGCAAATTGGACACCGTCCCATTCTACGCCTTTGTGTCCACGACAACAAGTCGTCCATTCCGACCAGGGGTAGAAGGTAACCTGCACTTGTAAACGCGGTATGTGAAGGCCATTTAACTCAGGCATTGCCATCGATGGCAACATTGCTAGACGAAACGTTCAATGGCATGGTAAAGGAACCGCCGGTTAAGGAAAAGGTCGGCCGCTTGATTGGAATCTAGTTGGGAACTTTGAAAGAGCAGTAATGGTCAGAAGTAAGCCAGTGCATAAATATGTCGGAGGACATTTTGAATAGGACGATCCTTACATAGAACTAAAAACGACAGCATTCTATTTTTGCTGTCGTGCACTGATCAGCCGGGGTAAATCCCATGTGCTCAGTCGCCACAAATGCCTTGGAAACTCAGCGACTCGCTGTGAGTGCTGCGACCGTCTGTTCGAGCTCATACGCAATGGTACCTTAGCGTTCGGTGATTGAAAGGCGAAGCATTCATGGTACCAGATGCAGGAATGGAATCCACACATACTTTGAGGCTTTTGAGGAATAGTGAAGACTTTCGACTGATATTCCCGGAGAAAGCATCAAACTTATTACAATCGAGCTTTACAGTGAAGTGATCTCAATTCAGGTCATATGAGGTCATTGTTGGAGCACCGCGATATCTGCTCTGCAATTCAAGAATCGCTAACGTACCCAAAATAGTATGCCTCTCAGCGTTCTCGAGGTATCTCCCTTGGAATCTAAGCGTCGCTATTCAATCATGCGCCAGGTGTGAGTTATAATTTACCTCACTTCTGGATCCTAATTAGTACTCCACGCCATGGTGAACCTGGCGAACCTCAGTCAGAATACCTTTCTCCTTGACCTCTCTGAGATCATTTCGTAGGTTTCGTGGAAATTTTCCTCTCAATTCTCGCGAAATTCTTCACTGTCGGATCGCCGTCCAACGTCCTCATAACTACCATGATCTATGGTAGCTTTTCTCACCGCGTTCTCTTCATGTAACAGAATGTGGTTGAGGCTGCATTTTGTGCCTATTTGATTCATGAGCTAGCATAGAAACGAGTGATGTATTCGCCTTCACCTCCCAGATAGTCGAAAACATTTACCCGTTTGCCATTCATTTTCAAGCTATGCCAATTTGCCTTCTGTTTCTTGTGCAGGTCGTTCAATCGTCCAGTTGACCTTTACAATCCCTTACATATAGCGTAGATTCAAAAAAGCCCTGCTAGGTTGGCTACGGAACTTCTTTCTTTCTAAATAGATTTTACAAGGGAATGGCGAAGTGTACTCATCTACTGAGGTATGAGATCTTTGTAAGTTCACCGCCCGAGTGTCGCCGGGTGACGGTCACAATCCTTCTAATTTAGTGGTAGTTATTGGCGTCCACGGCCGTGCACGAGCCTTGTAAGGACTAAGGAATGTGACCTTACGCCTCATCACTTGTGATTAGTGCCATTGAAGCCGCAACAATGCCCACTTGACGCTTCTTTTTGCGCACGGCCGCTTTGGCCAGTTAAGTGTGCGCTAAGGGCATCTGGGACCGCCCATTAGCACTTGGAAAATTTCGCGTGGAAATCGCGCATCTAATCGAAATCAAATCGAGAAGAATTACCTCACTAGAAGACTAATTTTTAAGAGAGTAATTCTAAAGCAGTTCTTTTCCTTAAGGTATAATACAAGTGTGACTCACCTGCGCAATGATAGCCGTCACCATGAAATCCTGGAAAACATGCACATTCGTAAGATCCCAGGGTGTTTTGGCAATGGGCCAGCCAATGACACGGCTTATCCAGGCATTCGTTTTTGTCTGAACAAAGGCGATTGATAGTTCGAAGCTGTGAATGAGATTTCTGATGAGAATTGGAACTGAAATGCTAGACGAACCAGTTCAATTATGAGCATCAAAGTCTTACCGACAATTTCGCACATTGGCCCTGAGAATCCGGAATTACAGTAGCATTGCGGTTTTTGACCATCGTAGAGGCAAGCACCACGATCGCTGCACGTCGAGTTGCATTTCCTTTCTGAAAACTACGTACTACTGTGCGATACTTTCGCGATTCTTTCGATTTCAAGGAAGGGTACCATTCCTTAGGGAAGCAAAAAATTTTTAGTCAAGAGTAGTGTGCGAGGCGTAACCAAGAGTGAATGACTAGTGTCGTAATATGAATGTTGTGTCATAGGTCGATAGTGAGATGAGTAATGGTTGCGAATGGGAATTGGAAGTAACCAAGGTGGTGGGAAGTTAGGCTAATAAAAAAATTCGATCTAATAAGAACATTTTCGCTACAATAGGGCGCCTTCAGCGCAACTCAGCCGCTGGCAAGTATCTCTAACTGGTACTCACACATTGAGTCCTACCAGTTTCATGGATCAGTAGACATCCGAACGGATGAATTAGGTTCAACTCAAATTAAGGAATCGAAAGGAATCTGCCGCGGCCAACGTCTTCACATATGTGCAGCTTTGCGTCTAAGACTTCTTTATTTTTGAGGATCGCTATGGGATCGCTGTGCTGAAGTAGCGACACGGACGGTACAAATAGCCAGGAATAGATCCAGCAAGCAAACTTTTCGGATCCAACCCGAACCGGTAGCATGACATTGTTTACGACCTGCATAGGACATTGTTTACGATCTGCAAAGTGTTTATTGGACGGGTCTTCATGACTTTAATGGGAGGAGGTCGCCAACGCTTCCCGAGAGCTTGTTGTAAATCTCGTCATAATCGTTTAGATTGCTTATGATCGACACTTATGACCACACTATAAGCGGCACTTTCGCATTCCGTTATGAGTTGCTATTACTTTAGGGAAAGTGTGATGAGTAATTAGCAGGGTGTTAGAAGACGCTCTTATGGAAGTAAGAAAAAAAATTTCTCATCCGCTCATTCAATCTACATCGATCTTTTGACTAACTCCGAAGAATTCATTCGCCAACTTCAATCTAAAACAGGTCGTTGTCGCTAGTTTTGAGAGATATGGGTTGTTACGCAATAGTGAATCAACCTGTACCACTCACTCTGCTGGCGTTTCGCGCGCCGTCGAGCTATGAACGCCACCTAGATTATAGAAAAAAAGTCTAGATTAATCTTCGAATGAGCCTTTCTACTTAGATTCCAACAAAATCAAAGGGGAACTGTTCTGCGCTCTTAACAATCACCTTCAGTATGGTGCGTCATGCTCCTATTGCTGAGTTATGTAACCTCCTAGCACTGCACCACTTTGGAAATCGCAGCAGGATCACATCTGGACGTGAGATCTTCCACAGTGGTCCGGTTCTAATTAGGACGCTACTGGCTAATTGAATTGGTTTGAGATCACATAGGCGTTGGCAACTTCTATGTAATAGTTACTGTGGTGAACGCAGGCTACATGGATCCCCATTTTATATTGCGTAGAGAAACACTGGGACACCCTGAGATCGATTTCTTTTCTCGAGAAAACGAATTGCTAAGTTATTACATGGGCTAAGGTTGCCTTACCTGGCCCTAATCGAAGCCACTTGACCTGGTATACTTGTAAAAATACGAGAGAGGACGAGAAAGCAATTAGGTGTCCGAATTTCTTTCCAACCACTGAATTCCGCAGTCTCGTACGACCATCAGTGGTCTAGCCTATGCCCGCCGCAGAATTCTCACAATTATTGGTGAGTCTCGAGTCTACCAGCCGGTTACGGTCAACCACGCAGCCAATTACGATATCTGGGTCAGATATGCCATTCTACAAATACACGCATACACGATTGGCAGTCTCGGGCAAAACTCTTGATTCAGGGTCATATGGCGCTGACAAATAGTGCATAGAATTGGATTTGAACGTGCACGGCTATAAGAGGTGTCCATGAAATTCATTATTGGTATAAGGCTGAAGTGCAATCTATGAATTCCAGAAGAAAGTTCGAAAATAATTGAAAATGAAATGAATGGATGGCGAACTTTTCCTGTCGACCGCAGACTGTATTCTAACACTACTCATAAGGAGTTCCCTGAAGAATAAGGAGCCACCATAAACGGAACGTACCACAGTAAGGAAAACTTTCATCATGCATGGCCGGGTTTTGGTAGCAGTCGTTTTTGCCGTCACATAGTACGCTGATTTCGTGTAAGTGCAGATCTGTTGATTCGGCACTGAAAAACCGGCGTAATTAATGAAAAGGAAACTGCCGTGTGGTGCTATTTTAACGTCTCACAAATTCTGTCTGTTGGATAGAGAACGCTGAAAAAAGGGTTAGGCACCTGTGCTGACAAATGACGGTGGCCATGTCAAAATTGACAACAAAGGTTGGCCTCATTTCGGGCATGGAGCTGTTGACGAAATTCTTGGATATGGTCTCGATGCCTGCGATAAGCAGACAAAAAGCCAGCGGGCCCAGCCAGCCCGTCTGACTCCGCGGGACCATCGTAGCCCTCTCTGAAAGCAATTTATTGCGTACGAAGTTATCCGTATGAATTAAGCGAAATTACGAAGTACATTGTGAACTTGTAGTAATGAATCAGTAGATCGATGAGCACGTCTAACGAATTGGATTAAATGACCTTTACCTGGCCGCCCGGTTCAAACTAGCACACTGATGACCCAGTTACGTTGTAAAGGTTATCAGCGGGGCTGAGGTAATGCGATGACATTGAAAACATTGCTGACGAACACTACCCGAAGAACTTCCCCAAGAATTCGGTCGATCACGTTGTAGATTTAGAACAGGTGGAATTGGTTGTGTGGAGAAAAAGAGCTCCGAAGGTGGAGGTGCAAATGAGAAAGTATATAAATATGAAAGCATTTGGTTTGGGAAAATCGGGCGTCCCACTTATCATAACCATTGAAATCTCGATGGCTGAAAAGTTCCCCAACTTTACTTCTTTAACGGAGCTGAGGACAATTTTATCGATATAGAAATTATATGGATACAGTAAGGTTATAGTACCTGTAAGTCCAAAGACAATCGACTGAAGGAAAGACTAAGTAGAAAAGATGCATAACAGTAGAAGAGGCTATAGCTGGAACAAATAGTACGCGCGAGTTGGCTGCTACTCTATGACAATGCTCGAAGTCTAAACGTTGTGTAAAACACGGCACCGGGCTCGTTGGGAGACAGAATAGGAAAGCGAATGCGAACCCATCCCCGATTACTCATCGGAATTCTCGGCTAATCCATTTCATACTCGTAACGTCTCGTGCACTTTGTGTCCTGTTGATGTTATAGATGTTCGGAGGAATTTTTTGCACATTCCTCCACGTATCAGAATATCATTAAGAAGACTCGTAAGCCGCCCAATGAAAGGCACGTCTTGTCGTAGTCGTTGTGCTCGTCGTCGTCCCCGGACAAGTTCAAGGGCACGACGACGTTCTGCGTGGATGACCACGACATCCACCCCTGCTGATTAGCATGCTCTTATTGTGCTGGGAAAGTACACTACCTGCGCTGCCATCAATGACAAGGATCATTTGTTCGTGAACGTTCCCGAGTGCGTTGAGTACGGCTGGGAACCTAGCTGTATGGGCCGAAGTGATCTCAAGGGTCTAAAGATGAAGCCGCAAGCGAAGACAGACGAAGTGAATAGCAGCATGAGGAAGCCATAAAGACGGCTGTTTTGAAAAAAGTGAACTTGCCGAGAGACCGGTTCCTCAGGACAAAGCTGAGGAAAAAATTGGATAAGAGCGTGTTAGTATACTTGCTCTGTATAGGGGTTGTTGGAGCTGCAAAATCACAATTACGCACAATTGGTTCACTTTTGAGAGAGCAAATTTCTTTGAAAAACCTCCACGGAACAGCGTAAGAGTAGCCACTTCTAAAAGTAAGTCAAATAATGTTGAGGTATAAACGGAAGATATGCCGATTAATTGAATGAAAAACGTTCTGGTGCGTTACCGGTTTAGTTGAGCCCTTTAAGAATGTCTTGGAGGACGTCTACATTCTAACATCGACAGTCTACAGGCATCTTTTTTAATAACCTTTGTCCACTCGTTTTTAACCGTGTTCGCGCTCAAAAAAACAGAACACTGTGGTTACGTTCCGGCTCATTGGCCCCTGATCACCAGCAGACGGGCTGAAAAACCTTCAAAAAAGAGACCTGAGAAGGTTAGATACTTCTAGAAGGTGAGCCCAGATGAGAATGTACCTTTTCTTGGAAGTTGGAAGATAGAGATAGATGGAAATCAGCTTATACAAAACAGTTTTAAGAACCTTTCCAGAAGGCGAGAAAGAGGAGCTCTAAATTGTGTTGCCGAAACTGTTGGGGTACGGCAATACAATTTAGAGCTTTTCTTGCTGGGAAGGATCTGGCTTTTTTTTGTGGCTCTGTATTGTCGGGACTGCTATGCGGTTTCGAGGAAGTGGCAACTCGTGAGTTACAATATCTTGGGCGCATTAGACTTGGGACTATTGAGGGCAGTTGAATGCGCATGAGATGCGGTATTAAGTATTTGTCGCCAACATGAATCCCTTCTGGTTCACCCATCACGAAGCTACTTGTAGATTCTTAAGTGTGGCAAAGTATCTACTAAAGATGTATATTTCAAAAGAAAAATGACTTCTTATCAAATTTTTGTTTTTAAATTTATTTCGTCACAGTATTTGTATCCTAGTAGTAGATTTTCATGAAAACTCAATAAAAAGACTCAATACATTATCGTGAGCTTGGTAGGCTTTTGTGTAAAAACTAGGTCGAGTTCCCAGCAGGAAATTGGATGTGAGAAACTCTTCTGTAGGATGTTCTTTCGATTCTGATCGTGGAGTTCTTAAGCCGTTGTCATTTATAACGAAGCCGAACTAGGCTTTCAACGTTGCCTTGCTTTGACTTGTGCCGGCTCGAAAACCTGCCAACTAGTAGGTCTACTCATTTAATTCGGTGGACATCTCCAAGACTGGTTTCATGAAAGAAGGGGGGCAGAGGAAGGAGGCAACAACTCTGATAAGATTTT
The DNA here is from genome assembly GCA_000469685.2 of Haemonchus contortus. NCBI lineage: Eukaryota > Metazoa > Nematoda > Chromadorea > Rhabditida > Trichostrongylidae > Haemonchus > Haemonchus contortus. The sequence continues at coordinate 37,401,521 of LS997564.1, forward strand.
CTTCCAAACGTTCGAAGGTCTTGATAAGCACAGGGAAACTATGCCACGACGGAAACACTCATGAGAAAAGCGTCTGGGAAGAGCCAAGTTAACAATCGTTAAAGTGGCTCAGTTATGTGTAAATATAGGAATAGTCAACAATCATTACACATTGACTCGAAAAGTTTGAACACAAAAGAAAATCCAGAAGATTTCCTTGAAAGGAGATCATCAACGAGCATAGATTGCAATGGATAGTATGAGCTATGGAAACGAACGGGAGTATGATACAAGAAGATATGGTAAAACCTCAGTTAAGGTTTCTTCGGTCGAAGGAAAAGCTGACATACATTCAGAAATAATGGCTTCTGCAAATGAGGCAGATGAATGTTGAGGCTTTCGAAGATGCAGACGACGCGGTATCTAGAAGGTTCGTTAGACACCGAGGGATCAGGTAATCTCGTTGATGACTCGAGACTCTCCCATTTCGGAGAGTTGGAGGGTAGGGGCGGGGTTTTGTCTTAGCACGGATACTCAAGGTCAGGACATGGGAAACGAAATGAAATGGTTGACCGTCACTGCCTCGGTCGCCTTTACTACTACGCCTCTCACAGCCGCAGACATCTGTAGAAGAAGTCGTACCATATTGCGCCGGCTGGCAATTCATACATAGATACACAAATAAATACCCACGATTGTGAGCCTTATCGTATATATATAGAGCAAGGTTTACGAGCAGCTTGGATGAGTCGCGGTAGGAAGCAGCTAAAGGAATTCCAGCAGAAAAAGAGTGGTTCTAATCGGTAGTGTTACAAGTGTAGGACCAATCTCTGCTAAATGGATAGCTGGATTTTACAAGGAGTTAGTGATGGAGGTCGTTGCCTTCTAAACGAACGATCGCTCGGCCTTTAATCGTTGAACATCGTTTTTTTTTCTTGCCGCCTCCTCCCTCCATTTGGTCTGACTGAGACTCCTCGATAGTCTTCATATAATGGTCGGTCGTAAATTACCAATACTGACATATACGCTAGTGATCGATGACTAGTAACCTCTCAAAATGGGGTCCCCTTGAATGACCATATTTCCGGCTACAATCAGCAGCTCAAAAGTGAAGTGGTGATGAGCTAATGGATTGATTTCAATAGACCTATCTGCTATACGACGACAGCTTGATTTCGATCGAGTAGCCATTATACGTTCTTGAGTTCCCTAAAGATACGGTACCGTTTTCTCGATTTTCCAGCTTTGGGAACACTAACAAAGGAATTTCCATGTTTCGGTCCCTTCACCCCAAGCACATATGCAAATGGAGTCCAGCTCTCCATGGAAGGCTTTAAAGTAGCTATCCGATTTCGGTGAACTCAGATTTAAGCTCTACATCGGATCAGTTTTTAAACAGTTTCCGAAAAATACGTTCTAGAATGGTGAGCAATTCGAAATATCCTCTAGAACGGCTGACCCAATTTCTCAGACAGCTGGGTGGACTAGTGGACTGTCTGGAAAGGTAAGAGGGAGAAGGCCACGTTATGTGCCTGAATGTGCTTTTCATGGAGTGCGTCTTGATAGTTTGCTTTTCGCATGAAGGCAGTGGATGAACCCAGGTTCATGGTACAGAGGGATAGACCAACTAATCATTTTGCAGGTTAATTAGCTACTATTAAGCGGAATTTGATGCAAAAAACTGTTCAGGCGTTCCAACTACTTCACTTTTTGTATCCAATTAGCCCCAACTAGCTCCACGTTTCTCTGAAGACTACTTGTCTCTATTGGGTCAGATGTTATCGGACTGGCTCCCTGTTCATCAAAAGTTGAAGACGTTGTGTTGTAGCAAAGGAGTGGATATGGTTTTCGCCACAACTACTGTCTTCACCCAAGGTAACCTTCAAATTCTTTCACTACAGGAGTTCGTTCTCATACTTTCCGCGGCCCGCAATACGCAAAAAGGTGGGATTTTACAACCACAAGGCGTCAACTTTCTCGATCGGATACCTACTTGGTAGAATCGATTCGATACAGATTCAAAGAGCTCGAATGCGTTTCTCGACTTGCAATGACTAGCATTTTCCACTCATTCACCCTAGTTGACGGTCTACGGAAGAAAGGAAGGAATGGCCTAGGCAGTGCCTACCAGTAATTAAACTCCGAACCACATGTACAGTAGCTACGCTTCTTGACGATATCCAATCATCGTCTCGACCTAGGGCACTTCTTGCAACCAACATTTTACAAGTTCAGCAATTATAGTTTGTATGAAAAAGAGAGTCGTTTTAAAATGGGAATCGGTCGAAGGATAATTAAATCCGTTGATATGGCGTACAGCTCGATTTTATGACCTCTCGACTTGTTTCGGAGGCCATGCGAGAACGGAATTTAGGGCTAGTCAAAAATTTAGTCCTTTTGTAGTCGAGACAGTGCCTAACGCTAATTATCGTTTCTCAAATAATGCACCGGAGTCGTCGTCGTTCGGAGGGCTAATAGACCAATGTCACTGAGGGGGTTAGGAAAGTACAAGCGCTCCCCTAAACATTGTACCAAATCATACAAAATGGATTTTGTTCCGTTATAAACTGCCCTAATTGTTGGATTTTGAATCGAATCAAGTATCCTTCTCACAAGGCTTGCACTGGAGAGCTTCCAAGACAAAAAAATCAAGAGTTTCGGTATTTGGCGGAATTTGAGGATAGCAACTGCGGCTTAGTGAGCGTGGTCACATGACCTTTGTTCATAGCTTAACGAGAATGAACGGTGTTTTCATAGTGATGGTTCACAGTAGTTGGGATAGACAGGAATTCTACATTCTGGCCATATGTTACCTCGTGATGGTTACTTAGAATTGGCTCCTTGTTCACAGATTACGTGAAATGTCGAAGGAATCGTGTAGAAATCTCGAAGATGGACAGGGATGGTAGGGACGAGCTGAACACTCTGCTTTGCACCATTTCGAAAAGACAACGAATAGTCATCAAGACAAAGAAATGGTTATAAATTGATCAATAGGCACAACAAAAGTATATAATTCGAATGAAAACGTAAAAGGTAGCTTCTTAAGAACTCTCCAATGGCTGGAGCTTTTGCCCCAAATTTGATGACCATGATTTTCCCCGAATTCCACACTGTAGGATGTCAAGAAAATAAATTGCAGATATTGAGTGGTTTCGCTTTCACTAAACATAGCAGTGAATCATTGTATACTTCTATGATTTTGCTGGATAGAAAAGCGTCGCATTGTAAGAAGATTTATTCTCTTTTACAGAGTTCGTTGAATGCTCCCATTCTTGTCTGAGAGTTGAAGTCCACTCAGAAACATGGTACTAGCAAGTCGCTTTAAGAATTGACTACATATGAATTCAAAAGCTCACGAATCTGAATACTAAACGAACACATGGCAAGCATCGAAGGGATCAATTGAGCAGCCCACTTACGAGTTCTATACTAAAAATTTGGCTTTAATGCTATGAGCTACCTTTTCACGGTCGTCCTGGAAAGTACGGGAAGCTATTTCATTTTTCATGTTTTTATGAGCAATATCGAAATATTTTAAAATAAACTACTGGGGCCACAAGTACATTATTTTCCCAAGAATGTGGATATTTCAAGTATAGTTGATATTCAAACAATATTGAGCCCAAACTGCTTAATTATTAGCTCATTAACTAGTCACTGACTCAATCTCTTACACAATTCTGTAATCATTTCTACCGTAAACGAATGGAAGACTTGGGTGGTCCGTATGAGATGCGCACGCATGTACTTCTTCACGTTATTCCCGCTGAGCTACAGTTATTATGAAGCAAATTGTGAATAAGCTGAAGCTTTTTTCAAGTAGAAGTTCAAACTGTGTTATCTAGGCGGTATAGGGAATTTTCAGGGTGTAGAGAGATGTTCGTAACCTTGATAAGTCAGCATTTCTCTTTTTTTGTGCGTTCATCTCTAGATTCCTTAGTAATATCAGTGAGTTTGAAAAAAAGGCAAGTCAAACGCTCAGCTATTATGACCAACAACTGATTATGCGTCCCACATAATCAGTTGTTGGTCGCTCAGGCGGTAGGAGATTTTTAAACAGTTATTGCGACAATAAAAGCCCGAAGTTTTAAGTCAGTCTCCGGAGTGACTCAACAAGAGCTCTGGAAAAGTGGGGCAATGGAATGTTCTGAAAGCAACCACGTCTTGAACTAGAAGTAGACTACGACCACAAAAATAGCCATCAAAGCCATACTGCAGATTAGCGCACCCTGCGATAGCGCGGTATTGACGCTAGGGAGAAGGAGAACTCGTATTAAAGTCGAATTTGAAATATTCATTTCCGTATTTTCAAGGGCGCTACGTATCACTATAAAAGTTTGCATTACGCTATTTGCTTGGTTAGAATCAGTCCTTTGCGAGCGCTAGTCGGCAGTGGGCAAGAATTGAGTCCGTTAGTCGGAAGTTTTACCTGCTTTGAGGAAATATCAGTTATGGAGTCCACACTTTTTCATCGCTAGGCTATTTTCAACCGACAAAGGTGAGGCTGAGGTAGGATGAGCCACTTGGTTAACTTTGATATGGTTTAAAAGTTTTACCCATCAACTCTGGCTCAAATTCAATTAAGTGAGTACGGATGGTGCAGACCGGAGCGTGCCTGCCGATGAGAAAGCTGGCTTTTTTTACAACAATCACTCCTCCTTTATCTCTTTTCTATTTTAATGCTTAACCTCTTGAAGAACCGTCAACAGAAATAGGGAGCTATTGATAGGTACTTTAATAGTTATGTAGAGATTGATATATTTTACCTGTGGCCAGTCATTGATTCCTCAGTACATAATAATCTCTACTGCTCAACTGATAAAATATTAAGAAGCGGGATGTCGCGGAATTCAATATTCGTTTTTGAATTAAAAACTTATTCAAATTCCTAAGGGTAATAATGCGATCGTTAAATGCAGTGAGGAAGTCATGGCCATTGTATCGTTTGGAGGTGTTTATTGCCTTTTAAAGAGGCCTTGAACTCTTTTGGCTATTCTTTGAAGTTAACTTAGCTCCCCTAGGAAATTAGCCCAATCGACTTGTCCGCCCATAATCATTGGTATAATCTAAGGAGTGGCGCTCTAGTTAGACAAGTAGCGGAGCAACAAAAGAAGGGTTCGATCTTGTCATTCGATCGGTTGTGGGGACAAAACTATTAGTGGAAATGCAGTATTTCCGAAAAGCTACCGTACCGATTGTATTTTTCATAATTCTTCTCAAAAAGTGCTTTTTCACATCAAAATAGCGGAGGGTAACAGATTGAGAGATGGACAAAACGAGCTTCCTCTAAAAGGCGTCTAGTTCATCGTTCAGAATCAAATCTGCATTTGAATAAGGACTGTAGCTGGACTAGGAAGCGATATTCGAAGCCAATCTATAGAAAAGGCCTCAAAGAGCAGAGCGATATCTCTTCCGAATGATTTGGTTTGCTATGGTTTGGACGACTTATAGCTCTACTATCCATATCGAAATTTGGTTGGTTGAAGGGGTTCAACAGAAAAAAATCAATGCTCAAAAAAGTAGCGAAACCTTATGGGTTTGAAACGAACTGTAGAAGTGAATGGCTAAGAAAATCGCGCAGGATAACTATCCACAGAAAGTCCAGTCATGGCTGGAACGGGTAGTAAAGTCACCTTGAACTGGAAAAACCTGGAAGAATGTCCCTATTGAGAAGAGCAAACACATCTAGGCGAGATGCCAAGGTGACTTAAACAGGGTTCATAGCATTTTACGGCCTTATGGCGGGGTCGTCGATGTTTTCGTTGCTATTCGCCATAAATTCCAAACAGATGCAGGACTTGAGAGATTGGGACCATCTCAACGACGTCGTCGTTGGCAATGACGCAACGGACGGGGCGGCTCGGAGACGGATCTGTGGGCACTGATCGCATAGGGCGTTGCGCAAGTCCAGAGATGGTTGGTTTTGATTGTAAGGTGCTAAGATGTCAACCGATAGAAACTAGCGATTAGGCTAACGGTGGCTAGGACAGCTTGACTCAGCGAGCGCCGCATGTCCCGCTTTCTGAATTGGCCGTCTCCAGGGACATGACACTTGACATGCGTCAGTGAATGCCAACCGTTCTCAGGTAGAGATTGTACTTTTAGAGTTGAGTTCTGGGTCAGATCGGACTCGTCAAGTTGAAGGGTCAAGAGCACATTTTGTGTCTGTGCAAGGTAACATTTGTCGTTGCAACAACAAGAGACACGTCAAGAGATTGACTGTCCCTTTTGGTTGCGCTTCCAAAAAGAGGGACACTGAAGATCTGAGAACTCGATGAATCATAACATGGTCGTTTCAATACTTTGCGGCTTTGCGTTAGGAAGAGATTTCGAAGTTTACCACAGTTGTATATCACGGTTTAGGTTGGCCGGAAAATTGCAACCCTTTCAAAACAGTCGCCAAATTGCGGTCGCTCAATCGCAAATAACAGTGCCAATCTGAAATATCGAGAAAGATAGGATGCGCAAACGTTACATGGCAAGCGAAAGCGGCCAATATTCCGGGTTCGGTCCGTTTACGGATATGGTCATGTCCAATGCGCTGCTCGAGAAGTGTCTGAACCACAACGGGCTGCGCCCAGCCAAAATCTTAGTTATAATCATGGCTGGTGGGTAGGATAGGTACAGCCACTGATAAGCGGTGACTGAGAATCGACAAAAAGGTTCAGAATTCACTCCGAAATGCACGCATGCAACGGCCTACTAGAATTCATCGCCGTTCCATATTCTCTTTTGTGACCGGATGCGTGCAATTACTTTTTCAACAAAACTCCTTCCACTTGGATTGAATTTATTACGGCCCCTCGAAACAAAAACACCATTGTGAAGTGCAGAGAAGCCAACGGCCTTGAAGTGGTCAGCCGCCGCCATTCAGGCCAGCCATGAACCTTTCCAAAAAGAAGCCCTATAGGGCATAGTAATTTCTAGAAACAGTATATAAAAGAATTGCCCGTTTCATCTCTGTATCTTGGAAGAGTGCTCAAAGAAAGGAGACTCAATGGCAAGTAAGACCGCTCTCGTCTGGAACAAGGCTCACCTCAAATCTGCCAACGAACATCAGTCCTGGGAAAACGGAATGATTTAATATCGATCAAATGAAGATATGGGAAAATGCTTACAGAGTTGATTGCATGGGTTAGATATACAGGGTGCGCCATAAATATGGTAACAGCTTTTTCGGACGTGCGTAAATTCCTTGTTTGGAGAGTTTCTCCAAAACTGCACCTCCCCCTTATGTTCATGATATACCTTAGCCCACATATCTACTTTGGTATTCTCACTCGTCAGATTTCGAAAAATGGTGAAGCCTCGCAGTCATCCACCAAACCCTTCCGTTTTTGCGCGCACTTGGTGAGTCCTTTTCCGGGGTCGTTCCTCGTTTCAACATTTCCCACATGACAGCCTCTTGAATCGAATAGCGTAGACAGGTCGAAGACAAACCTCGAAATGGCCATCTTGTCTCTTATACGACCCTTTTTTCCGAATACAATTTCCTGGAAAGGAGTATGATGCAGAACCTGCAGAAACACGAGAAAAATGACTGCTGATTGCTTGTAATGTTTCTACTCCGATGGAAAGCGTATACCCAGAGTGAAAAGAATTGTATCCAAATAGGATTCGAAAAGCTCCATAGGCATTTGACGAGAAGAAGCTGGAAATAGAAAGTACATTTTCTAGGTGTTACTTGGCCGCGGCACGCGCTTCGACACACTTTTTTTCTGACTAAAGAGTGTTTAACGAGGAAGAAACGTTGAGATTTCAGAGTGTACGTATATTTCATACTACGAGTGCTGAAGCAGCTGAGAAAAGTCAGATCGTCTCTCATATCCATTTTCTCTTCTTTTATGATAGTTTGGGCTAGAATCTCTACCATAACAACGATACAGCAAATTTTGGTCAAGAAAAGTAAAAAACCTAATCCGAACCTCTTAGGAAGGGTTTTTCTGGAAAGATGCAGCTGAGGCCCGAAGATTTTCCGGGGGGTACGACTTGATAACTGCGACGCACTTGCTCACGAACGGGAAAAGATCAAGACTGGTGCTGAGGAAATGTTCGCGACCATACCCTACCTTCCAATCCTTTTACGAATTTCCTGGACCACAATGTGATGGGGTCGCTTTATATAGTCCATGCTGGAGAGGAAAGCCTGCGCTTCAAAATGAAACCACTGTTGCTTTTCCTAAGAAATCAGTGAAAGAAGCCCAGGACTGGAATTTTCCAAAAAAACTCAGCGTGCCACTGTCGATGAGTAGCCGGAGCGTCCTTCGAGCTATAATTAGTACAGGAAATGGTTTTATAAGATGACGGTGTGTTCGTTTTGTAGATGTGATGCACAGTAAATAATTCACAAAAATTGATCATATGTCAACATGAACTGCGGTTTCTGGAGGCCAATATTTTTGTTACCATATTTATGGCGCACCCTGTAGATTACAATTCCAGAGCTCTGCACGTCAATTGCTCGTCATTCTTCCCGAAAGTAGTGGGGAGATTCTTCCCAGTTCCTTCCGATTTTGGCCATGTAAAGGACTGATGCCTTTTTTGATGGTCACGTGAAAGAGTCTCTCGTCCTGTGCTCCGTACTCCAGTTCAACTGTGGCTACCACCACTTAATTATTGTGCTCTTCGACCATACCAAGAAAGCACTCCTATGAACTTAAGCTGCAAAATATGGCACGTGAAGCTATTTAGAACATGTGCCTTCAACTCATCAGCTTAGAGCGGATAGCCGATCCAAGATCCATTTTCGCTACTACTGATGAAGCGCTAACTCAAACATGGCGTTTTTTCCTAAACGAAGTTCAGAAGCCATTAACCGTCCCTAACAAAGGAATGGTCAAGGTTCTTTTGGCTTGACTGGCAGTATTAAGTGTAGCCCAAATTCATTTCACGGCATAACACCCGAAGAGGAGCTTTAGCTTCCGTCTAACTACAATTTCGATTTCAGTATAGTATTCAATGTTGTTGAACTATAGCGGGTTGGGGAAAGCGATATTGGTTAACTGTTGTTCAGGAATAGTTCTACATTATTTCTGTTACAACTACCTTATCACACCTATGTCGGCTCATAGAGCTTACATAGTTGTATGAACTTACAGTTCATGAAGAGTGACTCATTTGGCGCTCGAAGTTTTCAGCCTGAGAGCCGAACTTGCAGCAACAATCTCCAACAACCCTTCTGTTGACCGCGTAGCCCATCCCGAGAAGGGCATCGCAAGTAAGATTTCGGAGAAATTCAAAGACTAGCTGACTTGGGAACTGGCTATCTTAACCATAATAACCTCTTTCATTAAACTAGTGCTGTCACGAATTTAGATAAATACGTGACAACTACGCAATAGATCAATCAAGTCATGTTCCCGTACTAGAAAGGCAAATCCGATTATGATCACGAGTGGGAAGACAATTATAAAGTTGGAAAAACACGTTCGATGATCAGATACCATCAGATTTCCTAGAGCTAACGCGAAAAGAAAAAGCTTATCTGGAATTGAACTAAAGGCCACAACCATGAGAAACCAACGAACAGAATTTAGGTAATCTGAAAACGATCATTAGCTCTGTACCAAGCACGTGAAAGGAACCATTGCACTGTGGGGCATGCAAGCGGAGATGACGAGGGGATGATGATCGTGAGGGGAGGAGGCAAAGTCAGGAGCGATTTTTGTGGCTCAGGCGTTATCGTCATCGAAAATGAGATGCCACACGCAATAAGATTACGGAACGTGCGCAAAAACTGTCGGGGTCAAGGTAGTGGGAGAAGCAAAATGCGCACTGAGCGGTCGTGACGGAATAGGAACAGGCTGGCGCGCTAAGCGGAAAGGATAATGAGGAACCGAGAGGAAGCTGGAAAGTGGAGAGGAGGGAATTGAGTGAAGAATGTTGAGATCTGTTCTAAAAGGACAATTCAAGGCAGACAAACTGCCAGGCACTATGGAAACCTCTATAGTCGGTGACATGAATATAAGAAACACACCTTTTCGTGGGCTATCATGCGGTAGTCTCGAAGGGCATCGCGTTGAACGCATGATTTGCTTGTTGGGTTTCGAATAGGAACCCGCTTAGCGCAGTGAGGCCTTACATTGCTGCCGACAAGATATTTCAGTACCGGACTAGTTTAAATTGTACATCAGCTGGATCCAGCCACGTGTCTTGGCCCTCCCTACTATTTCTCATATTGGAATTAGATTCGAACGCTCTGCCTTCAGGGGAACTTGCCCCAGTAGTGTGCTGGAAGAAAAAATGATTTAGCAGTGGTGTCACAAGGGCTCAAACTTCGATATTTTCGGCAAAACTCTCCTTAAAGACGGCTCAATAAGGTTCTTGACGTGTTCCCTCCTCTTCTACTCCATTCACTGAAGATACGTTCGGCAGCATTCGATTCAGCCCAAAAGATTCGCTTTTGGAGTAGTTACGATTTATAGTAGAAGCGCTTTGATTTATTGGCTACGACTGTTCAGTTTTCTGGGATTGCATTCTTCCCTTACCACTGCGAATGAGACTATATCGGCCTAAATTGAGCAAAAGCCACTGCCTCGGTCGAGAACATAGACAAGCGGTGGTAGGTTTCCCCTTATACAACGCCGGAGGTGCGCTAGTATAATATTGACCATATTTGCACGGTTTCTTGCGATTATTTCGATCCTTCGTCATCGCCACTATATTTGGCATCAATTTTTCTCCCGTTGAACCTACTGATCGTTCATCACGTCATCGTGACCTGAACCTTCAAGTGGTGTCCGCGGTGTGAATTTTTTCCATGGATACCTTTTTAGGTGCTGGCTGTGTAATTCTGGCTTTCACCGTATTGTAAACACCCTCGAAAAGGTCGTTGAAATTGGAGATGGATAATGATCATACTGAGGAAATCTCGCTCACTTCAACAGTTTTGCCTATAATCTTAAGCACTGAGAGTAGGAAATAGGAGATGTCAGCATGGCCAATCCCTAAGAGATGCTTCATTCACCGTAATAGGGTCTCCAGAAGACTGTCCGAAAGTTATTGGATACTATTATATATAAAAAGCGTAGTATTCAAAACTCCGAATCGTTCAATGCTTTCTGTCTCATATAGGCGTCACATCTGATTGTCCAGAACAGGAAAATCGGCCAAATTTCCTAGACTGATAGATTTCGTAGCTGCGAAATTATGTACGGCTGATCTCTTTTCGGTGAAATTTGGTATTTAATGTCCTGCTTATTTTCGAACCCTGCGAAATGACCCAAAAATTTCTATTCAACCTCTGACTTATAAGAAAATATAGCGGCCGAATCCGATTGGAATGCCCCTAAAACGGTGTCCTTATTTTTCTACTCTACGGGGTCATGCAATTTAGCTATCTTTTCCGGATGAAAGATTCTTTCACGGGTTTCCAGAAGAAGGCTATTTGTTGCAAAAATTCCGCTCATTCCGGAAATTCGTGGTCCCCTGAGGTTCATGCTAAGACCCCAAGACCAGTAGGGTCCTTCCAATATTCTGCTCCCATTTGACTCAATCGACAACGATGATGAATCTAGCGATCTATGACGATGACAAAGGAACGAGGTCATATTTGCTGTTTGATTTTGCCTTCTTTGTAAAACCGGATAGAATGTTTGTTTAAAAATGCGAACTGTTCCTAATTGATGGTCATGTTTCATGGGGGCGTTATGGGAGTGGTGCATGGCCAACTACCTATTAAAATTCATGGCGGCGGGATCTTCTGCTGGCTATAAAGGCTTTCGAAACAAGGTTAAACAGTGTATTTGGAGGGCTTAAAAGAAGCGTTCTTTTCTGCAGTGATGGCAGCGCAGCAATATCAGGGCACGACGGACTCGGCTATGATCCTAAGCCTCCTTCGAGAACTTGTCTCCCAGATCAAATCAGAAGTGCACTGAAAATGCTCGCGGCTCACGTTGTGCCCTTTCAGGGACCAGTTTATTGCATTTTCTATTATCATGACGAAGGTAGTAGCGAAAGGTGATGGGTGTGGTGCAAATCAAGAAGAAACTGGGAACTGTTCATCGGTACTGAAGTGGTAGCAATGACTTCTCAGTGTCTGACACATGCTGACCATCCGTTTCATAGAATTAGGCACATTTCTCGCACTCAGAATTGAGGCTCTCAAAGAGTTGAGATTCGTTTTATCAATTTCTTTGAGAACATGCTGGTGAGTATCCAAGACTGCTTATTTCAACCTTGAAGTGGCGCTTAGCCGAATTCTGACGGCTAAGGAGCATGCGATCCTCGGTAACAGCTGAAGCTGTATGAATTATGATGATGATGTCTTGTTCATCCTTTATAAGTCACTAGATCGACTACTGATTTGTTTGAGAAAGGATTGGGACATAAAAGGTCCTTTCTATATATGGCCCCAAGGATGATCGGTCACCACTAATCCCTTTGCTGTTAATCTTTCAGCCAATTGATGGTTTTAGAGTCTAATAAGTTTTTAGTCTAACTAGGATCATTCTTCTTGATTGGTTTCCAGATTCTCATTAATGTCGGTGTTCTCATTAAATAGACGTTTGATCATAAAAAGACTGAATCCCTAATCGGATAGACGCGGAACAAATCCACTTTACTGCCGTTGACCCGGCGCTAACACTCGTAATAGCCGTTAGCTATATAAAAAACATTGTTGTCCACTCAGACGTGCACAATTGCAATGGTTTCTGGATCTATGACTGGAAGCCGTTACAATCTTCTTTGTCAGAGCCCGTTATAGCGCTAAATGGGTCTGGTGATCGAATGACCCTAGAACCTTGACCCTATAGCTCAAGAATCCGAAACGCTCGAATTGGACGGATTGCGGTTACATGAAACATGAGATCGCTCGCATCAAAAAATAGCCTAAGCATAATTGACCTTGAATCACGAAACCATATCATTGGCTCGGCTCGGGTAGAACTCATCTCGAGTTTTTCATGCGACAGGATCGTCAAGCAGTTTACGATCGCCAAAAAGAGCACCGACCTGAATTCAAGGAATCACATAACACTTACAGTACAGCGAACAAAAACGACTTTTAAGTCCCTATTCTAATCTTTCCTCGTTGGAATCTCTGAAATCAGTCAGCTGAAGAACCGAACGTTGCTACAGTACCCTCCGCAGGAGTTTTTCATGCGACAGAATCGAGTCATGCCTATTTCAACAATAGATAGGGCTTTAAATATCAATGTGGGAACCAGTGTGATTACCTTTTTTTCGGGAAATGACACAGTCGTGAAGAAGTATTTGAATACGGGCACAAGGCACCACGATGTGCTAACTATAACCAATCGGGATTTAGTTGTTCTTAAGCTGGGCAACAGGTTCATTGTGGTGTTCGTGGGCATATTCCTATTATCCGTGATAAGTAAAAGAGGGGACAGTGGCACGCAGGATGCGGCGGCCGAGCTATGCGGCCAGCGGATGATCTTCGGACCTTTGCTCACGTTCGCCTGCTGATCGCTTTAATTTCATATTTGACTCTTTGTAGCATGTGAATATGTTTCTCGTTGGTATTGGCTCGATAGGACGAAGATGGTGTAGTGGTAAGTGCTGTATCATCTCAAGCTGAATGGTCCGAATTTGAAACCACTCCCTCAGGCCAACCAAGCCTTCCACCCACTTCAGGGTCAGCTTTTTGGTACCAAAGCCGTCTGGGAGGCTAAAAACACTGACTTGTACATCGGCTGGTCATCGGAACTAGTTATAAAGTACTCAAACTTCGCAACAAAAATTCTGATTCTAAACTACGAGGGTGCATTCTAGTGACGAGGTTGCTTCAGGCCGAAGATTCCATCCGTATAGCCGTGTATAGAGGGCAACGCCTTCAGGGAACCCTGCGCCTTTTCCTACCGATTTACTGACACCTAAATATAATAATTTTGACTACGAAGAAACTGCTTGTTTAGCCTGGCGAGCATTATCCAAGATCAACTTCTCGGGCCATGCATCCATCACGGACTCCGCCTTTGCAACATTAAAGATGATCAATGTCTACTGTGTGCATTTTTCGTGTATGATAAAAGGTGCTAAGAGGGCGACATCGAAACGCTGACACCAAGACCCTAATCACATTTCTCGGATGTTGACAAAAAACTGGGAAGTTGTTATCAACCAAACTCGAGATCTAGGTAACTGGAGCAAATTGAAACAAGTAAAAAAAGCACTTTGTGATTGGTGAAGAACTTCAAACCGCCTTTCACATTCGCCCATATTTCATAAGGGACTTAATCAAATTGAAGGTAGACGTTCTTTAGGAATAATAAATCGACATGCCATCATGCTACATACATTATAACTCGGGCGTATTGGAATGCAAGACTTTGATATCTCCATCTAGGCTTTCTTTCTTAACCTTACCACAAATCTCATTGTAGAACCAAAGTAGCAGTGATACAATTGAAAAGCAGTAACTGACAGAAGCAAAATTCTTCCAAATAAAATGCTACTAATAAGTGAAATTAATGCTCAGAGGCTTTCTTGTCAACTAGAGATCATGTTTTCATTTATATCTGTGGTCAAAGGAGGGTTAAATAACATTTGGCGGAAACGATCATTAGGGATTTGGAAGCGAATAGAAAGATTTCAAGGCTTTTATAGACGTCTCTTCTGTAGATGTTACTTGATCCTGTGAAAAAGCAGGAATCTAGCTGTAGTCGTTATCAAAGTTTTCCCTCTTAATAGGCATTACGAGCCTGTTCAATTTAGCATGAAACAGTGGGCTAAACTGAGACTTGTCTTCCCTCCGATGGTAAGGGAAATGAAAACGCTACCAGACTTCAATTATAAGCTTTGAGAAATATCCTGCAGCAAGGGAGGTGATTCGCAGTGAATTCCTACTTGATACAGCTCGGTTTCGAATAAAATGAACAGTTATATAACGATGTCCATGGTAAACGAACTGTTTGAACTGAGTGTATGATTAGTTTCCACCACATCATTTTTATTACCGATACGAGATGGGAAAACCTAGGAATAGTATGAAGGTTAGGAAACCTCAATCACACCATTTTGCCATTGACACAGCGTGCCATATAGAACGGAGCATTTCCTGTGTGGGTACCTCCACACTCCTCAAAATAAACTGCTGGGGGACCTGTATTCTCGTTGAAAATTTCTATTATGATCGTAGGCATTGCTTTCTTTTGTATGGAGACTTGAACAAAAATGCATCTCTGCTCTTTTTTCACATCTTTCAGAAGCCAATGAGTTGTTTCATAGGATTCCAACTTAGTTGAACGTAAATGACCATTCAGTTTTCCAATGTGGTCTCGCAATCGGAGGAGGAGGGTTTAGTGTTGTATTTGTACAATTATTAGGAACGGCTTCATAAAAAAATACAAAGTAACGGTCTCGCAGGTTACAAAATCCTCTGAGCTGAAGTTTCGTTTTTATCAGACTTCTTTTGTGGGATCAAGTGGTTAGCTTCTGCTGATGATGAGTTTCCCTGTAATTTCAAAACATCTACGGCTCACTACACCCGGCCATTTTGGTTTGGAAACGAACGGGCATCTGTTTTCCGGACTTCAACCAATCACAAGGACGAAAATATTCATAGTTCCTTTATAACCCTACAATGTTATTAATATTTTTATCCCCTTTATGTTACCAAAGTCATTCCTATCCCCTTTTCAGCCGCAGGTCTCATTTTTACAGGCCAGATACCTTATATCATGTTATCCTGGGAATTTCTTCAATTTTCACTGGTTTCCCTTCGTAGCGGTCGTTCTGTAGAGTCTGTCACATGTAATCAAAAAAATCGCGATGAGTTAGAGGCTGATAGAAAGTATTTTTTGAATCGCAGAATTCGTTCGGGTCAAAAACGCCTTCACTTCATCCTGTTACTGGACTCGCTTGAAGGGAGGGTAATTAGGGGAAGTGTTTGGTCGGCTTAATCACTGCCCTGGAATTCACGTTACTATAACCCTCGTTGAACATCTTTTGACTTTGATTTGTACGGTTCCTAAAGCCTTTGCTGAGCTAATTCTATTACTGAGTCCGTAACGTCAAAGCAGAAGTTGTGCATTGCCTGCCATGCCTTCAGGCTTTTTGATAGGAACAGCGGCATTCTGTTAAAAGCCCAGGAAGTGCCCTACCAGACAGAGGCGAATGTCGAGCTGTCGCCCGCTGACCCAGTTGTCAAGGTCGTTGTTGAAATGACGTTTGTTGGCAGTGGCCGCTCTCGTTGGGAGTCGTCATCGGCGCAGCTCTTGACAGGCGAATGTCTAGACATCTCAAAAATATTCATTTTACATAGAACTCTGGATAAGTGCAGCTGAACGCTGAAAGCGAACCAACAGGGACACACGAAAGTACTAGTTTTCAGAATTCTTTTCAGTGCTTGAATCGCATGAGACTGGGAAGAATCGGGAATCCCATATCGCAGTGGCTTCAAACAAACCTGGCATTGGAATCTTGTTGAAGAAAAGTAGCAAAAGGTTTCATTGCATGCTCTGTAGCAATCATCAACCCTTAGGATACCCTCACGCCTTGTTTCCGGCTCTCCTAATAAACTTCATCCCCCTGCAGCTCTCATTCTCCCTGAGGACGCTTTCCAGCACTCTCCCGAAACGGGTGGGGAATTTTTTTGGTGGGCTGATAACGCACAACCATAATATTACATACAGTTTCGGGATGATCGTCTTCAGGCTTTGCCTTGGCCCGTGAGCGTCAGGCGTTAAGCGTTCAAGCGGCGACGCGAGTGAGAAGGCACACGATTTACGCGGTGCATTTATGATATTTTGAAGCTTTTTCACTGCGCAACATACACATTGAAGGCACACTCCAAGATGATGTGTAAGCTGCCCGATGTATGGAGATCGAAAAGGGACAGGGAAGCATCCAATGAAAACCAAACCGCTGATGTACGAAAAAATATGAAACAGAGGAGGCTTGCTTTGAGCAGAGTAACGAGATTTAGGGTGCCAATAGGTTGCTTCACGTGTGTTGCTTTATGCAAATCAACGCTTGAGGTGAACAACTGCGGTACTATCCAGTCGTTTTCAGAGAGAATTTATTGTCCTGGGTGAAATGTTATTCGCAAATGCTATATGACCCTTGTCCCCGTATTGACTCGCTCTGTCGCCATCGCCCAGTTGTATGACTATATGTATTTGACTTATTTTTGACTGTGACTTTTGTATGACTTTGTATTTTCCTTACAGTTAGTTCATACTCAGCGGAAAATCTCTCGCTCAGCGAACTTCAAGCAGTCATGGTAATCACTACTGATAAGCGAAAGGGCAAAGTGAAGAAGACACGTGGGAGCATACCAGAAGCGCATGCAATTTTGATGTAAGAAAGTTTGTTATATCGGTTACAGCACCGTGTGCATTGATGTTCTCTTACAGAGAGCGCTTGCCTGCGTTGTTTTAAAGCTCACTGTAGGCATCTACTGGTGAGACGATTGAAATTTAATGCCACTAATTCATGCCGATGATACCTGCGATGTCTGCTTGCGCTGACTTATTTTGAGATGCACTATTTTTGCAAGCCAAACTAAATATCCAGAACCTATAGAACGTTGATGATTTCATGATAAAAATAAATGCGACATGTAAAGTTCAAGAAGGAAAGAAAAAGAAGCGATGTAGAAACATCAAATAATAGCTTCGCTCGTTTACCTTACGTCCTAATAGCAGTCTTGCTCGACTTACTCATTAGATGAATACAGGCTAAGTTCAGATGTAGATGTGGCCTACAGCTTTCTAAGCCCTATCAGACTTGTAGGGCTGAGTCTCGTTGGTGATGGGAGGACGAAAAGACATTCGAAGGGATGGGGTTCTTACCTAATGAGAATCTTTCGTGAAACAGAGTCTTTTCTTTCTCAACGACTATTGTATGATATCGCCTACGAGAGGAACTGGATTAAATGACCCAATCTGCTCAATGCATGCTGCGATTCTCAATTGGTTGTCTCGCAAGCTCCACATGTTCGTTGCTTCACTCGCTGTTCCCGTCTGCAGGACAATGTACGGGTTGCTCCGCGAAGTCCCAATGGCTAGGATACTTTCCGATTGGCTATCTCCCAAATAGATCCATCATGACGGTGAGAGGGCACGAGTATTTTGGCGAGATTTAGTTCCATTCCCTTGGTCGCCCTCTCGCCGAGAGTAAGGGAAAGAGAACAGGCTGACCTGCATCCCAAGCTTAAAGGCACGGTTCACGATAAAAATGGTTACTGAGTTCTTCCCACAGGAATACTCAGTGGCTTCCAAGGGTAATAGGAAGGACCCTTTCGCGCCCAAAAATTTGACGTTTAGGGCATAATTTAAACCCTGTTCCCGGCTCGCGCGGCCTCGGACGAGTTTCGAGGCAATACAGATTGCAGATTTTCGCTGTAGGACCCACACACAATCAGCCGTTCGTTGAATAATGAGGCCATGTTTTCCTTCTACTCTTTTGTTCTCTGTTACTCTTTTTGCTGTTGCAATCCTTAATCTAATTTTCTACCCCGCGGACTGAGAAGGGTGGGCTTTTTTTTTGCTGTTACTAGGGTTTTTTGTTAACCTATGCTTATGGGTGAATAAATTTTGGCTCACCGTAGCCAGCGATTAGCACCAGGAGGCTCATCGGCTCACGCACTGACACACATTGTATAGCTCGTCCAAGTGCCCCATTCTTCTCCATCATCTGGTCTCACTCTCTCCAGCCCCCTTTTTAATAATTTTCGAAGCCTTTTTCACTTTGGAAACACCGATTCCCCTAGTTTCTTCCCCTTCATCGCTGTGTTTTCCACCTTATCTTCCATTTTTCGTCATAATCTGGATTGCACAAAATTATCGTGAACTGTGCCTTTAAAAATTCTAATATTTTTTGAATTGTGGTCATGTCGAGCGATCATAGAAAGTGACGAGGCAAATACCACTCACATAGTTGAAGGCAGATGAAGGTGTAAAGGCCCTCTGCATTGATCTTCTGGAACGCTTGAAACAAGTCAAGGCACTGCCTGTAAACTACTTCACTGCTTCTCAACTAGGTGAGGAGAAGCTACAAAGAAGAGACGAGAGCATGTGCTCATCACACACTGAAGAAAAGCTATTACTAAGCTTTTTGCATAAAAGGATATCGAACGAATGGGTACTCTAGCCTGTACCAACACTGGGTGCTTATTATGCAAGATCAGTTTAACCACAGATAGAAGCTGCAGTAAACTGTTATCATTGGTATCACTGATTTACATAGCAAATGAAACGGAACTTCCACAAGACCTCATTCCATATTGACCTACCGTGAAAGTTGGCCGTCTCAATGGACGAAACACTTCAGAAAATACTAACTGTCCTACTTATTCTGTTCTTCATCTACTGGCTTTACTACTGTTGCGCAAAAGGCTCATCTGGCAAAGATAGCACCCAAGTGCTAAGAATGGGAGGGGCTGGCGAAGGTGAGTCTAAAATCTAGTACATTCTAAGTTTCCTTTGTTCAAAAACCTTTATCTTGACAGATTCACTCCCGACTAACTAAAGCCTGTGTCACAAGTCACAGTTATAAAGCAGTTCGGGGATAGGGAGTAGTCAAAGGGATATGGGTAAACCCGCATAGTCCATAAATCACACGTCGTTTGGATAGCAGGTGCCCATCTAAGCAACCGCATGGGGTTTGAAAGGCCCAAACGGGCTTCTACGTCCTCAAGAGGGTTTTGGTCTGTTGCTGGTCTTATCAGCAATCAATGGTAACTTTCTACTTTCTATTACAGCGACGATGTTCATGATGAGACGTACAAGTAGTTATTTTGGAAATCTATCGGGATCGTCCCGACGGCTTTCTTCTTCTCCTAGAAACTCGCTAGTAGTTCTACAAAACAGGGATTCGAGGTCCAGTCATAGCAAGCTCAACTATTTGATAGTGTAATCGTGATGAATCGTTTGAATACCCAACAGCCTACCCTCAGGGCTATAGGGAAAGAGGTTGACTTCTCTTCGTGAAGGTTCTTTACAATGGGTCATTTATTCGACTGCTAGTACTTAGTTTTCGCTATTCAATCCTTATCCTCCTTTCGTGGACATCTAGATGCTACTCTTCATTCCTAATCGGTTGTCTTTGTAGAATGATATACTCACGGACGGACTAGTCCTTTTTTGAAAGAGCTACGGTTTCAAGATGACGAGATTTCGATTGCATACTGGCACCTCGGAGGGCTAGTGAGAGGGAAGGACTAGGCAGAAGGATAGAGAGATAGGCTGGAAAATTGCAGGAAGGATCCTTGATTGGCAACTCAAGTTTCATTTCAAAGCACAACTCTGCAGCCAAGTAACCGTAACTAAGAGGGATGAGAATTGCAATGTGCAAAGAGAGAGCCGGGAAATCGACTATGTGTCTTGCAGTGATGTTCCTTGTTCTGATTTGGTGACGTCAATTGTGATGTTTTACGGAATATAGGCAATATTTATGATCAAAAGAAGCTATAGGGCCATAACTAGGGGTTGTCGTGGAGAGAAGAAGGAGGAAGGAAATCACCATTATCCCTTTTTCACCAGAAAGCTTCGTCACACGGGGTTGAATGATCAACTACCCTTTTTCCAATGATGTTACAAATATTTTCACTCGATCAGGTTCATGAGTCATATCCAGAATGTATAGGAGGATCAGACTTGCTTCCAACTGGTTTCAGAAGCAAAAAAGATATGATAGTTCCCAGATTGACATGAGGATCAAATTCGGGGCAGAGCAGGATTGGAATGTGCAATATTGAGGGTTTTCAGTTGACTGCACCCTGAGTGAAGGATCTTGTTGTGCAAAGAGGTTCGTAGCCGCCAATCAAGGACATTCCGAGAGGGATCGACAACAAACAAAGTGTCCCTGTCTGAATAACTATCGACTGTTCACGAGCGATCGAGCATGGAATTCGTCGCATGCACGATCATTGAGAAGTGACGTGAAGTACTTCATAAAGGAAAGCGGAAAGGGGTCGGCAAGCGTGCCACCATATCAGTACAAGGTCTGCCCTACGGGAGGCAGTGACCCATCATAAGCGGGTATGGGCGAAGGCACGTCACCGATAGGGCAGGTAACAATTCACAGCGAATACAAGAACTATCCAGTCTATATATGTGTGTCATTAATGGCGACATCCTTGAAGTCCCTCTAGTGAAAACCTTTGTTTTCTTCGAATCTGCCAAACGTTGAGCACGAATGACGTACGCATCCATTCTACAAAGTGTTTTGAACAGTATTGACTTACTATCCTTAAAAGGGCAGCATTCTGATATCTGATTTGAAATGACCCGATCATGTTCACGAAGAAGGATTTAGGAATTCAAGAAATGCCGAAAAACTGAAGAAGCGGTCAGTTTTTCGGCATTCCTGGAATCACCTGATTGAGGAAAGATCATATGTCGGTCATATGACATTTGTAAATTTGACTTTTCTTCTCGAAAGAATGAGCTGTACTGAAATAGTGGCCTTCATATGCACTGCATTTCATAAGTATAAGATTACACTCGAATTTGGTATTTAACACGTTGACGACGAGAGCGTTTTTCGTTTACGCGCCCACGGGACGAGAGCGTTTGAAAGCGCTGACTAATCGTCGGTCACCATTGGCAGACATGGTCCCACGGAGCAGAAACCAAATTTAGTTCACTGCATTCATAAGTAATAAGCTATTATTTGTGTGAAACAAGTAAAAACTTCTGGAAACAAAAGAAAAACTTGTGTTCTGTTAAAATTTGGATGAATTTTCCAAAACATGGGGCTTTGTAGACCATTTCGGTGTGTAAAGCTGTGATTGGTGAACATTCATAGGAGGCACTATTTAAACGTTTGGCGAGAACAAGATCAGAGGTAAGGCGTCAATTGTTTGAAGGAATTAAAATTTTAATGGTTATCTGATATGATGTATGACTCCTTACTCGATACTTAATATTTTCATAAAAACCTTAGATTTTGAAGGATCATGGGTCGACGCCAAAGTTAGAGAGTAAATAAGTAAATGTAAAATATGAAACAAAAAAACCTGAGAATTTCTTCACTTGGGTGACTTACAGTACTGTCGGTCACCATTGACCGACATCGTCCCACGAGACAGACTGGCTGTCGGTCAACATTGACCGACATCGTCGTCAACGTGTTAAGGATAAGCAGCCAAGCACATCTTTCTGGCACCACCATTAGATTCATCACCTTCAACAACCTCCCTCCTCCCCCCCCCCCCCCCCCCCTCCCTACCGCAATACCTGCTTTGGTTAACGTTTATATGGATTATTTGATTATTTTAGATTTTTTTGCCGTTTTGTAAGAATGGGATCACCCTCGACAGCGCGAAGGTTTCGAAATCTAGTGCAGCAGAGTTTGCACTTATTAGAGGGATCTGTATAGAAGAGAATGTGTCGCAAATATGTTTGGAAGCAATATGCACTTTGCCTCGTTGAGGTCGTCTTTCTATAGGAGAAAAAACACAAAATCGAAATATTCGTGATACAGGGTTCAGCACGAGGGCAATTAGGAGTAGAATCGTGAGATCTCTCAGCTCCGCTCAAAGATATTCGAAGGCTACAGAGCCCCCACGGGAACAGGATGCCCGCGCAAGCTAACCGTGAACGACGAGAGGAGAACGCCAAGAGCTATTTCGGACAAAACCTTGTCGTTGAACAAAGTTCGATCGGAATTAGTTCTCTCGGTGTCCAAAACTACTGTATGGAGAGACGTGAAAGAGAGCAGCAGCATCGTGCGGCAGCAGCGAAAAGGGCTCTGAGGCTTATCCACTACAGGAAGGCACAACGTGAATTTGCGAAGTTGAATTTGTGATGAGATTGAACGGAAGTCAGCCTCTATTACCGATTAACCATACAGTCCATACTCTCATTCAGGTCGAATTTTTCGATGAAAAAAAGTTTATTTGGAAAGCCCCGATGGCTACAACTACTTCAGGCATGACTTACGAAACGAGCCGATCAACTCTAGTCGTCGCAATTTTGGAGGAGGAAGTGTCATGATACGGGGTGCCTTCTGCAAAGATATAGGGCTGGAGCTTGCTCTCTTGACTTCAAAAATGGACTCCAAGGACTTTCAGGAAGTCTTGCATGTCACCTGGTGCCATTTCTGAGCCGGCGAGCCGGTCTTAACTTCTTTTTCAACAGGACAAGGCTGCGATCCACATTAGTCGTCCCCCGAAAAAACTGGTTCCTTTCCCAAAATTTCAAAGTTCGGACATGGCCAGCTTGCAGCCCCGATCTGAACTCGATGGACAATCTGTGGGGCATCATTGCAGAAAAGATCATGCAAACAACCGTCAGTTCCAGGCGATAGCAGAGCTCAAGCATGCAGCACTTAAATCTTAAGGTGAAACCCCCGTGTCCAGGTCTTTCGAAACCCTGTTTCGAGTATGCCATGAGGGCTATTCGATTTTGGGCTAGAGCAAGGGGGACCCATCGACTAATAGATGTTGTTTGACTTCTTGTCATTACTAATGATAATTTTTTTTTCGAATTCTCGCAGTGATCTTATAGTTATGAAACGGCACAAAATTCAAAAATTATTTATAGGTAGAAGTTGAACAGGGTGGTTAATCTCATGGTAGTGCTTGAAACTTGGCTGCTTATCTTGTACACCAAATTTGAGGGTGGTCTTACACGAGTGAACTCATACTTATGAAACGCACTGTAGTGCCCGAACATCATCTGTAAGACGCATGATGAGAAACTAAACAGAACGAGGTTCCTTGATTTTATTTACAGTAGTCAGGGAAGGTGATGGCAAAGGCTCTTTCTCCTTGGGAAGCGAGGAAGCGAAAGCGTTAAAACGCATTTTTGTAAAAACATCGTTGTCGGGTATCAACACTGACCGTGGGTTTATGAAGGTTTCCATTACACAACTACTGTTGTGTTTCATCGATAGGTCAGACGAGCTAATAAAATTGTTTTCACTCGGATCGAATATTCCAAATATTGAGTGCAGTTCCATACCACTTACTGGAATGAGAAGCATACGATACAACTTACCTCTTATCACTGGTAAATTCTGAGTAATCTTCGAAACAGCAGAGGCAGTGGGAATATGAAGACTTCAGAACGACTGCAGCACTAGTGTATGCTTCACTGTCCAAGGAAACGAGCTCCACTTATCTCCAGATCTCGACGGATTCTTGTGGTTCCCTGGTCACTGGCATCTTGCTCCATTAAAGACGATCTCCAGAAGCATGTCTTGCGTGGTTGAGATCTTGTTCAGCGGCGCAACGTAACTCATCGAAATCAAAAATAGTAGCGAGCATCTAATTTATTAGCGGTACCGATTGAGTACCCTTGATGGTAAGGTCCGGCATTGGCATCTTGAACGCAACTTTGAACGGAGTTCCATTGAAGGGCTTTTGGAAGGGTTTACCGTTAACGAAATTTCAGCGTAGAAACTGTCTAGATCCTTTAAATCGAGTGGCACGTTGCAACGCTTTCTCTTTTGTCGAAGGCTTTTTGAGAGTTATCGAATGTAGAGTGTTCCAGCAATTTCAAACCAACCCGAAAACCCGCGTCAGGGCGCTGGTGCCGAAAGTTTACAAGAGCCGGAAAATAATCCAGGTGACTATACCCAGATTAGCTTCCAGAAACCGAAGTGGATTCCAACGTTGTCACATTCACTCGAGAGTCAGCATTGACTAAATCACCAGAGCTGACTGAATCCACTCGAGTGAAAGTCTCTTGCAATTTTTTCATTACTTTCCATTTTTTCATTTTGTTGCAACTAATTTTCCCTTACTTTTTTTCTCAATTTTTTCAGAGCAGATAAGAATTTCAGATTTATCAAACCAACCAAACAACCCATCACAAGGAGGACTAGGCGCAGGTGCTCCAGAAAATCCGCAAGAGATGGCAAAAGGTCCAGGTGACTATATTCAAATCCCTAATGTCACGTTGCAAGTAATTTTTTCTTGATTTTCAAGTAAGTATTGGATGTAAGATGTTCCAGAAATGGCCAACCAATCCAATATTCCACCCGAGGGAAGACTAAGTGCAGGTGCCCCTGAAAACCCACAAGAGATGGCAAATGGTCCAGGTACTCAGCTTCCTGATGTTACGTTGCAACTCCTTGTTTTCTTAATTTTTCTTCGTTTCCCTCCAGAGGCGTCAAACGTAAAGTGTTTCAGAAATGGGCAACCAACCTGGTAATACACCCGAAAGACGACTAAGTGCTGGTGCTCCGGAAAATCCGCAAGAGATGGCAAATGGTCCAGGTGACTACAAACAGATTTCTAACGCCACGTCGCAATTCCTTTTTTATTTCCAGTAAGTGTCAGATTTGATTTGTTTCAGAATTGGCCAACCAATCTAGTTTTCCACCCCCACCCGAAGGGCGGCTAAGTGCTGGTGCTCCAGAAAATCCGCAAGAGATGTCAAATGGTCCAGGTGACTAGATTCAGATTTCTGATCTCGCGTTGCAACTCCTTTTTCTTGATATCCAAGTATTTATCAGGCCTAATGTGTTTCAGAGATGGCCAATCAACCCACTATTCCAGCTGAAGGACGGCCAAGTACTGGTGCTCCAGAAACTGCGCAAGAGATGGCAAAAGGTTCAGGTGACGCATACGGATTTC
Source organism: Haemonchus contortus (assembly GCA_000469685.2). Classification (NCBI taxonomy): domain Eukaryota; kingdom Metazoa; phylum Nematoda; class Chromadorea; order Rhabditida; family Trichostrongylidae; genus Haemonchus; species Haemonchus contortus. Next base: position 37,426,995 of record LS997564.1, read on the forward strand.
TGACGCTACATTGCAACTTCTATTTTCTGTTTATTCTCAAGTAAGTATCGGATCTGGTTTGTTTCAGAATTGGCCAACCAATCTAGTTTTCCACCCCCACCCGAAGGGCGGCTAAGTGCTGGTGCTCCAGAAAATCCGCAAGAGATGTCAAATGGTCCAGGTGACTAGATTCAGATTTCTAATGTCGCGTTGCAACTCCTTTTTCTTGATATCCAAGTATTTATCAGGCCTAATGTGTTTCAGAGATGGCCAATCAACCCACTATTCCAGCTGAAGGACGGCCAAGTACTGGTGCTCCAGAAACTGCGCAAGAGATGGCAAAAGGTTCAGGTGACGCATACGGATTTCTGACGCTACATTGCAACTTCTATTTTCTGTTTATTCTCAAGTAAGTATCGGATCTGGTTTGTTTCAGAATTGGCCAACCAATCTGGTTTTCCACCCCCACCCGAAGGGCGGCTAAGTGCTGGTGCTCCAGAAAATCCGCAAGAGATGTCAAATGGTCCAGGTGACTAGATTCAGATTTCTAATGTCGCGTTGTAACTCCTTTTTCGTGTTACCCAAGTATTTATCAGAACTAAGGCGTTTCAGGGTTGGCCAATCAATCTGGTATTCCACCTGAAGGACAGCCAAGTGCTGGTGCTCCAGAAACTCCGCAAGAGATGGCAAAAGGTTCAGGTGACTGCATACGGATTTCTGACGCCACATTGCAACTTCTATTTTCTGTTTATTCTCACGTAAGTATCAGATCTGAGGTATTTCAGAAATGGCTAACCAACATGGTAATCCACCCGAGGGACGACAAAGTGCTGGTGCTCCAGAAACTCCGCAAGAGATGGCTAATGGTCCAGGTGGATTCGGATTCTAGACATCACGTTGCAACCATTTTTTTCTTCACTCTCAAGTAAGCATCAGATCTGAGATATTTCAGAAATGGCTAACCAACCTGGAAATCCACCCGAGGGACGACAAAGTGCTGGTGCTCCAGAAAATCCGCAAGAGATAGCAAAAGGTCCAGGTAACTATATTGAAGTTTCTGGCGTACCTTGCAACTTCTATTTTCTGTTTATTCTCAAGTAAGTATCAGATCTAATTTGTTGCAGAGTTGGCCAACCAACCTGGTATTCCACCCCCACCTGGAGGACGACAAAGTGCTGGTGCTCCAGAGACTCCGCAAGAGATGGCTAATGGTCCAGGTGGATTCAGATTCTAGACATCACGTTGCAACCCTTTTTTTCTTCACTCTCAAGTAAGCATCAGATCTGAGATATTTCAGAAATGGCTAACCAACCTGGTATTCCACCCCCACCTGGAGGACGACAAGGTGCTGGTGCTCCAGAAAGTCTGCAAGAGATAGCAGAAGGTCCAGGTAACTATATTGAATTTTCTGACGTCACATTGTAACTTTTATTTTCTTTTTAGCAAGTACCAGATCTGAGGTGTTTCAGAAATGGCCAACCAACCCGGTAACCTACGCGAAAGACGACAAAGTGCTGGTGCTCCAGAAAAACCGCAAGAGATGGCTAATGGTCCAGGTGAGTTCAGATTCTCGACCCTCAGATCCCTTTTCTCTTGACTCTGAAGTAAGTATCAGATCTGAGGTATTTCAGAAATGGCTAATCAACCTGGTAATCCACCCGAGGGACGACAAAGTGCTGGTGCTCCAGAAAATTCGCAAGAGATGGTAAATGGTCCAGGTGGCTATATTCAGATTTCCGGCGTCACATTGCGATTCTTTTCTTCCTGGTTTTAAGTGACTAACAGATCTAGATGTTTCAGAAATGGCCAACCATCCCGAGGGACCTGATTCTTTGCCAAGCGGACCCCTGATGTTCTTTACAGGTATGAGGGACAATATTTATACGAGAACACATTCTTTCTGTTTTTTCCTATATTGCAGTAGGATACTGAGCATGGTAGAGAAGGGTGTTTCAGCACGGCAGGTTAGTAGGTGATTGCTGATACCCCACAGATTAGTCTTGGAATCTCGAATCACAGAACAAGCATGTCCTCCTCAGTATTATAAAAGTCATGTGAATTACAAACAAAAGCATTCTAACCTAGGTGAGTGCGATAAGCGTAGAGGCCAGCCTTAATAAGGCACTTACTTGAACTTATATCAAGAAAGGTTACAAAGTGTTCACTGGCAAGGAAACACGCGGTGCAAAGGTCCCAATTTAAAGTCCCATGAGAAGTTGAAACCTTTCCCTTTCCACCAAATCTCCTTTTTCAGGGAAATATGCTGCAGATTGTTTTGCGCGCTGATTCTGTCTACATTAAAGGTAGAACACTCGAGGGACTCGGATGTCAGCGATCTTTGGGGACTTTCCTGAAAGCGATGCAACATTCAGAGTCAAACTTCGAGCAAAGTTCTGTGGTCGAGGTCGTTCAGTGTTCGATAGCTCTCGCATATCATCAGCAAAAGTCGGGCAGGGGTACAGCATACCACTTCCGGGTGACGCCTTAGCTTATTTTTCGAGTGACTTTGTGAGAAACTTCAAACGTGGTAGTTAGGATTAGGTTTGCTCGTTAGCCGGCCTGCCAACTTGGGCCTAACACTGGTACCGATACTATTTTCCTTGATTTTCGCAAGACATGTTTTCTACCTCCGCTGGTATCAAACTTGGGGCTTCTTCGAATGTAAACACGAGCCTACACTCTAACCAACTCGGCTACCTCGTCTTCTAATTATTTCAAAAGTATCAAATTAAAAGTGTTCCAGGAATTGCGGATCAACCTTATAATCTACCAGAAGAACGAATGGCTGCAGGTGCTCCAGAAAATCCGCAAGAGATAGGAAAATGTCCAGGTGACTTCATTCAGAGTTCTGAAGAGGACGTCGCGTTAGAATTTCTTTTTTCACGTTGTTCCCCATTATTTTTTTCCCAATTATAGAAAATGGTGGTGCTTTGTTAGTTGCGGACAATCCTAATGACGCATCACAAGGGCCACATGGTGCTGGTGCCTACACAGAAAATCCACAGGAGATGGCAGGAGGTCCAGGTAACATATGTATCTGGGTTTATTAGATATTGATGCAAACTGAAATTTCAACATCTATATATCACATGCACTTCTATTGAAAACTGCTACGAAGTTTGTACGTGTTCCTGGTCTACACATCAGCTAGGAGGTACCTTTAATACCAGTTCTCTTTTTTCAAAATTGTATTTTTTATAACTGGGTCGTATATGGAGTTGCATTCAAATAAACAGCAGTTTTTGGTCCCCCAAGTAGAGCAACACAACATCTAGTTTGTCGCGGATTACCTGAAGCCATTCAGGGGGCTGGGGGTCGTCCGGAGTGGAGCGAATTCGCGTCTGAACTTCGCTGGTTTTTAAAAGTGGAACATGGCTAGCCCAAACATATAGCCCTAGTCTAGGCTAGCCTTTCTTACCTCAAGGCTAGCTACAACTCATCAGCTACATATACGCAGGGTGACAGCTTCTATGATTCACGTATGGGGGAGAGCGAGGGGATGACTTAAACTTGTAGAGCTGAGGTTGGTAAAAAAAGGTGGCACAGGCGCAATTTAATTCCAGTGTACTACTTATATAATCGGCTAAGTGTGTCTGTTGGTGTGTGTGTATGTGTGTGTGTGTGTGTCTGACCGGAAGTCCATAACTCCTGTCCCCGTGGACCGAAAGCGTTCAAATTTGGTAGGAGTACAGGCGGCAAGATGGGAACACTTTTGGTGGGTGGCTCCACTCCACCTAAAGGGGGCGGAGTTTGTGAGAAATAAATGTTTGAGCGAAATTTCAGAACTCATGTCCCCGTGATCGTAAAGCACTCAAACTCGGTAGGAATGCGGGCGGTAGGATAGGAACACTTATGGTGGGTGACAGGACCAGACTCCGCCCACAATGGGCGGAGTTCGAGCAAAAAAATCATAACCTTTCTTCCCGTGCACCTAGAGCGTTCAAATTTGGTAGGAGTTATGGGAACAGGATGGGAACACTCACTGTAGGTGGCAGGACCAGACTCCGCTCAAAGGGGGCGGGAATCGCGCGAAAATTGTCAATTGGGCCCTAGACCGTTCAAACTTGGTAGGAGTACAGGCTGTGATATTATACGATGCTCTTACCTGAAACAGCGAAGATGGCTTACAGAAAAATCGCTCCCAATTCAGAGCTGAGGGTGTAGAGCTTTCAAGGAAAAAGGAGAATCCAAAAAGTTATTTACGCATAGCAAGTGTCTCACAGGAAATAAAACCGCCCGGCGAAGCCGGGCGATACCATGAGAAGGATGGAGAACCGGCGTTAGCAAAGCGGCCCGACTGGTCCATGTATACTGAAGTTACAATATTTATCGAACATAACATGGAAAAATAACAACTGAAATGTCTAGTACCCAACAAACAATTAGTAAGATCACGATTGGTCATCAGAAACGTCAATTCCAAGAATTTCGGTGGTTGTTTCCCACTCCAAGTCGACGTAGGTGAAATTCCATACTTGTGGTTGTCCGAAGTGATTTGCAACGACGTTGGTTTTCGACCAGCTTAAATGAGGCTTTCCATCAAAAAAATCATAGGTTTCAACATCTCTTAGGATGATTGGAAAAAACTAACTCGAAAACTGGAAGTGGATCGTAAGTGGGGCCACCCCATGCTCGGAATCGCAACTTTGAGAACATCTCGTAGTTAGTTCCCTGAAAATGAGGACTTCCGAAGGTGAAAACTGCTGTGGGAGGTGATTGGGCAACTAGACAGAATTGAGAAGAAGACAATTTGAACGACCAGATCTGATTTCGAACGTTCTTGAACCTTGAATTCCGAGCAATGGAACGAACATAACCTAACTTCTGCTTTCCTTGTGTTTCTCGACGCAAGTGCAGTGAATGGAAAGATGTTTTCAATTGTTTCACTGAATTACCTTGTAATCAAGACCAGCATGGTCACGGAATCCCATGGTATCCACTTCATACGTTCCATTGGGTAGATTCAAGTCACCACGAGCCGATATTCCTCCCTACGAATCGTCAAGTTTTGCATACATCGTGTGGTGACGGAGATACTACTACAGAACTCACTTCCGCAGTGTAAGGTAAAGGCGAACATTTGCAGCGAGCGAATTCTTCATGGGTATAGTCGTTGTACCTGAATTGATGTAGTTACCGGTGAAACTCTTAAGGATTGAGCTCCTTAGTATTGCCCGTGAATCTTATGGCGCCACATGGGTGCGCAATTTTTCGCTTGCGTCCAGTGAGAGTACAAAAGTGTACCCATTCTCTATTTCCTGTTCCATAACTAATGTACTCAAGATGGTCGTTAGCGTCAGTGCTCTTTCATGGGAGGTAAAGGTGAACCGTCAGAAAGTTTTGGCTTTCCCTCTTCGAACAATGTTCTGACGAGCATTTCGAAGTGGCAGTTCACCGTGGCCCACACTAGTCTTCTTGTGAAGAGAAAAGATGCCCGGCAGTTCATAGAGTTTTGCTCACCGCCACATGTTAAATTAGTTCTGTCCTACTGGTTATGAACGGAGCCATGCAAGTAGTGCTCATCTACCCAGAAATCCGAACTAATGTATATCCTCACCTCATCAGTTTCGTCAAAGAATCTATGTCCTGCACTTTATGATGATCCCTCTCGAAGATTTTTGCACGTGGAGTAGATCCCCATTTGTACCAGTCGCGTTCCCTAGCCTTGAAAAGGACTCAGATCCAGCGGTAAAGAAAAATTCGGAACTTTTTTAACTCTTAGAGTTGGTGTCATACCTTTTCGCTGAATCCCGCCTCTATGCTGATATCCTTTATGAAGGGCACATTATACGATGGCCAATATCTGTACCTTTTGAGGAACCACGTAACATCTTGCGATTTGATGGATGCTCTAGAATGGAATTACTGTCACTAAGTTTCTCTTTGCATGCAGTAGAGATAGAGATCAGTGCCGTAGTGCTATACATAGGTGTCGAGAACTCAAATGTAGGAATAAAAATTGTGATTCATTCGAAAACTGGACCAATCCAGGATGCCAGTTAGACCTACGGAGTTTGTTCCAGAATCCAAAGCAAGTCCTTATCTGGAATCTCCTGGCCGGGTTTGAACTTCTTGAAGTCGACCACTGTCCACTGATTGTTGTACGTACCAGAATTGTAGCGCGAGAACAACTTGACCCATTCTTTGGGAGTTCTGAAATTAGAGCATCATAATGCGAACATAGCGCTATGAAATGCCTTCAATGCCATATGCCCTTTCCTAAATCGAACTGTACATTTTGTTTTGAGGCATCACTTCCAAATGCAAAATTGGTGGTTCTATTGATCAGCACCTGCACTACGCAAATCTTCATTCCCTAAGGTACCAACTTAACAATGTATCAATAAAAGACAAATACGGCAACTTCCATTTCCATCTGCTGACCCTTCACACTGTCACTATTTGAGTTTTGACGCTTGTGTTGACTTGACTCTTTCTCCCCATTCTAACGATTACGGTCTTGGAGATCTGGTAGTGGACTGGACCAGCTGTCTGACCTCCCTTTGTTTCTAACAGAGGCTTCCTCTAGGGTAAAATTCACTCGAGGAATCCACGGTCATGGCCGCTTCCAGGCGACCCTCCAGGACCGTCTCTCCCGATCACATCGTGAGCCTTTTATACGCAATGGGCGGAGTAAATAATACATCATGAATCGAAAGTTCATGACAAGTTATGCCGTAAAAGCGTGAAATAGCTCTTCTCTCACCAGTTCTGATCCTCTTATAAGCATTGTCCTTTTGGTGCAACCTAACCTATTCTTTCAACCTGGCCCTAAAGTGGAACAAACTTTGGAAACAAACACTTCATCAAGGCAGAATGCGATAACGATTGTAGACGGTCGTCTTTATATTTGAATTTTTCAAGTACTGCAGATCCCTTTGAGACCTGAAGCAGTAATAGAACGAATGTCCTTCCCAGGAAGCTCTGAGTATTTCGAAAAACAAGGTGAAACTGACTTTGTTAAATAATTCGCAATCACTGATCTGAGCCAGCAGTGCACTGATCCTTCCGGTCTTATATACGCGTCCGAATAGAGAGTTTTGTTGAAAATGGCAATCGTAGTCTCAGTGGAAGCCTGAAAGAACTTGCACCATGGTTTGGAAGAGAAAAAAAACTTCGAGAAAGTTTCTGCTTTCAAGTACCGAGGCTGCTCAGGCGCGATTGCGGTAAAGCAGGGCTATGGAATAGATGGACAAAAATGGGCATTCGTGATAGTCCCTTAGTGTAACTGATTCAACATCTCGGTTGGAAGTAAGTTATTGTCGACTGGGACGACTACCGAGGCCTCCTGCTTCGCTACTGCCAATCTTGTCGCTCGACACTCGTGCTCGAATGAGGTATGGTCGTCGATGGGGAACATTGCACCTTCTCTCACACCTGCTAGGCGATACAATCTTCTTTTTAGAAGAGAAATTTGCTTTGATGAATTTGATCAAATGAACTCCCACGTTACTCCAATACCGACATTGTCCTAGTTTCCATTTAGAGTCACTTTTCTCAATGTTAGGAAAGTGGAGTGAACGACTTTTACTCCTCGCTTCTCCCCTGACATTCTACGCAGAAGCCGCTTTCGTGCAGCACTCCCGACAGTTATGACACTTTCCAATCTCCAGCACGAGCTTGGAGTGCGAGACATGTGGCACTATTAGTAAACGAGCGATGTCGACGAACCGTATCAAAGAGATGCACTTTTGTCAAGAAGGAAATGATCTCATTGTTTTTCTGTGTTTGTACTTCGAGAGCTTACCCGCCGACACTGCTGCTACCGCAAGAGCGTTATGCTGCAACCTCGAGAGATTGTGTCTCGAGCCCCTTTTTCACGCTGATAAGAAGGAAAGCTTTGGATTGTGATGAACAATGCTTGGCCACACCACGCAAAAACCTCATGAGGAAAACCCCGAGAGGTCTGTGTCTTTTGCTTCTTCACATGCCTTATCAACTTCCTTCAGCTGTTATTATAGCAATAAGTAGTTCCAGTCTAAGAAAAGCTCTCAACTCAGCAGGGTTTGCAGTTAAATACAAGTAAGTAAAAAGATCGAACCACGCTTTCAAAGGGGAAGTTTTGAAGTCTTGAAGAGTGGTAAGAGCGCCTGGCTGTCAGGCTGCTCCTAGAATGGATCCTTCACGCTTTCCCGAGACTCCCCTCAGCAACTTTGTGTTAAGGGGTAGTAAAGACGCTTATGTAAAGGAACGAAGTCACTCCGTTGATGTCTAAAACCTATTCAAGCCAAAAGCTAGTGTTGTTATACATCAGTCGTGAGAAGACCATGAGAATGAGTCATACATTGGCTTGAAAAGATAGTTAAAATCTGCTTAGTCTAAGAAACCCTTCAGCAGGTGTGAAAGAGCGCTCTCTTTTTGAGAGCTAAGTGCCGTTTCTGCATTTTTTCCAAAAATTCTTTTTCGGCCAAATTTTTACGTGGTCAGCAAAACGAGTATTATTATCGTTATGTTAATGGCTCTGCTGGTTTCCTCTTTGCGGTAGCTGGAATGACCCTAACACGGTGCAATTTGAAATTCTGTAAAGGCTGGGGCTCCTCGATTTCCTTCTCATTTCGCTCTCCCTCTCGATGACTGCTTTCAGACTTCAACGACGCAACCAAGGAGCGTTCTTACGTCCGTCGCGTGCGTGCAAGCGACGGCGGCGCTAACCACTTGTTGACAACACCGGCACGTTATCCATCTGCGTCCAGTGTTGCCAACAAGTGGCTAGCGCTGCCGTCGCTTGGACGCAAAAGAACGGTCGTCGCTGCGTCGTTTGAAGTCTGAAAAAAGCCGATCACAAATTTAGGAGCAGTTTGCCTCTGCCATTGCTTTCAGTTTGATATTATCGGAAACAAATTTACCAATCCAGCACTCGTTAAAGTGTAGTCATCTGCGGAAGCGAGCTGTGCTGGATACCCGGAGAACGAAACGATGTGACCAGGCACTTCTTTAGCATCTAAAATTGACCTCTTTGAGGGAATGAGTGAAACTTCTAGAAGTTCCCTGTGGAAAACTAAACAGAGTACGCAGTATGCGGGAATGACTGCCCACGATTAGGGATGAGACTTTAGTAGGACTCACCAAAAGCGAACTTGTACAGCTTCAAGACTCTGATCATCCAGCTCAGGCTCGACATCGCTACATGGGCGAAGAACATGTCCTGATAGTAGGAATTCTTGTTCATTGAAACTTTAGAAAACCTTAAGGGGAAATACAATCGCCAGCTACGATACATAAGAGTAATGCTTCACTATGCATTCACATCAGTAGCGAATGGTTTGCAAATCTAAAGATGAGGCAAAAGGACTGCACTGTTCAGCCACTCACCTTATTTCCATCTGCTAGTTTGACAAATCCTGAACAATGCCCAGCGTCCGGATACTCTTGTGGATCAGGGGTCTTATTGAGGAACTTGTTCAAGTCGAAGAATTCTCCGGAAAGTTGAATCATCCTTGAATCATAAAAGGCTCTTTGGTTCTTGTTGTACTTATGAAGCGCTAATCTAGAGAACCTACATAATGGGCGACAAATCGAATCCAATTTCTGGTGTGAGATTTCTATGCATATACGAATCATAGATACCAGTCATTTGTGCAAAGGTTAGGTTCACCTAAAACACAACGTTTTGTTCTGTTTCTACTCGCTTCTGCTTATTTTTTCAGCGGTGATCAGACTTAATAGAACTGTAGTGAACTTTGATCAGTATGAATCTTACTTACATCTATTATATAGACTTATCGCTGCTAGTACAAAAGCTTTTCCACTCACATGTCTCCAGAAAAGATCTGTTGGCGGCTGAGCAACTACTTGTGAACGCAACCAGTCCAAATTCTTCGTCAAATACTTGTACAAGCGTTTGCAGAATATCCTAAAAAATAGAGTGCTTTCACTGGAAAAAGCTTTTGACTTCTTTAATGTTGCCTTAGCTCACGTGGAATTCTTGCACAGGTCTTTTATAGTATTTTTGTAATGGTAGTAGATTAATTCACGGGTAAGTTCACCTGTAAAGTTACAAATTAGCAAGGAAGGAAAATGGCTGTTTTAGAAATAGATATGCTTAATTTGAGGCAATGCTACACTGGAAATCTAGCAGCCCTGAATCTGAGCATCTAGCAGCCCTGAATCTGAGCACGAGAAGGCGTACAAGAAACTCAAAAAAGGAGCGATTACCTTCAGCGACTCCGGCAGCGTAGGCTTGTACATCGTACGCGTGTCCAGGGAACGTTTCGATTTCTAGGATACCCCATCTGGAAGTTGATATTATCAGAATGTGTGGGTAGAATTGGTTTCACGTTTTGAACTCCGTGAAATTTTATGAGTTCCTGAGCAGGGAATCTCTTGCAATCTATGCATACTGGGTCTTTTATGGACTGCAAAAAGGAGATTCTTGGTCCTGGGGGCTTCCTTACATAGTTGTTGTCAGCTTAGAAGATATATCCTCTTATCATATAAAGGAAAATTCTTTTTTCCGTATCACACTAGCGGAGCTCATAGGAATTCTTTCGTGCCACTAGGAAGTTGGACTGTCCCGTTTGATCCGAGAAATCACTAGATCTCGAATGAGAAGAAGCTTTTTTTATGTGTAATGTTTTCTAGCATGACTGCTCGAAGATGTAACTTTTCACTTCCATAAAACGAAAGCTAATTACTGCCACTGACCCGGTTGTGTTGACCTGATTCGTGAACCTTCCAAGAGCGACTTGAGACTCCTTTTCGTTACATTGTTTGGCGTATACAATGTCCAGCAAATTATCCTCGGTACCATTTACACAAACCGACACGTACTCATATTTGAATTGTGACGTTCCATGAGGATTTTTCTCCTTTTGTAATGTAGGGACTCGCTGTAAAATACAAAGTACAGTACTCGAGCATCTCCAAAATATCATGAGCCCAGTCAGTTTCATTGCTGTAGTGATCTTTAGTTAAGTGAACGGTGTATATAGGTTTGACGTGAGATTCACCCAGGGTCCACACTATCTTGGGATCTGCAATCGGTACAAAAAAAGGATATCCGAGGAGGGAAAGACGAAAAGGCGGACCGATTTTCTGTGCCTTTAGAGCTTGTGTTCACCCAATCATGCAAAATAAACCGTGTACTAGGAAGCTCCATCAATTTTATGTGAAAGATAGGTGGTGGTCACAAAATTTTTCCCAATTGTTAGTTATTTGAGCCTTCCGTTTATGTGCGTAGTTCGATGAAAAATTGTCCACACGTACTCGTGATGCCTCCCTCGCTTTTATTTCAAAGAAAAAAAAATGTAAAGATAGGCTGTAGAGCATGTAAAACACCTACATTGTCTTTGAGGTAGTTCTCGCTCTTACGAATTTTGATACCCGTTGAAATCCCTGCACATAGCGCCAAGAATACAAGCAAAAGGCGCATACCTTGAAAAGTAGTTTCGTGTCTCTAGAACGGAGAACAAGAAGAAAAAGTAGATGAGAACTTCGGTTCTTTGCAATGCACAAAACTTATTTCAAGAAAAAAAAAAGCAGATGTAGGAGAAATGAAGGATGCAAAACTGTTCGTAAACGGCGAGCAAACGGCTTCGAATTTTTTAATTTTTGGCAAAATTAGGTTGTGAGGACTTCGGTCGCAGAGAGTAACGGAGAAACTTTCACAATGAAAAGGCTCTGGAATATAAGTTAAAATCCTATGGACTTTCGAAAATTTCTTCAAGTTTTCTCGAAAGTATGTCCAGGAACACGTACATATAAGATTAAGCCTAGAATAGGGAAAGGCTAGCATCAAATAGCTGACTTAATGGTGGGGAAAACCCCCTCGTATTATTGAAATATATTTGGTGAATTCTAACAATAACCTGTTGAAATGCATTGTTATCAGCTATAAAAGAGAGGCGTTACTTCGCTGACAAAATCAACTTCCTATTGAAGCTTTCAGAGAACACGTGATTCCCCGAGAATCAGAGTTCGATCGTAACTTTTTTTTCTCTAGCTTCTATTGTTGACAAGAGAAATGGTCAGAACCTTCCATCAAAGAATCAATTCAGTCAATTAAGTACTGATTTTTTTTTTGAGTAATGAGCAAATCTTGTGGCTAGTGAAGTGAAGAACGAAAAGAAATTGGTCACATCGAACAAAAACGATGATTAAAGAAACCTCATGCACTGAATGTCTTATGTACAGGAAAACGTAAGAAATTGCTGATCAATCGAGGCTTGACAGCATCAGCATAGCGACTGCGTTACCGGAAAGATAACGTGGTCGCAGTAGTAGGCGTCCAGTTATCACCGCGGCAAACTTTTTTCTTATCAGAACCGTTGAAGACATGCTGCGGTAAACTAATGAGTTATTAGAGTTCTGACAAAGAGAGATGAGTATTTGAGGTGATATGGTAATCACTAATCGTAAGAGCATGCCAAAATCCAGCACTGCCGCGATGATGGGTCGAATGAGGTAAGCCACGCATTCGACTCTCACCTGGACTTATACATCCACTTCAGTCTGCACCTGGACCACGTTATAGCTCAGAACGTATGTAGGAAAGTGAAGGGACCTGCGACGTCACAGACGGCGTCTTTGTTCCAATCCAACTTCATAGTTAAGTGATCGGCCGATCGAATCGGAGGGGTGTAGGACTTGGTTGGTCATATTGGGCATAATACAGTGACCGTGATAGGGCCATTGTCACGCTGGTGAACACAACTTAGACTCCTTTCAAGTGGCCTTCGGTCTCATATTCAGTAATCGTAGGATTAGTGTATTTGTCGTCTGATTAATTTCACGTCGTTGGAATTATTCAGGACGGTTAACTCGATGATTATTGTCATGTCTACCAGGAGACGGGGACAAGAGAATATTAAAAGGAGTGCTGCACCCACGCCCTTTTTTCCGACCAGCTAAAATCGCAAACGAAACTGATTTGAGAACCACCGTGTCATGTTCTTATGTATGAGCGTCGGCAAGGACATTTGGATTCACACAACGAAAGCAATACCATATAATGGTACCATTCAAAAGAATTCGAAAAGAAAGAGCATGCAGCCATGTAGTAGTAGGGTGCTTCAGTCGATCTAAGGGTTATGAAATTCATGTTTGTATCAAGGATTTCAATTGTGAAACTGAGTTCAAGTAGCAGCACTACTGCCGAGAGATGATTATCTACGGAACCGAATTCCGATTCACAATGTTCAGAATGATACCTCCTATCATAACCTTCAGGATTTGTTCAAGTTTCATACGAAGCAATGGAATGTTAGGTTCTGCTGATTGGGTCACGCCATTCAAAGAGAATGAGTGAGATCCAAGATCAATAACTGCTGGCCCTTTATCGAAGGAATGAAAGAAAAGGTTTATACATAGGTATACAATGGATTCAGTAAGGGGCGCGCCCATGAACTCAAAGTTAATAAATGATTTCACGACAAAGCGGAAATACGTGGGTCGAAGGTGGAGCCTTTACTTTGAACAATAGATTAGCTCATCAGTGCGACTCTTCTTGGTGTCGGTTTCACCCGATTATTATCTCTATGCTCGGGAAAGAGTTAGAAGTATGTGTATATTCGAACTTTTCGATAAATAAACAATGAAGACAAGTCACACGATATCGATAAGCTAATGTTCAGAAAAGAACTAAAAAGGCAAGGAGCTATTGTGATGGAAGGGGTTATGAAGAAGTTACCTAAAGATGAAAAACAGTTGGGGAAAAAATCAGAAATTGAGGTAAAGCGGATATGCACGCTTAGGAACGGTGGCTCAGTGGGGTTATGGGAACGGTCAGGTGGTTTGAATGAATTGATCGAAAGCAACGATCATTTGCATCGGTGACGAGTCGTATGACAGACGATGTGTAGTCAACAGTGACTGAATCATCGTCTATGACCGATCAAAGTATGCAGGCATTTAGAAAGATCACTTGGTCAGTTATCTCCATTGCAATAATGAATCATTGACTACATCCACGCATTTCTTTCAGCTGAGGTTTTGCGAAGCTTTAGATATTAACATGGGAGAGAGGGTACAGGAATGAGCCAGGGACGAAAGTGTACTACCCCCATAGTAAACCGCTGATTATAACGAACCAAGCGCTACCCCCTTTATCCGATCAGCTCAGTCGATCACGTTCATTTTTCCGCGAACAAACTACAGAAGAGACGTTCGGGTATCATATTGTTTGACACCCCACGGAACACGTCGCAGTACCGTGTGCTAGTCCAGAATGTTCTTGGGGTGGGTATTCGTTCCCCTCGTCTGATGTTCTTGACTTAACCTTCATAGAGCCCAGCAGCAAACTTTCAGCTGACTCTCCGTTAGAACGTTAATTCGACAGAAAGCGGTGAACTGAGTTGAAAGACGAGTTCACTGGTGATCGATGATCTCCAAACTTATCGAATCTCAATTTCATTTTTTTTTTTGCTAAGTCAACGATTATTCGACAACATGATTCTGTACGAGGTTCGTTTGCTCTTCTTTTATCTTGGCAACAAGGTCGAGTTTACTGCAATCAAGCGAACAAAATGAACAAATAAATCAGCCAGTCTGAAGACAAACGTATAAGTTGGCAGATAATCTACAGCTATGACTTACAGTGGTAAGCATAAAAACTATAGTAGTGAAATCTGTTACAGTGAATAGTCGCATGCGTTGTTTTGAACAAGTTTTGAAATGGGTATCAGTAAAAAGTAAAAAATTAAGTATAACTCGGCGGTACATGAGCTTAGCGTGATATTAACAAGGAAGGATGCATCTTTCCTGTCCTCGTTCGGCTTTCTAGTCACTGTCACAATCGAGATCGTAAGAGGTGACTGCTCAAGAAGGCCTCTGTCAAATTTATTACTATCAGGATCCGCTGCTGCACAAACAAAAAGTCCGGCAGCGGATCTCGATACGAGGAAATCGTTAAAAAGTATAACTTTTTACAAAGATATTCGAATCTATCCTATGAATGCGTGGTACGACGGACCATCACTGAACACGAAAACTCTATGTGCTCCATTATATTATCGAACGAACCTCGCCTTCTCCATGCGCGTACTGTGTGATTAATGACGGTGGCCACATTTAAATAGTTGTTTATACCTTATTCATATTTGTACAATGAAAAGCAATACATCAAAATTTGAAGTGAACAGCTCAATCTGTCCGGTACGATTCAAAGGTACAAGTGTGCTTAACTAAGTTCTGAAAACTGATCTGGATGTACCGATATCACGGTTTCAGTGGGTAGTAAGATCAACAATCCCTATGATGTACAATGAACCGTTTCTAGCAGCAGGCTACTCGAGTATAGATAAACATAGAATATAACGCTGATATCCCAAACAGCATAACATCCACGGGAGGGATCATTCTCATACAGTCCGTCACTTGGAATGGCACATCGTCCAGGTTTTACTCGTAAGCTTTGGAATGAGTCCTTTCATGTAATACTGAAAGTATTAGAAAGGCTGACCAACGCAAACATTCCAGGTTCTGGTTATTACCAGAAAGATTCACAAGTGGAAGGCGGTCGTACCCCGAGTAAGGGTTTTTCTTCCGATCTGCAGTTTGCAAGTATTGTAGTGAAACGAGCTTAGAAACTAAGAGGTCTTTGCGCGATAATGGGTGAGACGGGGTAGTTTTATAAGACGGTTTGCTCGTGTTTCGTAACCTTGCAGTTACTGTCGTCCTCTGATCAACGTTACATCGTCTTGCGCCTGACTTGACAATATCTACTGGAAGTAATGCCATGAGAAAAGGCAGACCACCTCTCATCGAGATCCAATGAACATTAACCCAGTTGATGATAAGACCATGATTAATCGGATCAATACCAATCGAGAAAAGCAGTGGTTGGCGGCTCAAAGATATCAGGTTATATCTTTGCATTACGAGACTAGATCACTTAAAGGTCGATTCATGATATCACTGCATGAGTGAATGCTCTTTAGCGATGGCCATTTTCGTTTACTGAAACTGTCATCCGGCGTTACTAATGCTTACCGCGACTGCGCAAGTGACATCGAGCCATGTACCCTCGCTGGGCTTCTGGCAGAAGCAAACAATTCTAACGCATTCATAGTACAAATGCATGATAGATATTGTTGTCGTTGTCGTCTCGTCAGTATCAGGAACCTTCGAAGTTGGGTATTACCCAACTTCGCTTGTTGCACCTCAGCCACCGTTGCTCTCATGCCCCTCTAATAAGGGAAGGATACTCGGTCGCAGTGGGCATTCAAGATGAGATATATACCGCAGTAGGTGGTTTCGAACGCTGATCTCAAATCTGTGTTCCAAATCTGCTAAACGATTCTAGGAACAAAGTTACGGAAGCATTTCCCCCTGTATTATACCACTGCGATGAACGGATCATCTCATCAACCCTCTTACCTGTACAACGGCACCCTAGCGAATAGTGTTGTGGACCGGTAGGTATGACATCAAGGTTCGTTTCCTTGATGCATGCGCTCGTTTTGCTTTTCCCTAAAATGTGTCCTAAATGCTTGCAAAATGTTTTCGGGCTCATTATCAGCCATCTAGACAGCTATCTAACATTTTAGGGATACTAGAAAGGTGTTACAGGAAAATTCTTTTTGCCCCCCACCGGCTCAATAAAGTTGAAGCTTCACTTGAACAAAAGAGGAAATCTGGGCAATCGCTCAAAATGGGCTTCAGAAACTTCAAGGAGAATGGTTCCAAACGATTCATCGGATCAAACGCTCTTCAGTATGTTACCAGTGAAGTATTCTGGCCGAATGTGTTGCCTTCGGCCAGAATACTTCGCTGGTAACATACTGAGTACTTCGCTACTAGCACGACTAGAATACTTCTCTACCAACACGTTTTGTGTCATCACGAAAGAGTGCCGTCTACAGAAATTTAGGGCCGGTATGAGAGGCCATTGGTTCCAAATTAGTCTATCTTCGGCAAAGTGTGATGTCCTATCTGGTCGTCACTATCAGGTGCAAACAAGCATACCGATAAGTCTACCTATAGAGATTAGCGGATAAGTTGGAAAGATTTATAATAAATTAATGTAGGGATCTCAGTGAACGAACTGGATGACGCTTCAGATCAACAATGAACATCCATAGTGGACAATTTCAACAACAAAGCAAGTCGTGTGCGAATTCAGGGTTTTGAGAACAGCCGAGGTATCATGTCCCACCGCACCACCACGTTTACCTCATGGAAAGGCTTCATGAAAGGGCGTTCACCTTAGAAGTTAAAGGATAATCATACGTGCACACAAAGCGATAAACTATTGTTCCTCAGTACTTCTTCAACGATGGTAGTTAAACAATACCACCGCTTCCAAAGCGCGGACAGTATCAGTAAGTAGAATGTATGAACAGTACCCTTCCAAAGAGGGCTGTGGTCGGATGAGTCATTTGACCGCCTCCTACCGTAATTGGAAGAAGCTGCCAAGATTCCAAAACACCGTCTTGACTGTTCGGGGTAGGGAGGCGCATATATTCGGTCATTGAGGTGAAAAAAATTGATTTGTTTACTATTCCCCGGAACCCTAAAGTGTGAGTTCGCTCCTTAGGTGGCCAATATTGAGCACAAAAAACGTTTTGCAAGCGTTTATGACACATTTTATCGAAAAGCAAAACGATCGCATGCATCAAGGAATCGAACCTTGATGTCATACCTACCATTCCACCACACTATACGCTAACCCACCGTTGCACAGGCAATGGTTTCGGTCAGCTCGATGATCCGTTCAGTGCAGTGGTATAAAACAGGAAGGGCTGGTCCCGTAACTTTGTTCCTAGAATCGTTCAGCAGATTTGGAACACAGATTTGAGATCAGCGTTAGAAACATCTACTGCGGTATATATCTCATCTTGAATGCCCACTGCGACCGAGTATCCTTCCCTTGTAAGATTGTATCCAATCGGTTTTGGCATAGTATTCTTGGAATACACAAGAACGATCATCGCTTCTTCCTCTCCTCAGCACGACAGACTTCAAAAATCGGTGCGAGCTCATGTTAGAAATGCGATCTTCACTGAGCGCCCGGCTCTGATGGAGTAGTGGCTTTACTAACGATCGGACGCATTACGAATGACAAGACTAAACAGAGGTCGTGGAATTTGAAAGGCAATATGGAAAAAGGGCTTTATAGAACTCTACAAAATCTGCCTGTCTGCGTCTGTAGATCAGTCCCAAGTCGATTGGGACAAGCCATTCTTTATCGAGTATCGATATGTGCATGAAGATAGAAGAGGAAAAAGAGCAGAGAAAACTGCACGCTCATTTATGAAGAACTCTGAAAAAAGGTGGTGGACATAAGCCTAAAGACATATCGATAGCAAGATGAGGAAGAAACGCAAATGAGAAGTGAAGGATCGCTGCTATTCTCCAGGCGGCAAAGCTGGAAATTCGGTAGATCTGTTATCTGAAGATGGACTGCTTCGTCAAGGTCATCTGTTTATAACTGCAAGATTTTGGGTCTGTGAGAGTAACCATATCAAAAGATATGGTCAACACAGGCTGCCAATCGTAGCAGTAGGGTGTAGTGATACCCTAAATATGGCTCAAGGCGGTCCGTTCCATTCAGCTTTCAATGCATTATTAGCAGCGTTTTCTGGCATAAGACATCTTTGTTTTTTTTTGGCTCATTGTTAGAATGAGAAACGGTTGAGCAGTCATCGGAATTCGATTCAGATAACGCAGAAGCCGGCAGAGCTGACCCCAGTACTGACACTAGTGCACCTAAAATTGAAACGCGTACCGGTACTCATGTTTTGAAAAATCTTTTTTACTGTTACCACTGAAAAAAAAAACGAAAAAAGAATGTGGAGTTAACAGACCTTGACTTCAGCATGTTTCTGTCCTAGAACGGGAAAAGGAAAGAATACTGGGCAACGGTCGGACACTCCCAACGGTAAGGCTGGAAGACTTGTAGAATAGCTGAAATTCGAGCGTCGAGTTAGTAATGGTAATGTAAACGGGCTAGTATCAAGTCTGAGAAACTTTGAATTTCGAATCTCACAGTAATCTAGAGCTTTTCACTTCGTACAGATATGACTAAGAGATCAACTCTCTCATACAAGTTTGGTCACCCCTACAATACATAGCCTGCAATTCTTCATATGAATGAGGCTAGAACAAGATGGTGACCGAAAGCATCAAGTTTTTATGTTCAGTGCTGATCATAAAATACTGACAAGGGAAGGATACTTGGTCGCAGTGGCCATTCAAGATGAAATGTATACCCCTGTAGGTGGTTTCGAACGCTGATCTCACATCTGTGTTCCAAATCTGCGAAACGATTCTGCGGACAAAGTTACGGGACCAGTTCCTCCGTGTGTCACACCACTGCAATGAACGGATCACCGAGCCGAGTGAAGACCTTACCTGTGCAACGGTGGGCTAGCGGGTAGTGTGGTGGACTAGTAGGCATGACATCAAGGTTCGCTCCCGTGATGCCTGAGCTCGTTTTGCTTATCCATGGAATGCCTCCCGAACGCTTGCAAAACGTTTTTGGACTCAACGTTGGGCATCTGCAAGGCTTCCTCACGATTTAGGCTTCGGGGAATAGTAAGTCAATAAAATTTTTCTTACCTCAACTGACCGAATATATGCGCCTCTCTACCCCAAACAGTCAAGACGGTGTTTCGAAATCTTCGGGAGCTCCCTGCACTTACGGTGGACGGAGGTTGAATGACTCATCCGAGTACAGCTCCCTTTGGGAGGGATACGGTCCGTACATTTCAGGAATGCTATCAGGTGACGGTGGTCCAAGTTAACTGGCATTGTTGAGAAAATATTGTAGGACAATAGTTTGTCGCTTTGTGTGTACATATGGTATGGTTATCCGCTGATTCTATTCTTGAAGTGAACAACCTTTCAAGAGGCCCTTTCATAAGGTAAGCGTGGTGGTGCGTGGGGTGGGGGGCATGATACCACGACCGTACTGAAAACCCTAAATCCACCTAGGACTTCCTTCAAAGTTGTTCCCTATTGGCCTTCATTGTTGATTTGAAGCGGTATTAAGTGGAAATGACTGCCATGCAATGGGACTCCTCTATTGATTTTATGACAGCATATCCTTCCAACTTATCTGCTAATCTCCACAGGTATTCAGATTGGTTCGCTTCTTTCTCACGTTCGAGGAGGTACGGCTTCTTTTGACAGCCTAACAGCGGGTGCGCTTCGTTGCGCGTAACCATCGAAACTAGGTCTCGCCGCAGCCATCGCATGCGGCGGGTCAGCCCGCGATACTTGACAGACGTCGCAGCTGTAAGCGGAGCATACGATTTGCGCTTTCTCCACGGTAGCCAGCCAAAGAGAAGATAACATAGACAAGTGCAAATCGTTCGCTCCACTCACACTTGGTGGTACCGTAATGTCTTCTCGAGACCTCAGTGGAGTGCGCCGCGCGCGAAGTGGGCGGGGTGACCTACTTTCGACGGACACGCGCAACGGACGTTCGCCCCTAACAGCGCCACAGAATTGGAGCTTCTAGGCCAGATCACAAACATGAGGCTACGTTCACTTCCGAACCTCTATAACCCCACGAACGTGCGAGGTTTCTTTCGCGAAGTTAAGGGTCCATCGTCGCTATTTTCATCACGCGACCGCGGAGGATCAGTGTGATCGCTTTTCACGGACTCGATTTCCTCGGAAAGAATTACGGGCTTGTTTTCATAGCATCGAGAAGTACGGTTCGAAAGGTCTTCCTCACCGCCTCTCCCTAAGCGGTGCCCACGCTATGCTGCAAGAACGCTAGTTCTCCATCAATTATGATTACACCACATTCGGCCAGAAGATTCGCTGGTGACATGTCGAGAGCTTTTGATCAGATGAATCATTCGAGTCCTTCCTCCCTGAAGCTTACTGAGCCTATTTTGAGCAAATGTTTGGAATACTTTTTTTGCTGGCGCTGGAGCTCCACCCTCATTTGGCCGACAAGGGGCAAAAAAAACTTCCTTTGAAATACCCTTCCAGTGTTCTTAAATTGTGAGGGAGCCCTGTAGATGCCCATCATTGCGCTCAAAAACGTTTTGCAAGCGTTTCGAACGCATTTCATGGAAAACAAAACGAGCGGATGCACCACGGAAGCGAGCCTTGATGCCATGCCTACTGGTCCATCACACTACCCACTAGGCCAAAGTTGCACAGGTAACGGCTATGCTCGGCTCCGTGATCCGTCCATTGCAGTGGTATAACACTGGAGAGAATCAGTCCCGTAACTTTGTTCCTAGAATCGTTTAGCAGATTTGGAACACAGATTTGAGATCAGCGTTCGAAACACCTACTGCGGTATATATCTCATCTTGAATGCCCACTGCGACCAAGTATCCTTCCCTTGTAAGTCGTCATTTCTGGAAGTAGACTGTACAGCGTCATCACCATAGAAAACAGAACACCACGACGCATGCAGAGGAAGTAACATTTGCGAGAAGGGAAAGACTTTCGTAAGCGACCCTAATGAGATGAGTTCTCTATTGTTACCAGACTCGAAACTTTGTTCCTCACTTTCCCCTTTGATTCTCCTTTTACTGTTAGTGTTCTCATGGTAATAGTCGTGATCACTCACCTGTTCTCTCTGTAACTTGGTGTGTATCGAAAGATCAGTGCAATAGATTTTCCGTCCAGCACTTGATCAAAAAGAAGCCTGAGTTCTGCTCTCGAGTTTTTGTCTATTTGCGAATCAGAGGACCGCTTGTGGCTGCGGTCGTCCGCTTACTCATCAGAAGACTATTTTTACCCAACAACTTTTCCAAAGTATAGAGCCCCTAAATCGTAGTTTTCATAGTGTTTGTCACAGACAACATCCTTGTAATGTTGGTGCTCGTTCTTGAAAAGTTCGATATTACCTGAAGAAGCTCGTGCACACGTCGGGTTAAGTTTAAGAGGGGTTAGGCGTAAGGCAAGACCAATAGAACACATGTGCGAAGTTGTGCTCACATTGGGCGGGACACGCACAAAAGTGGGGTGCCATGAGCAAAACTCCTTGACTAAGTTTGACAGGAGGTCAGACGCCGGAAAAATGAGAAAATGGTTCCAAGTGGAATGGAGGAAACTCATCGGCGCTGGGCGGAGAGTTCTCGCATTGGGCGGTACCAACCACAGAATTCCATGACCCGACTCAACGGAGGCGTTAAGGCTAAAAAAACAGCTGAGCAAGGCGTTTGGCTTGCTGAGCTTACGAAAACATGAAGCTCTGCCCACGATAGGAGGGGTGTGCATTCAAATGAATGGTTCCATTTGAAAAATTTGTAACCCGGTTTAAGAAGCTTCTATAATGTGGAAATGAATTGTTAGAGACTGTAGAAGAGATGTGGCGAAACTTCTGAAGTGTGTGGTGTTTGCGCGAGTGTTGGCGGGGCTATAATTAAAATTCCATAACTCTGTACAAAACGTTCCAGAATTGGAGAAAAGTGGTCAAGTTAGCAGAAGTGTGATCAAATTTCTGAAAAGGGCGGGGTTTGCGTTAAGGTGGATTGGGCTCACACCAAAAATTCAAGACTGTTGACAAACGTTGTAGAGCGTGTGAAAAAAGTGGTGAGACTTCCTGACTTGGGCCGTGTTTGCACAGGAGTGGGCGGGGCTGAAATCAAAAATTCTTAAGTTGTATGCTAACGTTATTGAACGGAGAAAATGGTTAAAGGCAGCTAAAAGAGGTGTGGTCAGACTTGATTTTTTATTATGGGGAGTGTTCTGCGCTGAGATGAAATGCTATGAACTTTCACCAATAACTCAGCTCAAATGAACTATCGATCGGATGCCCTCAATGCGGTCCCAGCGTTCAAATCTAGAGAGAACTATTTCATTCCTATACAACAAACATTCCGCAGGATGTCTCGATCGTAGATGAGCATAATATGAGGTCGTAGACATACAACATACTTGAAAGGGTGCATAGCCGAAATGGTAATAGATGACGCATCAGAGGATCTTTCATTTTTCCGTGGCAGATGAGCTGCGATGTTGAAGGCATGCGAATGACTTGATGGGTCGAACAACTAGTGTAATTAGAGCAACATGAAGTTTGATTCGCTTTCATGTTTCTGGGAATGCTGTCACATTCGATTCTCATTAACCGAAAACTTTTAAGTGGTAGAAAGGTAACACATCACAGTGTTGCAACTTGAGAGCAGAGCTCGAGAGCAGGGAGAAGTGAAATGGTTTTGAACATCATGGAGCCGGAACCCACTAGACTACACTCTTGAATGAAACCACCTCACACAATCGAAGTCGACCGTGGCAAACCGACCCTTCACCATACATGCATGTAAATGCATTTATTAACCAGCGATTTAAAAGCTCCCCACCAGAGAGGCTAGATGGGCGACGGAAGAATTTGGAAAGAAGTCTTGTCAGAGCCCTGATTTTGTACCTCTTCACTTAGGAGGCCAGTGATCTTACAACCACTGCAACCACAACTTCATCCTATTTACCTGACACTAGAAACTGACAGAATTTCTACTCATGATGCTGTTGTCTTTGCCCAAGAAGAGTCTACTGCCACGATAAAGTTGGATTCAGATCTTATCATTCACGCGGTAGCGATTGAGTTACTGTCCCATCGTCGGATTACTAGTGTTGTTTGGAACGAGTACAGCTAGCAATCTCTACGATCATACTTAATTTGGTTCTCAGCTTATTTTTGCGACGTTCAGTCAAGTGTAACAGACGTTGATCCTTTCGATTCTGATGCACTTGTTCTTGAGACCAACGTAGCAGATATTTCGAGCCACACTAATGATAAGGTCTCTGGACGTTCATCAATTCCGTCTGAGAGAACTTCCATCCCAAATCGTAATGGCTTACTGAATGCGGATCTGAACTACACAATGACTTGCGGTGACCAGCCGATGAACATTCAAAGCTTTCGTCCCCCCAGACGAGTCTAACAATCGACCGACCCTGGAGAGATGGAATGCTTGTTTGATCTGAGCAGATCTCGATCTGAAATTTGAAACTGTGGGCATGCGTGTGTGGTAATGTGCCACATGCCACCCTCTTCTATCATTTCACTTAGAATAGACACCTCAGAACTATCGTCATTTGTATACTTAAAAGAAATCCTTTCAAAAAGCAGAACTCGCAACAGTACGCTACAAAAATGAAGTGTTCATTGCAAATGGTAACGGCTCCTTTAGAGGCACAACTCATGATAATTCACACGTACCTAGCTTAGTTGAATTTATGGAAGGTATGGCGCAGTATAGTCTGAAAATAGCTAGGTCAAAAAAGTAGTAAAAGGAAATTGTACGAGATTATGTGTCTGTGATCGTCTAGACGCTCCCACATGAGCATTCATTAGCATTCGGCGTCTTAACACTTCGTCGTGGACAGTGCAGTCTCACAAAGCCATCACAGCACGGTCAATTTTTTGTGTGTATGATGGTCAAACCGACAGTAAGCTATGTTGGAATCCTAGAAGAAGTTCAATATCGGCCCTAGATGTCTTGATGGTCAAATTCTTCGGAGTCGATCAAACCCGTTTTTCATGCCCCCCAGCATTTAACTTCAATTCAAAATCGTTGCTGTTTTAAAAGTCATGTAGCCCACAAAACGACTTGAGTTAGTCATCCGATGTTCAAGTCGGTGCTTTTATCCTTCCAGACGAGTCTGGTACTAATTGACCAACCCCATAGGTATAGAAATTAGGGTTATCCTGTACGACTGTCGATCCGAATGCCGAACTTCGGATCACGCGTGTGAAGATGCTCCACTTGCCACCATATCACCTCTACCCATAGTAATAAACACCTTAAATCTGTCTAGGGAGACCATTATCCTGAAATTACATTTAGTCTTATTGTTGTGTGCGCAATATGTTTCTTGCACCGGAGTTGTGCAAGAAACAGTACGAAGTCCTAATTTGTACCTCTACCTGATTGTGAGACCACTTTTGCTACCCTTTACAATAATTATCAGCAATGTGATTATCTGAGATGTGAAAATTGTCAATCACCGTATACAGTCAAGGAAAATCGTAGATACAACTTATGTGCCACGTGTATGACTGTACAATGTCTAAACTTATTATTTCACTTGCTTATTCGATTCGCTTGATTGCAGAAGCATTGCCTGATTGTGATCATCCATGTTGCATGAAACGTTGTCCTCGACCTTGTTGTCAGGATAGAGAAAAAGGAGAAAATATCCCACTCGCCAGAACAGGTTCCCAATTAGTTTTTGATCACTGAAAGCGAAAAGTAGAATAATTTCGCAAAAGAGTATCGAGATAGGCTGAACAACTGGTCAGCAATGAAGTCGCTTTTCAATCTATTCCGTTTCTATTTCTTTGGAAGAAAAGTTGTCAGTCTAAAAAATCTGTCAGTTAAATAAGCGCTTATGAGCTCTTTTGAAGGACCGAATCGCGAACCAGTTCAAGACATGAGACAAGACAAAAGAGGACCTACTCCAGGTGATTTTTGGATTGCAGAGGAGTGTTAACTTTTTGCTATCCTGGACCCATTTCTCTCCATCATCTCGCTGTGATTCGAATACAAAGAGGCGAACGAAATTGTGAATCTTTCACTACAAGTTTTCGAGTGGAAAGTTTGAGATCTCGCGTTTTATAATGTACAAGTATTAACATAATTTGGTTGTTTTCATTCAACAGACTTCCTTTGTTCCACCGGAGTTGCTGGGTGCTAATTTCGCTGATTACAGGAAAGACTCGAGCAAAGATCCATACCACAGCAGCGGTATACCGTTGAATTCACACCATGACCAAAGATTTTGGTATATCATAGGCGTAGGCTTACTCACATAACGTATGCTAACGTGGTTTTGCGCGAATTTTAATCAAAAGCTTCAAGCAAATGCGTGTGCACTTAAAGGCACCGTTCGCGATGATTCGATGGGCGGGTGTGTCGATGACGTGTCCGCCTCTCATTCGACGCCGCGTCAGACTGTCTGACGTGACATCGAATGAGAGGCGGACACGTCATCGACACACCCGCCCCTTGAATCATCGCGAACGGTGCCTTTAAGGGAACTGGGGGAAGAAGCTATTACTAGGTAGGAAGAATTTTATGACATCGGCCAAATAATCGAGGGTACTGCTGTCAGGGCTCTGTTAGCGGTAAGGTACCGCCTCTCGCATCTGGACAACATGTATGCAAAAATACGGAAAAGGTAGATCAACCTTGATGACCAGCCTCATTTGTGGATCAGGAGATTGAATTTATGCCCTCGTCAAATTTGTAGACGGTGAGGTGCGAACGAAAAGATTCGAGACCACTGCCCCTCTAATGTTTCTCATACTTCAACAACTTATTTATCGACGCGATCTATCGCGTCGTGACAAATTTTTACTGAAATTAAGATAATTTAACCTCTGGCTAACTTGGTCATTGTGCATGGAGGTTTTGCGTTACGTGCATATGACGAAAACGCTTTATTAAGACTGAAACTTTTCGTTGCAGAGCGCATCAACGATAGAAACGAAAATCCAGATCAAGAAACACGACCGCCGAAAACAGCTAGATCATCCAGCATAAAGCCTATTCCTGTGATACGAAGGAGAAGATCATCCAGTGCACGACCTACACCCCAGGAGCAAGGGGGACCGTCCGGTGAGGAACAAAAACAACAGGAACAAGGACCTCAGGAACCAGGAGGACCGCCTAGCGCAGATCAACAAGGCAGCCGAAGAAAGAGGTCCAGCGGCTTCTTGCCACGCAAGAGATCATCGAGTAACCCTCCCCAGGAGCAAGGGACATTGTCTGCCACCCAGGAAGATGTAGACAAACCTGGCGAGGAACAAAAACCGCAAGAACAAGGACCGCCAAACCAGACACAGGAACCGGAGAGGCCAAGCAATGAACAACAAGAAGGAAGACGATCACCTGTCTTCAAGCCACAAAGGAGATCATCCAGTATAAAACCAACACGTCAGGAACGAGGACTGCAGCCTAATCAGGAACAAGGACCTCAAGAATCAAGTGGACCGCCTAGCGTTGAGCAGCAAGGCAGTCGAAGAAAGAGATCGAGCGGCTTCTTGCCAGGCAGGAGATCATCGAGTAAGCCTCCTCAGGAGCAAGGGAGATTGTCTGATCAAGAGCAAGGACATCCAGAAGCAGAGAAACCTGGTGAGGAACAAAAACAGCAGGAACAAGGAGGGCCGTCTAACCAAGTACAGGAACCAGGGAAACCTCCCAGCGACGAGCAGGGGCCACATGAACAGGGTGTCCCGTCTAGCGAAGAACAACAACGCGGCCGACGGAAGTTCTTACCTGGCTTCCCACGAAAGAGATCACCCGGTGCACAATCCGCACCCCAGGAACAAGGGGGACCGTCCAATGATGAAGAAAGATCAGTGGAACCGGGTAATCTGCCCAGCGAAGAACAGAGGTCACAGGAGCCAGGAAAACCAGGTGATGAACAAAAACATGGTGGACGAAAGTTCTTACCAGGCTTCATGTCACGAAGAAGGTCGGCCAGTGCACAGCCCACACCCCAGGAACAACAGGGACCGCCCAATGATGAAGAGAGATCAGTGGAACCGGGTAATCCGCCCAGCGAAGAACAGAGGTCACAGGAGCCAGGCAAACCAGGCGATGAACAAAAACATGGTGGAAGAAAGTTATTACCAGGCTTCATGTCACGAAGGAGGTCATCCAGCGCACAACCTACACCCCAGGATCAAGCTGGACCGTCTGATGGAGCACAAGGACCCCAGGAATCACAAACACCTCTCAGGGAAGAACAAGGACCTCAGGAACCAGGGAAACCTCCAAGTGAGGGACAAAAGTCAGAGGAACCAGGAAAACCAGCTGAAGAACAGCAGAAGCACGGCGGACGAAAGTTGTTACCTGGCTTCTTGCCTCGGAAGCGGTCACCCAGTAAACGACAAACATCACAGCAACAAGGAAAACCGTCTGACGAAGAGGAAAGAGCCGTGGAGCCAGGGAGACCTGCCAGTGAGGAACAAGGGACCTCAGGAACAAAGTAAACCTCCGGTGAGGGACAAGGACCCCAGGAACCAGGGAAACCTCTTAGTGAGGAGCAAGGACCAGTGGGATCAGGGCAACCGTCGGGTGAGGAGCAACAACGCGGCCGACGCAAGCTATTCCTGGCGTCATGCGACGAAAGAGATCGACCAGCGCACAGCCCACACCGCAGGAACAAGTTGGGCCGTCTAGTGAAGGACAAGGACCTCAGGAACCAGGGAAAACCTCCCAGTGAAGAGCAAGGACCAGGGGATCAGGGCAACCGTCGGGTGAGGAGCAACAACGCGGCCGACGCAAGCTGTTACCTGGCGTCATGCGACGAAAGAGATCAACCAGCGCACAGCCTACACCGCAGGAACAAGTTGGACCGTCTAGTGAGGGACAAGGACCCCAGGAACCAGGGAAACCTCCCAGTGAGGAGCAAGGACCGGAGGGAACAGGGCAACCGTCAGGTGAGGAGCAACAACCCGGCCGACGCAAGCTGTTTCCTGGCGTCATGCGACGAAAGAGATCGACCAGCGCACAGCCCACACCGCAGGAACAAGTTGGACCGTCTAGTGAAGGACAAGGACCTCAGGAACCAGGAAAACCTCCCAGTGAAGAGCAAGGACCAGGGGGATCAGGGCAAACGTCAGGTGAGGAGCATCAACCTGGCCGACGCAAGCTATTACCTGGCGTCATGCGACGAAAGAGATCGCCCAGCGCACAGCCCACACCGCAGGAACAAGTTGGACCGTCTAGTGAAGGACAAGGACCTCAGGAACCAGGACAACCTCCCAGCGAAGAGCAAGGACCAGGGGGATCAGAGCAACCGTCAGGTGAGGAGCAACAACGCGGCCGACGCAAGCTACTACCTGGCGTCATGCGACGAAAGAGATCGACCAGCGCACAGCCCTACACCGCAGGAACAAGTTGGACCGTCTAGTGAGGGGCAAGGACCCCAGGCACCAGGACAACCTCCCAGTGAGGAACAAAAGTCAGAGGAACCAGGAAAACCAGGCGAGGAACAAAAACAAGGGAGACGAAAGTTGTTACCTGGCTTCGTACCACGGAAGAGATCATCCAGTAAACGACAAACACCGCAACCACAGGAGAAACCGTCCGACGAAGAAGAAAGAGCCGTGGAGCCAGGGAGACCTCCCAGTGTGGAACAAGGACCTCAGGAACAAAGTAAACCTTTCAGTGAGGGACAAGGACCTCAGGAACCAGGAAAACATCCCAGTGAGGAGCAAGGGCCAGAGGGATCAGGGCAACCATCAGGTGAGGAGGCAACAACGCGGCCGACGAAAGCTGTTACCTGGCTTCATGCCTCGTAGGAAATCATCCAGTAAACGGCAAGCAGGGAGATCATCTAGCGGAGAGCCAACACCCGTGGAGCCAGAGAGACATTCTGGTGAGAAAGAAGGACCGCAGGAAGCAAGAAAGCCAACTAGCACTGAGCAAACACCAGAGAGGTTACAGAAGAGAGGTTCACGTCGAAGGAGATCGTCTGGATTTTTGCCGAAACCGCTACGGAGAAGGGTCATCAAGCGCACAACGCGCACCAAGCACAGGTAGAATCGCTTCTTTTCAAAGGCACAGTTCACGATAAGAATGGTTTCTGAGATTTCTCCAACGGATGAGTTCAAGGTCCCCTCGTATACCATTATCTAGCGCTCTCAGGTCGAAAAACGGCCCAGTTAGGGCTGTATAAGGGCTCAAAAATTGTGCTGTGTATATCCTCGAACGAATTTCATCGAAATGGCAGAGGTTGCACTATTATCAATTGAACCCGTGTAGATGGCTCAAAGTCATGACCCATAGCAGCAGCGAAAGGCAGTTCTGTACTGTTCTGGCTTGATGTAGTCACTTATTCCCAATTGCAACAACCGAAATCTCGTCCGAACACCCCTTCCATGTTACTTCGTCATGGTAACCTCGTCCGAACTCTATTTTCCCTACTGTTAGGGAGCCTCAATTTTCTCGAAATTGGCAGTTCTACCGCGTTCTTCACTACCGATGAACTATTCCCAACTTATATAATACTTCCGATCTTGACTTTAAAAGGGGTACCTTGAAATTATCGTGAAACTGTGCCTTCAACGCACACATGTTTTTTAAATGACGTATTTTGGGGTGATATTCGTCATAGTTCATACTGTAAGCAGCTTGCTAGTAGAGACGCCAACGCCTCCAAGTAGTGTCATGGCTTTATAAAGAACAATGATGGATTTTATAGATCGTTCCGGATCCACTGCTGCCCGCGCATCAACGTCAAGAATCAGTAAGTAATTTTACAGAAGTGATTTGAGGGTTCCGAGATGATGAATGTCGGATGATTCTCGTCGAAACTGATATCGGTATAGAGGGACGCAATCTCTTATTTGAGTGATGACACTTTCGAAATAAGGGGTGAACCAAATTTCAATGTACCTAATTATGTTAGCTACCAGCATCCGGTATTTCTACTGCTTCCAAAATGGTACTTTTAATATACTACTAACTAATAACTACCTTTTAGTACTGACGGTACATAACTTTTTTAATAGCGCTCGAGTTTTCATGGTATGGTTTATTTTTATGGTTCTTTTTTGCCATCTCTTTGTCTACATCTGTTACGCATTCTGTCGCATACTCATGCGTATGCATAATTTACAAGTGAATCAGGGCTGCGAGGTTTATAAGACAGTGAGACGAACGTAGTAGAGCTTGTCTGACTTATCACTATCCATCAGATGATAACTATGCTTTTTCATTCGCTATTCACTTTCCCATCATACTCAACACAACACATTGAAGTCGTTGTCAATATGAAAAGTATTACAGATTCACGGTTACAAATTTGTACGTTTTCCAATCCATTTTGAACCATAATCATTACGTTTTGCCATCAACCATTTATTACACGACCCAGTCTTTCCACGCGAAATATATTCGTGCGCTTCTAATTTCACGGTAAAACGAAGGTATTAGACAGAGGACTCAATCTGCCTTGCCTTTTTCCTTTCTCTTTCTAAATTCGTCCATTTACAATCCTGTTACATTTCGCATCATTTACTAACGTAGAGGACCATGAGTGAATCCAGGAGATCGTGCTAACCGTGACCACTAGCAGCCTTTATCCACTATTATCATCTCCTCTCACTGAGCATTGTTACATCGCACATCTTATGTTCGAGTGCTGCAACTCTTGCGTGTTTCAAGGCCCTAGGCCAAAGAGCTTTCAAGGATGGAACACTCATTCTGCCTGATTTTCGAAAACTTCTTCACTCTCAAAGGCTTGAAAGCATTTCAATACCTCGCGGTCTATCACCCTTGAGACTAGTTCTTTCCTAGTTCGAACTCATGTCAACAAATCTCATAGTTGGAATTTTTGCATCGTAGTACTGAAGTCAATTTCATCGGCACCTAGCCCGTGCTTACTCCGGGTTTAATGAAACAAGTGAAACTGTTCGCTCGCATATACACTTACGATAGGCCGTTGTATCGCTTGTCTTACTGCAAGTGCCAAAGCTGAAATAGTGGAATATGAGGCAAGAAATCATTTGTTATATTGATGCATCCATTCCTATATTATTCACGGACGAGTTTCGAGGAAGTCCCAAGCGTTTTCCTAGCGCCGTTATCATTCTCTTAGTTCAAAACGTGCATTTAGCGTCACAGTGACGTCCAGCATGACTTTCCCTTGTCAACGAACACTGGAGTCGAACTGTTTTGCCGTTTACTAGTGTACAAACTGTCACCTGTCACCTGTAGTCCCATTCGTAATCGACTTACTCAAGCGGCACCAATAAGGTCTTCATTCGTTCCTGTAGTGAACCAGAAAAGGTAGTCAATTGTACCCGTTCGAGAGGCACAAGTCAGTCATAGCCCTCGTTCCGTTCTGAGCTTTCTTAGAAGCACAGTCCACGATGAAAATATTTTCTGCATTCTCTTTCTGGGAATACCCAGTGGCTCCCAAGGGTTACAGAAGGGCGCTGTCGAGTCCCAAAGCTGAACAGCTAGAGCATAGTGGGAGCCCAGTTACCGGGTCGTCCGGACTTCCCGCACCTCGATCGATGTCACGTCAGATGAGTGTCAAGGCAGTACAGATTGCAGTATTCGCTTAGTATCCACATATGCGATGTTTTTTCTCTCATCCTTTGACTCCCTGTTATTCTTTTTGCTGCTGCGATCCTTATTCTAATTTTCTACCTAAAGAGGCTTAAAAAGTAGGCTATCACACCAGGACCCAAACTTATTCAATGAGACACATTGTATCGCTCGTACAAACGCCCTATACTTCATCTTTCTGGTCTCACTCATTCTCGTCCAGCTTCCCTTCTAACGATTTTCGAAGCATTATTTCACATAGGGAACATCGCAGTTCGCTTTCGCCTTCATCGCACTATTTTCCATCTTGTCTTCCATTTTACACCATAATGGATTAACCAAAATTATCGTGAACTGTGCCTTCAAACACATTTGACCATCGCACGAGCGGTCGTCCTTGTGTTCGTTTGGAGTACCGATGGTCAGTAGTCGCCCTGGTCGAACAGTCATCACAATATCACATGACGTATCCGGTTCGATTTTTGGCGTAAGCAACAGAATCCCTTATCTAGTTCGTAGACAGAACTGCATGTTCATATTGCTTCATAATATCCAAGTTTCAGAAGCGTACAAAAAAGCAGGAAAGGCTGCAACGTCGAGAAGTTTAGCGCGTTAGGTTGACTACCTCCCGTGAAGGTCCAGTTCACGATTATTTTGGGTGCTCCAGATTATGACGAAAAATACGAAAAATAGAAGACGAGGTGGAAAATAGTGGAAATAGACGAGAAACTGCGTGAATCGGTATTTCCAACGTGAAAATGGCTTTGGAAACCCATTAAAAAGTGGACTGGACGAGAAGAAGACCAGAAAAATGAAGTAGAATGCGTGTTTGGTCCTATACAACGTGTGACATTGCGCATGTGTGGGTACTGGTGCAAACGGCTGTAAGCAAAAATGTACCTCAAATTCTTTCACTCAGAAGCATAAGACAACGAAGAAGCTAGTAACAGCAAAAGTAGCCCACCTATGTCAGCCTCTTGGGGTAGAAAGTTAAGGGCACGGTTAACGATAATTTCGAGGTACCCCTTTTTAGCCGAAAAGCGGAAGTATAGGTTAGGAATAGTTCATTGGTAGTGAAGAAAGCGAGAAAATCCGTCAATTTTAAGAAAAATAAGGCTCCTCAAAAATAAGGAGAATAGAGGTTGGACGAGATTATCATGACGTAAATGACATGGAAGGGGTAATTCGGTCATTGCAATTGCGCAAAGAGCTGACTACATCATGCCAAAACTGCACAGAATTGCCTTTCACTACTGCTAAGGGTCATGACAGTTGCTTGACTTCCTACATGGGTTTCCTTGTGAGCGGTGCAGTCCCTACAATGTCGGTGAAATTCGACCGAGGGTACACACGAGCCAATCTTCGAGCCTTTATAACACTCTAACTAGGTCGTTTTCCGACATGATAGCGCCAGGCATGGTATAAGAGGGGACCTTGAATTCATCCTATGGGAAATCCCAGAAACCATTTTTATCGTGAAGTGTGCCCTTCAATAAGGGATCGCAGCAGCAAAAAGAATAACAGAGATTGAAAGATAGGAAGAGACCACTGCCTCATTACTCAGCATTAGCTGCGATTGTGTGTGAGACCTGGAGCGAACATTGCAATCTATATCGCCTCGACACTCGTCTGAAGTGACATCGGTCGAGGGGCGTGAAGCTAGGGCCATCTGGTAACGGGGCTGCCACTATGCCATAACTGTTGAATTTTTGGGCGGGGGGGGGGGGTCTTCCTGTTACCATTGGCGGCTACTGAGTAGGGAGACTTCCTGAAGGGAAAACTCAAAAAACCCTTTTTATCGTGAACCGTTCCTTTAAAACATGTAGTGAGAGCATAGGCGGTGAGATCGGAGTGTAATCAAAGGTAAATCATGGATGAGCCATTTTGTTCGGTAAAATACCGATACAGTGCAATCAGCACTTCATATTTCAGTGCGGAAATGCCAGTGTCCATTCCATCATGACATGGATCCGCAAGGAACCTCACCACACGCTGCTATCGGTACGTTTATCGTAACTGGTCCAGCGGAGCAGCTTCTGTGAATTCATGGAGCTCAGATCAAGAAATTTAGTTCTATTTCATGCACTCTTTGTTGTAACAGGAGGACGGAACTAACGTGCGTCCGAGGATGCGTGCGGCACACTACGCGGCGAAGTGCGTGGCGATTTTAACGACCTTAGCGCCTACCATTAGGGCACAAATTTGGAGTAGAACGGATTAGTAGGATCGGCTAACCCTACTGAACTACTCCAAGTTTGTGCCCCGATAATAGGCGTCAGAATTGTTCGAATCGCCACGAACTTCGCCGCATAGTGTGCTGCGCGCATCATCGGACGCACATATGTACCCATACCCCTTGTAACGCGCGGGTTGATGCGCAAAGCCTTACTGAAAAGAAAGGTAACAGAAAGACCAATGAGTGCAGGAGGTAGGAAGTCAGGGTAACTGTAACAGAAAATAACTAATCCGCTGACTTATACGTATAGCGTCTTTCGACTCACACCAATGATAACATCTAGAAAATAATATAACAAACAAGTGGCACAGTCTGAGAAGAGGCAGCAGAAGGCAAGAGTCAATGGATTTCGTCTGGCGGTACCTTATATTTCACACCACTAGAATGATGCATCGGATATAAAAGGTGAAGGATAAAGTCTTTGGCGTTAATCAGTCCCCTTTTTGGAATGCGCTCCTGCATCACACTTCCAATCGGATTGGTGAGGGTGTATCGATTACGATCCATACGGTGATTTGTTGCGGCAATGTATCACTATTATACTTTGGTGAAGTACTATAAGTCAGTACTTTTATCCTCCAAGACAATCTGATACCGGCTGACCGAAGTCATAGAGATGAAAAGTTTGGTCGGCCTGTGATTGCTTTCATAGTCCGCTGGCCGGTTGGCGAGCGCCTACCGTTAAGAATCTGACCGTAAAATAAAATGCAACAGACGTAGATTTCTTACATAGGATTTAATTCTGTCATAGTCCGCCGGCCGGCCGGCGAACTATGACAGAATTAAATCCTATGTAAGAAATCTACGTCTGTTGCATTTTATTTTATCGTATGTAAGTCGATCCAGGATTTGATCCCTGCTGTGCGCCAACTTTTCGCAACGTAAGTAGTTCCGCCCATCCTTTCAGCTGCGCAAAAGGTGGGGGGGGGGGGGGGGGGGGGGGGGGGAAGCGAACCCTGCATAAATCACATGGTACAACAGTGAATATATTGCGTTAATCCGATCGCAAAAGCTTTTAGTTTGCTTTCTTCTCTCCAAGGTTATCGAATAGAAATATTCCAGTATCCTCGTACGTCGATTCGGATTTGAATAATGAAACAAATCTCAATCAAGCCCACAAATATCCAGGTCAGGTGACAGTTCTCATCCACACAGATATGCCAGTCTCCAATAGAGAACATCCCTACTCATGAGTTTCACTTCGACACATTAGTCTTTTAGTAGCCCTCAGTCCAACCTATGATTTCTATTCCAGCCTATCGCCATAGAGGTCATCGCGCGAAGCCTTCGACTAGTAGTGGTACGTGGTAAAGCAAAAACTCTGTGTTAGTTTTCGTTCTAAAGTTCCCGTTTCAGCCGCTTCGGAAGACGCACGTGCTCCAGTTAAAGAACGTAAAAAGCGAAGCTCTGTTTTCTCTCGACCTCGCAAAGAGAAAGGACGTGGTATGATATTTTTGGACGTTTACATCATCTATAATGAGTCCCTTACACCACATACTACGTCGAACTGCTGCTGACTGCTCATCTATTTTGCGTGAGCTTCTACCAATCTTTCAAGTACCGCCTATATACTGAGTGTTAAAAGTGGACGTCGCAGAAAATTTCTCCCTGGTCGACCCTCACGATGAGTTTCGCAGCTTCTTTTGAATGACAAATGCACCGATCCTGCCTTCTGTACTCCTACTTAATTTCAACGCTCTAGGTCCACTTAAACAGGTGGGAAGCGCTACTTCCCTCAACAGGACGTTTTATCGTGAATAATCGTGGGTGGGCATCACAAATTAGAATGACCAGCTGGGAATAGGCTCCCTGGAGATCTCTTTCGTCTCTTCTGTTGAAATGACTCGCTTTCCTTTTCTATGGAATTTGTCATTGAATTTTCATTTTTCACTGTCTTCGAGAAGAAGTGCAGCCATCCCAGACATTGCCGAGATATAATAAGAGCCAGTCAAGTAAAAATTATATGACATGGACCCAACCCAATTAATACAGGAAAGTATTTCCGTTCAAAAAACAATTCAGTAGCTCTTCGAATGTCGCAACTGAGGCGTATATTTCTCCGACATCAATTTTCTCTCCGAAACTGCCCTCCAAGAGCTTTAGACAGGATGCTGTCTGCTATTTGCTTGATATGGAGAGCATAACCCATGAAATCAGGACTGTTACCTATTGAAGAAAACACGAGAAAAAAATTCCCATTCTACGTGAGCGCTGCCACAGTAATCGTCTTTGAAATGGGCATCACGATTGAAGAGAAGTGGGTAGGGGGGGGGGTCGTTCCTGTTAATGTATGTGCAGCTCTTGCTTTCTTCGCCATTGTGCGCTGTTGAAATGAAATTCACTTGCTCATTATCAGCACAAAAAACGGCGATTCAAAAAATTAATCGGCGTGCCGCAGTCGCCTCGTTTTCAAGTTCCGGCGGAAAATTTCTCTCACTCAGAAATTTTGATCTGCGATGGAAAAGTAGCGGATAAAGGCTCCCTCTATATACCCTCAAAGAGAGCGCTACCTCATGACCTTGTCCACGAATGGCTCGTGCATCACTTTCGTATATTCACACAAAAACATGACGATTGTGTTGGGTAACATTGCATTATTAAGGTCACAAACGAGGGCGGTCAAAAACAGCTGCTGCAGAACCAGGAGAAGGTGGGTATTCATTATTCTGATCAGGGTACCTAGAGAAATATTTTCTACTTCTACCATCCAATACTCAGTGGACGAGAGCATAAAACGAAATTGTGTTATTCTGAGTGAACGATTCACATTTGTTATGTTGATGACATTAGCTGTGTTTTTTCTGTACATAATAGTTTTCAGAAGAATTCCCCGAAGTTCCACCAGATATGGCTTCGCATATTGTTGGTGAGTATGTACAATTTCAAAAAGTTTTTATAAACCGTCATTTGTAATGACCCACAAACAAAAACTGGTTTCCACATTTTCATTTGCGGGCACTAATTATCACAATGCGAGATCATGAAATTGTTGCTGTGATGATCCTTAGTCGGCGGCTGCTAAGGTAGGGTACTACAAGACAATTCATATTTACTCCTCACACAGAGGGGGGTCTACGGTCGAAGACTTCGGCTCTGGATCCCAGTTTTTGTGTGGGTGGCAAACGTGGTAATCTCTTCCACGGGTGACGAAATATCATGTAAGTGAAATGAATAATTGTGAATACTTATCGCTGTAAAAGTGAAGCACACAGGGCAATGTTATCTAACCCTAAGCTTTACGGGTTCGGCAACCTTTTTGGAATCATCGGCGAATTCAAAGTGTGCGTAAGATAGCTGAGTGTGTTACTCGTCCATACCTCCATTCGCGAGAAATGGCGAATCCATGCCTTCACTGTGGAAGCCAGTAATGCTTTTTTATGTCCGTTGAAAGGAGTCTTCGCATTCAACTATTACTTGTCATTTTGAAGATTACATCTCACGGAACGAATCCTCACTGTAGTTTTTCACTCTGGAATTCCCCAATGTTAACAGCAAATTCAGTTTGCCATGGCGAAACTGTCAACGAGATATTCCCACAATGGCTGAGGCTGTCATATAAAGGAGGAAGTTATCAACCTTACGATCTCAATATGCCGGCAGTCATTCCAAAGTAAAAGTTTTTTGATGCTGCCATCTTGACAACTTGCCTTAGTTTGAGGATGAATTCAGACGACCTATGGAACACTTCCGTTTCGATCCTCCACTTACTGAACATGGCTATCTTACCGCTGAATTTGTGGGCAAGGCATTCAAAATGGCTGGTTACTCTCCCAAGATAGTGAGTGTTTCCTTTTGTATATCATCCTTACTACTCAAAAGACCGAAGAAATTGGCGTTTAAAATACCACACTTTCAGATTTACTCTTCACCCGAATTGAGATGTGTGCAGACCTCAGCTGCCATTGCACGTGCATGTGGGAATACTTCACCCATATGCCTGGAGCCTGCTCTCGCTGATTGGGTCCAATTGTCGCCACCATCAACTCCTCAACATTGGCTGACACCCGATAGGGTATCAAAAACTCATTTGGAAATATGATAGGGATCTATAGAATGTGCAGTCATTGATTTTACGTGCTCTCCATCACTGTTGCTGTTTGAATTTATGCCTATTTTCAGTACAAAAACCTTGATGTCCCTGTCAATACGGACTACAAACCTCACCTTTCTGAACTTCCAAAAAAAGAGTCTCCTGACGACTATTGGAAGCGATTGGAGGACTTCTTCCGAACAATTTATCGACCGGCTGACAAGTGCGTGGGCTTTGAATACAAAACTCGAAATTCTGTAATTAATCAGCTTCGAATGTGTGTGCCTTACTAATCGGATTAGTTGGTTGTACATACACCCTATCCTCCGTATCCCACTCTCACGATGAATCGAGGCAGGTGGTAGGAAGCTTGCACTTGATCTGGGTGATGTGCGAAGTCCGCTTGCATATTAAGGTTACTTAGTCTTCAGTGACATTCAGTCACAAATCCCTGTTGTAACTACTGCTTTCAGAGTACCACGTAAAGTGGATTACTCCCACCAAAAGTCCATTAAGCATGTTATTAAACATGTTGAAACAACAGCGCTCATCATATTCATATAAACTGTGCTCAGGGTGATCCTGATTGTGGCCAATCCTAGCGCCCTCGATATGGCAATAAATCGCCGCTGGCATAGCGGTGGGGAAATCTGTGAGGTATGCGAACGATCGTTTGCGAACCTTGTTAAAAGCCTGGTTATCCAAATATGCTTCATTTCTTAGAGCAAGAAATATGTGAGGAATTGTGCTTTTCACGAACTGAGAGTTGAGCGCGACAAAAAGGTTGGTTCTTTTAAATTGAACGCTTCGGTTCAAGGCTTTGGGCGCACAGTTTCAGTCGTTGGATCGTTCTCTCGAAATCGAGTGGCTTACAATTTAGGCTCTACCAACATAGTTGTTTGCTAAAAGTTGTTCACTTCGAGTCATTTTTGAGATGGAGAAGCTTTGGATGCATAAAAAAATGATAGTTGACGTGCTGGCATGGTCTTGGGGTTCAACCTGATCTATGAATGCCGCGTGTCTGTACCATTTTTTTCTCTTTTTGATCCATAAGTAATCTAATGCGCAAAATGGGCTATGAAAAAAAAAATGAAGAAACCCATCTCCGTTTCGCTGAGAGCCTTATTTCCAGTAAGTTCCGAACACAAAGACAGTTTGTAGAGTTTGGAAAACGCAACTGATCTTATTGAAAATGAACTCGACATATTCCAGATGCACGTCGTCGTGCCTAATGTGCTTCCCTTCACTAAGACACCGAAAGAAGCTCGAGGAAAGATTGCTACATAAACTGCATTCATTAAACGAAAGAACGTGGTGCTGCGATAAAAAGAGAAATATAGATTGTTCGAAGTCGACACTTCACTGTTATATCTGTTGAAAAACAGCAAAGAGAAGCCGGAATCATGCCGCAGCCCGTATCGAGACAGAGAGAAATGTCCTTCATCGGGTCTCGAACCTCAATGGACAAAGGTCGAAATCTCTTGACGAGAAATTGGCCAAATTCCTATCACCCTGTATTGTGTGCATGCCTTTGCAGGCAGAGCAGATCAGGATGCATATTTGGAGAAATGTAAGGCTTCGAAAAGTAGTATACTTAGGGGTTGGACGAGAACGTGACGACAACAGTTGCAACAAGGGATATTTGGACGGGCTGTTCAACTACCTGCGCCACCGCGTACAGCTAACTACAATGAGCTGCATGCATGCAGTGTTTCAAACCCGTACAGATGGTATAACCTCTACGATACCCGTCCGCCTTTAGGTGGGTACGAAGGCTAAGCGGTTCGGAGCCCGTAATACGCCCTACCTAGGCCATTTTTCGATCCGACAGCGTCCATCGTGCGATCCTTGGGAGTCGAGCTTCATCCAAGGGTGAAATCTCAGAAACCATTCGCATTGTGAACTGTACCTTCAATCGGTATCTACGTATTATTGCAGCAACTCGCATGTTGTCCTCCTACTTTGCTCTCATGTCTTAAACTCGAAGCATATTGAAGACACAAGGCATCTTCGTAAATAGCAAAGGCACTGATTTTCTCCTGTTCTCTGAGGTCTCTTATCAGATGTTATCAATAGTCATCGGTTCTCATATACTAGCTGTTTATCCTTCTACCAGTCGGGTCGCCCGGCTCACGCCGAGCCCCATTCCTTACTTTCACAAAGTATTAGGTTGGCAAATAAGTCCTACGACAAAATGGAGACCTTTTTTAAATCATTTCCAAATTTTTTCATATCAATCAAGTTTCGGAATAATATTTACTGAAGAAGTCAACAACCCTCTTTTTTTTCTTTGAGCTAGTCACTGATGCCATCTATTCAGGAGTGAGGGAGCTGTGACTCAAAGAAGTAGTTGAATACCGTTTTATGATCACATTGAGTTACGAATTTCTTTTCTATGACGGGATGCTCAAAAAGGCGGAGTCCATGGTAGTTAGAAGGGGGAACACTCCGGGAGTACGACTGATGAGTAACCTGGAACCAAGCTTGATTGGTGAACTTTTGACGTGGGTCTAAAGCGAATTTTCTACTTGCGTGGTCCCTCTGTAGGGGCCTGATTTACGATTTGCTCGTCCTTCTCTAACCCTGTTGGCCAAATAAAGGGGACCATAGGCTGCTTTCATAGTCCGCCGGCCGGCCGGCCGGCGTGCCGGCGGAGGCAGTGCTAGGGGGGAGGAGGGAGGCAGACAGTGTAAGGCAAACAGTCCACGCCCCTTCGAGGGGTTGAAAACAAACAACCTTCGAAGGGGCGTGGACTGTTTGCCTTACACTGTCTGACTCCCTCCTCCCCCCTAGCACTGCCTCCGCCGGCACGCCGGCCGGCCGACTATT
This sequence comes from Haemonchus contortus, assembly GCA_000469685.2. NCBI lineage: Eukaryota > Metazoa > Nematoda > Chromadorea > Rhabditida > Trichostrongylidae > Haemonchus > Haemonchus contortus. Next base: position 37,467,991 of record LS997564.1, read on the forward strand.
AAAGCAGCCATAGGGGCAAGCGATAGCTGTGTCCATCTAGTCTGCGTTTAGCAACTCATAGCGGATGGATTCCTTCAACCTCCATTAGATTAAAGGATGATGCGTGCGTTACTCCGAAGGCTAGTATCTCCTGCAGTGAAGCGATCCAACCGATTGTTGACCGTTGATCGGTGAGCAGTGCTAGCATTGAATAGATTGCTGATATTTCGAGCCGCTACACCCGTGTTTTTTCCTCGGCGTGTTTAGTAGAAGGTGAGGGTACGAATCGGGGGCTGTCCATTCATTGGCCGTAATGCTGCGAAAGCCCACACGCGTGCGCTTATTTACCCATGTGTTGATTACCCGGGGAACGTCCTACAAGTTTATCACCCTTGCTACCATGTTCACACTGTTGATACAAATTTTCGACGCTTCAAATTTTTGTCGCAGGACTTATTTGCCAACCTAATAATTTGAAAGATGTGGTCAATTGGGTATCGCTTTTATTCAACACTGAGGGGTTGAGTGCAGAGAAAGAATAGTAGCTAACCTTACCTGTGCTTCGAGTTGCTTCTAGGCGAAAGAATATAAATCTTTCTAGGCCTCAGGAGGGGAGGAGCGTCAGCATGGGGTAAGATGATTAACTCGAGCCAAAAGCTACTTACTCTATTACATGCTGTTGGCATGTTAACAACTTATATTATTAAAGGAGAAAAAACACGATAAAACAGTAGAAGCAAAAATGTAACAAGATGAATCACGGAGAACATAATATTATGCTCGTGAATGGAACGCAGATAATGATATGCCTTGCTTTTGGATGTAGAAAAGAATACCGGTATTGGAATTAGTTCACTCATTTTTAAATACTCCATGCCTGCACGAAATGTGAAGAACCTGCGCCCAACCGACGAACGCGGCTGACGAAAAGTGAGCTTGAACCTCTCGCCCCTTGTTTTGGATTTAGTCAAAGAATAAAAGTTACGACTGTCAAGATCGATACGTTTAGTCAAATATTATATACCATGAGTATGTCATTCCTCCTAAGTCTTAGTTGTAAAGGGTCAAGACCTGGAATCTTGTTTCTAATCACTCCTCGAGGGGTGCTTCTGTACGTGAACCCTAATGCTCTGGTGAACAATTTCCTAGTAAAGTTGTTCTGTATCTTTTCTAGCTTGTTTGACAGCGTTTTAGTGTGAGGAAAGTAAATGGAAGTACCATATTCCAATACAGAATGCACATAGATTTTGTATGCCTTCATAAGCGAAATGGGATTTTAGTTTTCAATGACCTAAGCAGTAGGAAAACTCTCTGATCAGCTTCCAAGTTCGGCTTTCCATGAACCTCGGCGTAATTGTTCTGTTACTGAGTTGTTTTCTTTAACTCTTCACGAGGTTTGTATGCAAGCTTTATTTGGCTGACGTTTCGGCGGAGTCGCCTTCTTCAGAGCCTGGGAAGATCATAACAATTCATGACTATTGGCCAAGCGTCTCCACTGAAGTTCGAGACCCCCAGGGCACGCAGGTGATTAAAGGAGAACCCCTCACCGTAGCTTTGTGGATTCTTCGAAACCAACCAGCAATCGATGATAGTAATCGACCAGTCTCAGCAGGGGTAGGTCTTCATTCAGAGTCTCTATGGGAAGGCCAACTTTATATAAGGCCGCAGCTCCCGCGTGATCGCGAGGCATTCTTCCCTGCGATTCATTTATGAATTATGCGCGCATGAAACCCTCGAGGCATTTTGGATACAAGTCACTGATCCAAAAATCCAGTCATTCCAGTCCAGTCATTTATAGATTCTAAAATTGCCGTTATAGTGGATTTCTTTCGTCTAAATCCATGCTGATGATCAGACAATACCCGATTTGATTCTAAATGAGAGACTATAGCTTTTTAAGAACCTTTTCGAAAAGCCTACAAAATACTGAGGTGATGCTGATAGGTCTGTAGCTCTGGGGATTACAATAAGGGGGTTTCTTTTTTAATGAGATAACGTAAGCGTGACGCCAGCTGCTAGGAATAGCTGAGCGGAAAAACATCAAGTTGAAGAGTAACTCAAGAGGTGTAGAAATATTACTGGCCACTCTTTTCGAAAACACGATGGGCATACCATCAGGAGTAAACAATGAGCAGCTTTTCCACTTCGTTATGAGCTCTAGAGTTAGATTGCGGTCGAATCAAACAGAGTCATTGATTTGTGGATAGAGTAAACTGACCGAAACAGTAGTATTGCTGATACGATCTGCATTACTAAAAACTTTCTCGAACGCGTCAGCTAAAACCTCAGCTTTCTCGCCATCAAAATTGCTAGAGAGCCATCAGGTTCAATGAAGGCACTGACCCCGTCTTTACATTTGATACGAAAATTCAAAAACTTGTAGAACGCAACTTTGCTGTTTGGCTCAATGACTTTCTTCTCGACTGAAATGTTGTACTTATACAACTTTTCTGCAAACCTATCCGAAATCTTGAAACGTCGCCAGTACTCATCATTATTAGTGGAGGCAGTCCTTTTATGAGCTTCAATTTTCGCAAATATGCAGTAGTTAGGTGACTAGGCAAATTGGGAGAAGAGAGCGAAGTCTTCTCCAGTGGGACAAAGGACGATATCGTATGGCGCAAAATGAACAGAAACATCTCATACATTTCAAGCACATCTGAGCAACAGTTGAAGGAACCAATCCAGTCTATGCCGCTTAGGTACGTATTGATGAGATCATACCTAGCTTTGCCGAAGTTTAATTTTAAGAAGAATGAATCACGTTCAAATGAGCTGAGGCGGCTGAAGCAAATGGAAGCATGATCGCTCGTGCCTAAGGGAGTCGTAGTGAGAACACTACTTACAACGTTAGGGCTATTGCAGAACAATAGATCCAATGTGTGATCTCCTCTAGTCCTAGTTAAAGGGAGCGGCATCGGGTGAGGATTGAGGAGGTACCACATTCCAAACGATATCTGGGGTAGTTAAAGTCACCCATCAAAAGGCAGGTAGCATCGCAAGAGGATAAGTCGCTAATGCACTTGGTAAGCTGACATGCATGCTCCGCATTGCACTTGGGCGTTTTCTAAACCAATATGAGACAATGTATACCGTTGGACAATCTGAGGTCGCATAGGAGAATATCGTAGGCTTTCGGGACTGTTTCCTTGAAGACCAGGGCCGGAAATAAGGAACGCCTTACCAGCAGTAATACACCTCCTACTTTGAGCCTAGATCTATCGCATCTGAAGACTTCATAAGCATAAATTAGTTCGCCGAGTAAAGGTTCAAGCGTTATTTTTGAATTTAGCCACGTTTCTGTTATGGCTAGGACGTCACAATCCAGTGTTGCAATGGTGTACTGGAGAAAAGGAGCGTTCCTTTTAGAGATCTGATGTCACACAAAAAGCAACGTAACCCATTATCTGAATACCGAGGAGGAATTATAGGTTCACCGGAACACAGAATTTGAAGAGGCAACATTAGCAACAGAAGTATTAGAACCGACAGGATTAGAAGAAATCACAGTGGATTGTGCTGGGACAGTGTCCCCTGAAGCATGACCAACGTTAACAACCGTATCAGACATTATCTCATCATTGTTCTGGATAGAAGTATTTTGAACATTCACTGGATGAGGATTAGCGACATTGGAACTAGATTTCTTGAGCTTCCTTAGCTCTTAGTCGTATTCTTTCTGAAAGAGGTAAGGACGGGCGAGTGAATATTCCACGAATGAAAAAACTCTTCAATAAATGAGCACGTGATAAAATTTGTTTCTGAAATTAAGTACTTGGTAGAACGACTTTAACCAAACGCGGATAGTTGGGATTGGACTTTCCCATACTATAGAAGGTATTGGGTGCACATTCGATATCAAGAAATTGAAAAATTTTCCTGATGCGATCGAACAAGTATGAGACTCTCTGGGTACAATCAGAAGCATTATCTTCAGCTAGACCAAGAAAGATAATCGATCGGGACATTTCTTGATCAGCACAACAATTAGATTTGAGCTCAGATTCATGAGAACGCAATGCACTCGGTAAAACATCAGAATTATTACTAGCGGACAAAGCTTTCTTAAGAGTTTCTATCTCATCTTTCAAACGGGCATTCTCTGCTACTTCAGCCTCCAATCTTTCTTCAAGCAACTGGCTCCTATGCTTTATATCTTCTGTTTCGCTTGCCTTATCCAGCAAGTGCCCTCTGATAGTTTTGAGATGTGGCGGCAAACCCGTGTCAGCATTGAGTAGACCAATCGCGACGATCAATGATGCTGAACCACTATCCTCGGCAGGTGAAGTGATGGGCTGCCTTCTCTTTGCACGACGATCCTTAAAAGAACGAGCGCCCAGGGGAGTGTCCATCGTACAAGAGAAAAGACAAGAGGAAGGACCGTTATCGGTGGCAGAATTTGTTAACAATTTTAGCTGACCCCACGCCACAAGGAGTCTACGTGATCACGAATCAACCAATGAGCCAATAACGGCTTCCTCGGAACCACTTGTACACTGACCGGTTAAGGTAGCAAGAAATAACGTAAGCTATAACGACCCTGCCACAGGGGTGCACGCAAAGGATTAGATAGGCAGAACTTGAGAAAGAATAATTCAGTAGTCGAAAAACGACGAGACGGCACCGTAAACCAGAATAAATCCATCGAACAGCGAGAATAAATACCTCGTCACTGTAAAGTTCACGAAAGCTACTGTAAAAAGTTAGGATGGGGTATAAGTTGAATATTCAATTTACCCATTCCGGTGCTCCTTCCTCCCTGAACCTCAGGTCAAAATACTGTATGTTCTCGGCTAAGAAAGGATTTCCAGCACATTTATGAACTTCATTATCTGCGCTGCAGCGCTCAATCTTGAAAAAAGCGGAGATTTCCCTACCGTCACGTTTGGATTCTGTATGGACGTACATAGCACGATGTCAGTACAGATCGAAATCACAACTTCGAAGTACCCATTCACCCCACCTTACTCACTTCACTCCGCAGTACTGACTCTACTCCATTAACATAGCCACCAAGCCTACTGTTATATATAAGAATGAAATGTAGGATAGAGCTGGGTTTTCCATATCACTACCTTATCGTAATCATAAAGCTTTCCAGGCGGACAGACAGACACACCAAGTTACTGCTTTCTAAATAAGAGAGATATATAACACGCTGATGTGTGTTTGTGTGTAGGTGTTTAAGTGTGTGTATGTGTGTATGTATGTGTGTATGTGTGTGTACGTGTGTGTGTGTACACGACCTCAAGTTCATAACTCCGGTTCCCGTGGACCTGAAGCGTCCAAATTTGGTAGGAGTACAGATGGCAAGATGAGGACACTGACGGCAGCTGGTAAGTCTGTCAGTGCCCTCATCCTGATGCTGACTGTACTCACTGAGTGCGAGGTCATATTTCTTGAGTCCTGAAGAGTTCAAATTTGATAGGTGTGCAGGTTGCAGGATGTTAACACTAACGGTATGTGGTAGGAATCGATTTCATCCACGGCGGACGGGACCGGGCGTGCATGAAAATTGTTATTTTGGACTGGGCCTGCAAATTACGTAGAGGTCTAGGCGGCAGTGTAGGAGTGCTGACGGATTATAGCGGGACTTTGGCAGAACCCAACTCCGCTCCGCTTTGAGTTAGCGGAGCGTGCGTCAAAAGTGCCAGTTGGATGTGGGGTTCTCATATTAGCTGATGGAGGTGGCATTACTTGACTGCGTTCACAGGAGGTGGGATGTACGCAAAAACTACTAATTCGGATCTGAGGCGTTCAAATTTGAAACGAGTGCAGGCAGCAGATCTAAGATTCAAGATCACTGGAGGTAGGTAGTGGAAAGTGATTGAACTCGATTTAGGCCGCAGAGGGGTAGGAGAGACGTGGGGGCGGACTATGTGTGAAATGAACATAATTCGAGTGACAACACACACTCGGAGAACGTCCGTTGCGCGCGTCTGTCGAAATTAGGTCACCGCGTCCCCTTCGCGCGTGGCGCACTTTCTTGAGGTCTCAAGATGACATTGCAGTACCACCAAGTGTCAGGGAAGCGAACGATTTGCATTTTCCTGTGTTATCTTCTCTTTGAGATGACTGCTGTGGACCAAGCGCAAATCGTACGCCCTCTCAACAACTGCGACGTCCGTCAAGTATCGAGGGCTGACCCGCCGCGTGCAACGGCTGCGGCGTGACCTAATTTCAACAGATGCGCGCAACGAAGCGCACCCCACGCACTCAAGTAAGAATAAGAGGGAATGAGTCATGTTACTGGGAAACACAAAGCTTGAGCAGGACTTCGCTTGTGGCGAGCAGGGCGCACAGGAAGTGGTTCGGTGTGTTGGTGTTGTTTCGCTGGGAATCAATAGTTCTATTTTCTTGGACTAGAGCTTTCAAACTTGGCAGAGTGCAGGCGGCAACTCAACTCCAAAACAAGAAGGACGAGAGCCGGCGTCAGCCGTGCGATCCGGGTGGTATATTTATACCACTCGTCTTCATTCTTATGCGAGCGCTAGCAACGAACCTGTCGCTTCTGTCTCTCGCGATCGCCGTCCACGGTTGGTTCAGAGTACGATAAAGATGACTATGCGGGGAGCCGTTCGGCCGTATTCACATCTGCATTACACGATCGCTTATTTTCCTATTTTTTAGAAAGGTTTCCTTTTGATTGTGGTAATCCCACGGGTTCTGTGGGACACGTGACGCGACAATGCGATAAAGCATTTTCGACCGCCAATCCCGTTCTTGTCCATCTGTCATCATCTCTTCTAATGATGTGACTGGCCTATTGAAATATGGCAATTTTTATGTACTCTACCGGATCGTGAAAATGAGAAATTCCACATATCGGACCTGCGCAGTCCATCTCGATATTCAGTGGACAGATTCATTTCGAAACCGTAAAGCTTCGTCATAGTCGACAAAGGTGTGGGCAAGCGGAATTGGGAATTTTCGGCACGCTTCGATGACCGTTGCTACGCTCGAATGTGATCTAATTGCAAGCAGCTGACTTCCTCGTAGAATTGATCGTCTTCGGCAGGTTGAGTTTCATCAAAAGTTCGCGATATGTGGGGCAGACTGATCTTCGTGAATAGCCTGTGAAGCTTATTGTGGTGTGGTTGCGAAGATCATCCCGGTTTTCATTCTTGTGAAGGTCAACCATTCGCGAGTTCCTCCATTAGTTGCGAACCTCCTAGGATGTCAAGCGAAGTTCGTGACCACCTGTGCTGAGTGGGCCGGCTGAAATCTTGTCGGGAAATGGAATCTTCTCATGCTCGCAATCGCAGCCCTTGACTTTGAAGGAAGGATCTGAGGTGTTGTTTCTCCAGTGGTTAGGGCTAGATCTCGCACATGTGTTGTGCATGTCTCATTGCATGAGGTGAATGGCATTCCACGAATGGCATGGAGCTTGGACTTCCCCTGTCACGGAGGCCGTCGACAGCTCCCTGTTATGCACAGATTGCCCACGATAGCGTTCCTAGTAATGTTGTACTCAGAAAGTTGTCCTGGGTTTAAAAAAATTGCAAGAAACAATGTGAACTTTCGAACTTGCGAAAACTTGTACTTGAGCACATCGTGACTTGGAGCGGCAGAACTGATAAGATATAGTTTCCGCTCACGAGTTGGTTTCATTTTAACTTGATTGTAGAGCAAAGAATGGCTTGTGCGAATGCTGTGATTGTGAGTTCGAAGAGTTTTCATTCATAATGGCGTGAAACGGTAAGTGATGAATTCGGCTTTACCGGCTAATGAGGATGCTATACGGTCTTTGTTGAGCTGCCCTTCAACATCAACAGGATGCGCTCTGCTTCTTCAACATTGAGCGCTAGAGAGCGGAAAAGATGGGTCGCACGCCTTATGAGTCTTTAGTAGACCTGAAAGTTTCATTGCTAGAGAGGGTTTTTTCGCGAAAGCCTAGGGCGGGAAGAGCGCAGGGTTGAATGAAACGCTAATCTCGTACAGAAAACTGGGGATTCATTGCTACTCAGAGGTCTAAGGGGTAGAGTCATAGTATGGTAAACTATTGGCAAAGATATTATTTGTTTCTGCGCGCCTTTCTCTGTGTCCCTCCGCAGGCGGTATCCAGTACTGCTTTGTATGAGGTCACAGCTCCCGCTCACATGTGAGGCATCCTTCACCTCCTGTTATTTTTGGATTGCCAACATATATCTAAAATACCTCGGAGGTATCAACCACGACTCCTGTTCTTGAATGCACAGTTTTTGATGAAAATGGTCTCTGAGATTCCCTCATAGGATGAATTCGAATCGCGTGCCATATCTGGCGTTATCAGGTCGGAAAACGGCCTAGTTAGGGCTTATAAATGTCGGAGATTGTAACGTGTGTATCCGCGGACGGGATTCATCGGCATTGTAGAGGCTGCACCGGGATTTGCAATGACCAACAGTGCCAGTAAACTGCAGTTATGTAACTGAAATCTGGCTTGAACAACTGAAATCTCGTCCAAACACCACTCACTTGTTATTTTCATGATAGTAATCTCGTCCAACCTCTATTATCCTTACTTTTGAGGAGCCCTTATTTCTTTAGAAACCAGCGCTTTTTGCTTTCTTCACTTACAAAGTCATCCCAACCTATACTTCCGCCTTTCGACTATATAGGGGTACCTCAAAATTACCGTGAACTGTGTTTGCAAGCAAAGCAGTCGAATGTGACATAGAAGTTGCCTTGCTGCGATGTTGAGTTCGTTTAGGAGTCCAAATCAGTCGAATCTGCCAACGGATCCATGCCGTGTACTGTTTGTTGTGCCTCACGTGGAAGATTTCACGCCGTTTTGATTTTTTTCTGCGCGTTACTTTCAGATGTAGGCTCGTAGGCTTCCAAACTGTGCAACCTTTTCATTCGGCAGGCAAAGTGATCGCTCGATGTCAGGAGTGATTTAGAAAATCACTCGCCTGAATTCTTGGGATAAGTATTAGGTTGAGTCATAGGTCCTCGGACAAAATGGCAATGATTATATTTACCTTACAACTTTCAAACGGTAATCGCGAATCATTTGAAACACGCCTCTTGGCATCAATGGTCTCTGCCAACTCTTGGGTAGATCGTATATGCCCTTGTTCCAAGACACTGGCGGTTGAAGGACTGCTCGAGTGCCATTTCGCCGTCGGGTTTGAAAGTCTTGATCATCCAGATGACGTAGGAGATGGGAAAAAAGGTGGTAATCTTAGTAAGCCAAGTCTGGGGAATATGTGGGGGTGGTAAAATTGTCAAGCCGAAATTCATTAAGTGATTTTTGACCGTTTTTGAGATGTGTGGCTGAGCGTTGTCGTGCTGGAAGTAAACTTTGTGCTGCTGTGGACGTGTAGCCTCGAGATTCGCCTTCAAATTCCTCAGTTGCTTAATGTAGACGTCTGCAGTCACTGTACTTCTTCCGTCTAGGAGTTCCTAGTTCACACCGTGTACACTCCACCAGATGCAAAGCATAGCCTTTTAGACGTGTACGTTGAGTTTTGAGAAGTCTTTTGCATCCGCACCTTTGTAAACCCATTGGAAAAAAAAACGGGGAAAACGTTAGACTTGAGACTCTAATTTTACTGCTTCATTGCATAAGGCACCCATCGACCGAGCATTCGCACCTCGCCGATTGATTTTAATCCACGAACAACTGTGGACTGACTCATCTCAAGAGTGACTGCCAGTTCATGAGTAGTTTGATGCGGATCGGATTCCACCTGGTTCCGCAGCACGTCCAATTCCAACTCCATAGGGTGTCCGGTACGGTCTTCATCTTCGGTGGAATAGTCGCTTGACGCGAACTTCGAGTACCACTTGTGAATTGTACTTTCACAGGGGCGTTCTCCTTGTAAACTTCCTCCACACGTCTATCGATTGCCGCTGGTTCTTGGCCAAGTAAAAAAGAAATAGGATTGTGTTGCTACGGTGGAGTTGCAACGGCTTGAAATTATGGGGCATGGTTGCAGGAAAGGAAACAGGTGTATTCGTAAGTAGGTGCTAGAAAGAGATTTTTGTACTCTATCTAACGGTGCCTCGTGCTTCCATTTCCATTACTTTTTCCCGAGTTATGATCTCTAAAAGTCATCACTATCGCATTGTCCACTTATGACTCAACCTAATATAAACGGCAGGACTACTATACATAAGAATAGAAAAGCAAAATACCTCTTCTAACTAGCATTAATCCCGCTCCGTCGCGGAGGCAGCTGATCTTGTTGGCCGTCTCCATTTCATTCAATTTACCGCATCTTCTGCTGTCACCTTGATTCCGACGTGATAGCTTACCTTGAGCTTTGAATTTCAATGCTTTTCTTGAAGAGTGATCCTTCAGTTTTTCCAGTACATGCCTACACCAGAGCCCATAGTCTTTGTTCCCTCATCTTCAAGTGGATCGGCGGCGTTTACTTGACTGCCTTCTTGCTGCCTTCTTCATTTCTCGCTCGGTCCGTCGCGTCGTTCGCAGATACATCTCAACATCATCATTTTTGCGGAGTGAAATTGCCTCACATTACTTTTTATACACGAACCTGCACTCGCTCCCGTAGGGCATCATCCGCCTCACCACGGGTCAAGTGTACCTCCCCTTCGGGCCGAGCCTCGTTAATTGCAGACGAACTAGTGAATACCAGTAAACGTTCTCCATTCCATGCATGCGGTACTGATTCGAGTCTCCGCAGTGTGGTTCACGCTAGCGTTGAGAGCTAGATCACTTCCCAACAATTGCAAACTCTTCAACACTTTTGATGCACTCCTCAAGACAGGCTATGCGTACTCCTCGGAGCTTGAGAAGTTGATCTTTCATCTCACTGAGGACTCCTTTTTGTAATGACACTCAGTAGTTGTCGGAAGTAAAACGGGCTCAGAGCTGGTCCCTTATGCATCCCAACCATGACACCTACTGCTCTGTTAGGTTGTAGGGTGGGTGTATACAGGGAGTGGCAGCAACTTTACAGAAGTCCGCAATTCATTCGTTAGGTTTTTTTCAAATCTGCACCTTCTTATGGTTATGGTTACCTTCTTATGGCTCACAAACCTGGAATGAATATGTATCGGTGCTCTCAATTCGTCAGTTTTTGAAAAATAATGGAGCCTTGCAATCGTGGAGCAGCCGTCACGTCTTTGCGCGCATTCGGTGACCCGTTTTGGAAATCTCACGTCTTTTCGACATTCTCGCATGACAGTTTCTTGTACCGCGATGCTTGAACAGGTCCCAAGATAAGGACCAGCCCTAAGACGGTCATGTTGTCTCGCCATTTTCCGAATGTATTAGGTCGATGCATAATTATTGCGGATTTTTTCCAGCAAATTTTACTCGAAGAAACGTTAGAAATATCTAGCAAATACATGTTAAAATAATTGCTCCGGAACATATCCACCATCTACGTCAAGCACTGCTTCCCATTCTAGGCGGCCGGATTCCACAGGCGAAGAAGTTTCGATTCTTGGAGGCGATTACGCCTTGAAGTTGGCCATCAAGCCATCCACTTCGTCGAAAGTTCTGTTCGCTAACCGCTTTTTCGTTGGGCATTTGACGTGATAATCCACAGGAGTTCAATTGGTATACAGGGCAACCGCAGAAGCATATTCCATTCTTTATTCGGCTTTGGCTGACTGTCCAATCGCCGAGAACTTCGTTGAGGTCGCGTTATGAGTGTGCCGCCTTCCAACATTTCTCGAAGTAATAGAGCATAATTTGGCGTATATGAAGACGACTTTCTAGGCATTAACTAAAGCAAGAAGATTACTTCTACAGAAGTCCCGAATTCAAAAATTCAATTCTGTCGAGAGAAAAGAAGCTGCGAAAAAATCCGCAACAGTTATGCATCTACCTAATAGTTGCTCAAGAGTGATTACGCTACGAAACCTGCAGAAGAAAAATGACCGCGGAATAAATTTATGTTCTTTGAGTCTTCCTGGAGCAAGTACGTTTGTATCCAAATAATTCTCGAAAGCACTATGAAATTTTTGACGCGAAGAAGAAGAGAGAAAGAACAAATGTCGTGCCCCACTGAGATGCGGCACGCGCTGTGACGAAGAAGTGATCAGCATGAAAGTAATGTTCAGTTCTCAGAGTATACGTATATTTCTCACTACAAGTGACGAAGATATCGAGAAGGGTCAGATCGTACCCCGTTTTCCATTTTCTTCCTCTGTTATGGTTACAGTTGGAATCTGTGCCACCAGAGCGATATCGCTTATTTTTTAACAAGAAATTTGTAAATATTGATAAGAACACCCTTATGAAGGACATTCGTACTAGGGTGCTGTTTGGGGTCAAGGAATATTCCAGGAATGCGATTTGAAAACATTTGTTTGTATTACATTTGTATTTGTTTACAAATGGGGAAAGATCGGCATTGGTGCTGAAGGATGATCGCACTTCCGTCCCTGCTTCGAATTAGCCGAAATATTTTCCGACCCATAATCCAATGGGTCAGTGGGTATAGTGTATGTTGGAGAGGGAAGTCAGCGTTTCAAGGCAGGAAGCTGTTGCTGCAGCAATTGTGAAAAAAAGCCCAGATTGGAGTTCCTCAAAAAAAAAAAACTCTGCGTGCCTTCGTCGATGAGGAGCCGAAGAATCTTTGAGCTATAAGTAGTACGGGAGATAGTTATATCATTCTGTTGATGCGATGCATATTAGCGGTTTCTGCACACGATTATTTTGTTACCATAATTATGGCGCACCCAGTAGTTGTCTATGATCCATCATATATGCCCTTGGAAGAGATCAAATGTTACCAACATTTCGTCCTCTGGGCGCTGAACGCTCTTCAAAGCACCGCTCGGATGATCGATTAAAGGCCCTCATCACAAAAAAGGCTAAGCAGCAGAGTTCATTTTATACAGATACTTCTTCGCTTGTCTAGCGCATTCGACCTGATCTGTGATTGGAATACCTCATAACCTGCCCCATGAAGGGTATTTCGCTCTGCACATCTGGGATTCTTCATTCGATAGTTGTAGCGTTCAACTCGGATGAGACACCGGATTCCGTACTGTTCCGGCGTCTTCTAAGTGGCATCCAATCTTGATCAGTACCTTTCCTAATTTTCATCATACCTATTGCTCGGAACTCATCTTCTATTCATAGTGCAAAGGGGACAGCACGCGCCTGTTACTGGAAGCTGTTTTCATGGAGAAAATCTTCGACAAGAAGTCCGCCGAAGTGTTCTTGCCACCTGAAGTTAACCTCACCCGACTTTTTCAGGATGGCACCTTAGCTTTTTTGAGGGACTTCACTACCCCAATGTCTCTAGTGGCCAGATGCAGGGCTCTAATCAATCGAAGGACAAACTTTTCTTCTGTTACCGTTTTTCTTCTGCTCTAGGACTCTCTGGACTTCATCGCTCTAGAACTATGTCGTCATGTCTCGTTTGAATCTACTACGCATCTCAGTGTTTCTTCAGCAAACTGCAGGGTGCCCTTTCCTGCTTCGTTCAATGTTTGCCGAACCACTATGTGCTTTACAGTTTTGGAAGACAATCTTCTTACAAACTAGAAAACTTCTAATTTGTTTCCCTCACCACTCACTGTACCACCACTGAGGGTTACATGCTGAATCTTCCTACTCGCGAAGAAAATATTGCAGGCTGACCCACGTCATACTGTGGCCATGACTCTTTTCTTCGTTTCTGACTCTTATTCCTCTACCTCCGTGAATCCTCTTTAGGTCTATCCGCTCCGACGTGTCTGCTCAGATCAGCCGCTATGACTAGACAGTCCTTTCCTTACTAGATCTGATGGCATCATGAAAGTTTAGGTCGAATTTTGCTTTTTCGTACTCGGAGCAGACAGCTTGCGTTGTGTACACACATATTCATGGTTTGAACGGTGATCTTGTTGAAACCGGAGCCAGGTATCTGAGGAATTCCGCTATTGCTATGGCTATGACATTTCGTTTAGATCCCTTTCCGTTGTAGTAGAACACCTTTCGTCGCATCGGAGTTCTACCGAACTAAATCGATGTCTTCTGGTGTTATAGCTCCCTTATCCAAAATGAAGCATGAGGAAGCAATGCCTCGCAACTATATGGGAGCTGCGTCTTTATATAAGATTGGGTTTCTTCACAGCAATTTTGAATGAAAACCAACAAGAGGTAGCTCTTGTCTTGCTGTGGCCTGCATCAAGAAGTGCGCGAAATCCGAACTTCTTTCGATTTCAGATTAACTCAGGCTTCACTTTTTTTCTCAAGTGAAGTTCCTTTACTGCATTCAAGAAATGACTGCTTACCAGTTTGGATACTGGTAAGGAGCGGTGCAAGATAAAATAAAGGGGATCCACGCACGATGAGCGAAGCCTAAATGAAATCGACTGGGCTTACATGACATGTCGTCATTTGAAGCGTAGTGTGTGCGGTGTGGGCGTGGCTAGAATTTGATAGTTTTAACAGAAGGATTCGGTGAAAGTTAATATAATGCGGGTGATCAGCGAAGTGCCCAATAGAGTAGGGAGCGCGTCAGACTGAATATCCGTGATATGGTTTCGGGAGAGAAACGAGAGGATATTGAAGGTAGGCACAATGCGTGCGGCGAAAGATTGGGAACTAGTTTCCAGATTATTCGAAACTACTTGAGACTTCTTGACTTTATAACTTCGCTAATAGTAGCCATCACAATCGAGTGATAGTGATGACGAACATATTTGATGGATCCAAATTTGGAGGCCATTATGAATTGCTTGACAGCAAAGTCCTCCACATCAAGAAAAAATGAAATCTTCGTAACCTTGACAATGATAGTTTCAATTTTTGCAGCATTTTTTCGCTATCATGCAGCTCTTGATCGCGCTGGAAGTGGTAAAGGTAAGTGGCACTATTTGCTATTTTTACTTGATCATTTATTACCAATACTGCAGGCGGCAAACCAACTTCAACACTGAAAGTAGAATAGTCCGGCTACTCTGTGTTGAAGTTGGTTTGCCATCTGCATCCTTCCAAAATTGAAGGCCCTGGTCGAAGATAACACGCGATATGAATTCCTACCCAAACACACAAACACACACAACACAGTATGATATGTACTGGGTCGTGAACGTTCCGCAAGCCCTGTTGAAGTTGTGCGCATTTAAGTAACTTGTTTCATTCCACACTCACTCCAACTTCTTGCCACCTACTCGGATTGCCCTCTTTTCGCACATGCATCCCCCTCTATCCCCTGCAGCTGTAAGGGAATAATTCACGTCTAAAACCATACATCTTCTATAAATTTGGACTTGAAACATAATTTTTGCACACGTCCCGGCCCTCCCCTCCTCCCTTTACTCTGGGCGGAGTCTAGTTCTTCAACTATCATTGGGATTCCCTTCGTACCGCCTGTACTCTTCCAAATTTTAACGTTCCAAATCTGAAGAAATAAGTTTCGCGCAACCCTGTCCTCTCCCCCTGCCTCTCTACCCTGGGCGGAGTTTAGTCCTGTCACTTATCGTCGGTCTTTCCCTTGTGCCGCCCTATTCTTACCAAACTTGAAACAATCTAGGTCCACGAAACAGGAGTTAAGAAATTGGGTGAAAAGTGCCTTACTAACACGCACGCACAATCGCACCAACACACATCATATCATATATAGTAGGATCGGATGAGCAGGCTACGTTACGATGGGGTACTTTGAGATTGCGACGCTCGTCTACATTTCTTCAATAGCCTCTAGTCTTTTTTCGAGCTCTACGGGGTGCGCCATAGGTATAGTAACACTTTTTGGACGTCTGTAATTTCATTGTTTGGAGGGTTTGTCCGAATCTGCACCTACGCTCATGATCATGATATACCTTAGCCCAAAAGTCTGTTTTGGTACTCTCAATTCCTCAGATTTCGAGAAACGGTGGAGCCTCGCAGACAACCATTGACCGTTCCGTCTTTGCGGGCATTTGGTAAGTCCTTTTCCGGGTTCGTGCCTTTTCAAGATTTCCCACATGAGTCTCTTGAATCGCTCCGCGTAGACTGGTCAATAACAAACCTCAATACGGTCTTGTCTCACATACGAACCCTTTTCCGAATAAAATTGCTTGGAAAGGAGTACGCTGCGGAACCTGCAGAAACACAAGGAAAATGAGTGCTGATTTGTTTGCATTTTCTGATCCGATGGGAAGAGTCTACCCAGAGCAAATACAATCGTATCCGAATAAGATTCGAAGCGTTGTAAGCTTTTGACCAGAAGAAGTTGAAGAGTTAAAACGAATGCCGTGTGCCACTTGCCGCGCGCTCCGACATACTTTTTTTCTGACTAAAGGCTGTTCAGCATGAAAGCAATGTTGAGATCCCAAAAATACGTATATTTCACACTACGAGTGTGAAGCCGTTGAGAAGAGTCAGATTGCCTCGCCAGCCATTCTTTCCTTTTTCATGATAGTTTGGACTAGAATCTCTACCATTAGAGCGATACCGCAAACTTCGGTTGAGAAAGGTACAAAATTGATTCCGAACCTCTTTCAGAAAGGGTTTTCTAAAAGGAAGCAGCTGGGGTTGGAGATTATTCTAGAGATCCGATTCGAAAACTATGGCGCACTTGCCCACGAATGGGAAAAGAGAAAGACTGGTGCTGAAGAAATGCGATAACATCCTACCTTCCAATTCTTCTACGCATTTCCCGGGATCACAATGTGATGGGTCACTGGATATAGTCCATACTGGCGAGGAAAGCCTGCGCTTCAAACGCACCGTTGTTTTTGCTCCTAAGAAATCAATGAAAAAAGTCCGGGCTAGTGTTTCTCGAGAAACTCTGCGTGCCACCGTCGATGAGCAGCCGAAGCGTCTCCGAGCTATAATTAGTACAGGAGACGATTATATATGATCACCGTGTTTTCGTTTCGTAGATGCGATGCATAGTAAATAGTTCACGTAAATTTACTATGTATCAGTATGAACTGCTGTTTCTGTAGCCAAATTATTTTGTTACCATATTTATGGCGCACCCTGCATATCGATCTCAGCAACTACTTCCTCTCTAGACGACGCTTATCCGATGCATGTCTCGCCCCTGTAGGCAGAAGTCCGCCGAGTCCATATAAGCACTTTTAATCTTGCCCTAGGCCTCATCCATTCCGAACTTGACACAACATCTCGAAGTTGTTCTTCAGATACCGAATTTTGTGTCAGACGAACAAACAAACGATTGACACACCAAACTCCTTGTTTGTTAACTAAGGGCGGAAGTACTAAAGTCTTTCAAATTCCCGTCGGTTGCGGTGATCAACGTCTTTTCATTTGAATGCCCCCAATTTTCTTGTGAAACTCCCAACCTCAAGCGGCTGAAGGCGCTATTTATTTGAGTTTAAATCGTACAACTATTTGAATACAAAGTGTTCAGGGAACACTACAACGTTTAACGTAGGGGGTGGGGGGGGGGGGGGGGGAGGGGGGAAGGGATTTGGCATAACCAGAGCAGTACTAATCATTCGATACTCGATTGATCAACCACCTATGGTTATGTATTCTCGTTCTGTTATTTAACTACATCTGGATTTCGTAAAAGTAGTCTGTTGTAGATGTGCTTATAGATAGTCGAAAAACGTCAGTAGATACGTCGATTTACTGGGAAAACGAACTGAACTGAACATGAAACATGGAAACCTCTGAGTACTGGTCTGACAGAAGCTACGTACGATGCGCGGTTTTGCAAAGTCTATGATAACGTAGTCAATTGACATAGATCAATAATGCCCTGCAAACACCTTTCCTCTTAAGTTGAATCGTATCGGGAACCTCTTACAAGGAAGGTCTTTCAGGGCGTGAGACGCTTTTTGAAAATAGTTTTTTGCATGTTGTAGGGGCATGAGCAGTGAGTATACAACTATGGTTCATTTCCGCTAAATGGCCTTCTGAATGCCAAAAAAAGGAGTGAAAAATGTTTTCGTCAGAAATTGCTGTTTAAGCCCACTAAGCGTCGCTTGTTTCATTCATGGCGTCGACTGTCCGCAGTGTAGAAGGCGCCAGTGGACTACGCATTGAAAATAACGTGAACAGTAGCCGAAAAAGGGATCCACATGTTGAAAAGTGCGAGGAAGTTTTGATATGTGCTCTCCACGGTTGAGTTGACGGCAGCGCCAGGTGGTGTGGTGGATAGTGGTGTGGACTTCGGATTGGGACGACTAGGCTGGGTCGATGGTTCAGATCCCGGGGCTTTGCCGCTTTTGCATTTTATGCTGCCACCTCCAGATTGGCTCCATATTGCACCAGAGCCAAAGCGAGTGCCTGACCGGTCATGGTCGTAACCAGGATAACCTCTACAAGCCGTTAGAATTTGTTGCAAGGAGCACTATCAGGGAATCTCACATAGTTTTTCATCAGTTTGGCCCACATCGAGAGTTCATTCAGTTGTAAAATGTCGGTAAAATGGTATAATATCGTTTTGGTAGTCAAAAAAATTCGATTTCATATCATCTGGTTCTTGGACATTGTATGGACATTGCACAGTCCATACAATTCTCCGAATGATTTGGACAGTAATGGTTTGATTGTTGTTTTATTCAGACCGAATTCCTTCAAAACTGATGAAAGGCGCCTCTAATTTCGATGATTTCACCGTTTTTTCCGTAGCGTTGATCTCGCACCGTTGAAGGGTTTTTGTCCACTGTTCTGGTTGGTCATCTTCAATTTTCTTCTCTCCTCACGACCACTATCTTCTGCAGTCATCTCGACTTCAGCAATGTTCTTCTTGATCGTGTCCTGCCAGCCCCTCATAGCAGGACGCGAAGTTAGGGGATCGTAGGTTGGGGAAGGATATCGCCCAAACCCTTCATCTAGTCATTAATCTAGTAATCCAGCGCTAGAATGATTTTCTGCAGGGCTGACAGCTTTTTATATCAAGCCTAATGCTCAAGGATGCTTCAGCAAGAAGACGAGTTGAAAGAGAGTTTGATTCGTTCTCCCACAGGAGTCCGCGGTGGACGCCCAGAGGAGGGTCGGAATCGGGAATCCCGTTGCCTTGCATTGAGGGAACGAGGTCGAGGACAGCTTTCATCAAATAGGAACCATATTATAGGGTTTGGACCCCATTACAACACTTATATAGTGTGAAGAGAAGCCTTTATACTCCTGGGAGTGTGAAGCCTGGAAGATCCTCCACAAATAGTGCTTCACACAACAAATTCTAACGACTTGTAGAGGTTATGGGTGGTCCTGGTCACGTCCATGACCAGTAGGCACTTGCTTTGGCCCTGGTGCAAT
The DNA here is from genome assembly GCA_000469685.2 of Haemonchus contortus. Lineage (NCBI taxonomy): Eukaryota > Metazoa > Nematoda > Chromadorea > Rhabditida > Trichostrongylidae > Haemonchus > Haemonchus contortus. The sequence goes on from LS997564.1 coordinate 37,487,087, forward strand.
ATGGAGCCAATCTGGGGGTGGCAGCATAAAATGCAAGAACGGCGAAGCCTCAGAAATCCGAACCAGCAACCCCTCCTAGTCGTCCTTCCTCGAAGTCCACATCGCTACCCACCACACCATCCGTCGCTGCCAGCAGTCAACCGTGGAGAGCCTATATGAAACTTCCCCGCACTTTTCAACATGTGGGTCCCTTTTTTGACTACCGTTCACGTTATTTTTCAATGTCGCCTCTACTGGCCCCTTCTACTGTGTGGACAGTCGATGCCACAAATGAAACAAACGACGCTTAGTATATTAAAACGGCAATTTCTGACGAAATCACTTTCACTTCTTTGGCATTCAGAAGGCCATTTAGCGGAAATGGACCATAGTTATATACTCAGTGCTCATGTTCCTAACACCATGCACAAAACCATTTTCAAAAAAGCAACTCACGCCCTGGAAAACCTTCCTTGTTAGGGTCCAGCTGGAGTCGGCGTGCGGACGTCGATTGCGTTGCGATCGTCGTAGTGGTCGGTCAGAGTCGTCTGCGGCGCACGGTCCCTGATCACATACTCGAAGAGTGGCAGACCGAACACGTCTAAAGGAGTGTTTGTAGTTGTTGTTGTGATTTTCTCGCTTCGAGGTCGCAAGCTGGTTCACGTGTCGTGTCCATGGCAGATTTGCACAACGCACGAGGTAAGTTGTCTTTCCAACACGTCGAACGATGACACCCGGAGTCCACGACTGCTTTGTTCCTCCATTGTCTTTCCAACACGTCGAACGATGACACCCGGAGTCCAAGACTGCTTTGTTCCTCCATAGTCCTTGGCGCAAATAGTGTCTTTGGGTTCGAACTTGCGACGTAGTGCTCCATGTCTTTGGTTGAATTGCGTTTCTATTATGGCGTCTCGTGGTCCCATCAGGACTATCACCTACGTCGGCGATAACCTAGACGTGAGAGGGCGTCCACTCGTCCGAAATCCCTTGTGTTGACATACTCGATTACGAAGTTGTAGTTGAGTAACATTTTGGCCCATCGCTGAAGACGGTTGGCACTGTAGACATGTATTTCTTCCTTGCTTGCAAAAAGAGCAACGAGTGGCTTGTGATCGGTCTTCAGCGTGAAGTGTCGTCCGTGGACAAAGCGATGAAATTTCTGCGCAGCGAATATGGTAGCTAGAACTTCCTTTTTCGATCTGGCTGTAGTTTTTCTGTGCTGGAGTAAGGCTAACATGGTGATGATGACTCTCTCTGATCCGTCGGGAACCGGTGTGATAGTGTTGCCTCCAATTCCGCAGTTAGAAGCGTCCGGCGGATACAACGATCCGAGCTGAGTGCTGCCTTTATCTTGTCAAAAGGAAGATTGGCATTCCGTAGTCCACGTGCAGGCAGCATAGTTTCTTTGTAAAGGCATCTAACGAAGCGCTGTAGATTCTTTGACGAAAATTCCGTAGAAATTGATGAGCCCCGAGGAAAGCGCGTAACTGACTGACGTCCTCTTGAAAGCTGGCATCTTATGTATAGCTTTGACCTTGCCGCGGGGTCAGGGCATCGTCCTTGGGCGTTGATGACGAGCCAAGGTAGTTGATCTCTGCTTTTAGAAAACTACACTTCTCGAGGCCAACACGGAGTCTAGTCGAGTGTTGTGTTCGTCGATGATCCTGCCAGTGACCAGTATGTCGTCGCCGTCAAGAAGAAGGATGGTTCAATACGACTCTGCGCAGACTTCTCGACAGGACTGAACGACGCTCTTCAGGAGCACCAACAGAGCCGGGCCCATTCTGAGTTGTCGATGGGCGTCAGAAACCCGTATAGATACAAGGCGATCAATTTCATTCGGAATTTTCTGAATAGCGGCGTATGGAACAGGACGAGCCTTCTGAAAATTAGCCTTGACGTTACGCTTCAGAGTGAGCTTGACCTTCGATCCGGTGCGTTGTCCTAATCCAGGCGTGTAAACGGTAGAGAACTTCTTCTTCAAACGCGTAGTGAGTGAAGAGTTCAATGCGTTGAGCGTCGATAGGATACATTACAGATAGAGCTCTCGGTTAGGCGACGAAACAGAGGCTTATGCTGGATGATCCAGTCGAGACCTAGTAGTGACGGTGTGTCGGCAACGTAGCAAGTACCTCGACCGTGATGACCATCAGTGACGAAACTGCACTCGTAGCATCCTCGAACATTGATGGGCTTGTCATTGGCTGACCTCATAGTGGTTCGAGGGATCGTAACATAGGGCGACTCATAGCGATCCAGTCCGCATTGCTCAGTAATGTGACATCGGCACCGGTGTCAAGCCGCATGCGTATTGTCTTCCCCATTGATGTGCACTGGGGTAGATGCGAGATATGGAAGTGTCACCGGCATGCGTTTGAAACGACGACGACATTGTTGGCCGGTTTTCCGCTTCCGTGTAGGTTTCTGCTAACTTTTGGTCGTGAAGCTCTTGCAGAACCTTCGCTTGTGTCCGGAATATCCGCAGCCACGACAGGTCTTGTTTACGGAAAGAACAGACCATTGAACCAGTGATTCGCTCCACTAAACATGGCGATGGTGGGTCGTGTTTTCGGTTCTGAGAATCAACGGTGTTGATGAGTGATGAAGCAGACCGCTAGGGGAGAGTGGCATCCTGACGAATGTCGAGGAACTGCACGATCTCTGCGGCCAATTCCTTTACGTGGATTGTGGATTATCTTCCATCTTGCGGAGAGTACGGGCCCGGATATCAGCATCTTCGAGAGAGGCGAGTCCGCATATCCATACTTATTCGCTCTGGGTTAACGTCGTTGAATTAGGCCATCGCGTGTCGCTGGTTTGACTAGTCCAGTAGAGCCACGAAGATTCGTGCCATTGTGTTGTCTTCAGATATACGTAGCGGCACGAGGAAACCGATGTGCTCTGTCCGAAAAGTTCCTTCAGCGTTGTTACGGTATCTGACAGCAGTACTTCAGAAGCTCTTTTCTGAAGAACGTGGCTTGAGAAGCGAGCGTATGTGATGGCGTCGAGTTTGGAGACGATTGGTCGAGCTTCTGCAGCTTCATCCAAGGCAGCGCCGTCCTTGGATATGACGTCTTTATGGCGATTGGTGCCAGACCCCGAAGTTACAACCGTATTTGGGTTCGTATACGAAATCGAGTAAGCGCGCTCACAGCGACCTCATCGCAAACTCGGCTGCGTTGGCTGAAGAAGCCTGGAGCGGTCAAACGTGAGCCAGGACCTCCTTCCCTTCCATGCGACTGAACGAGTTCAGTGAACATTCTCTGCTATGCGGTGAACATCTACATCTGCATCTCCTGCTGCATCCTGGCATGTGCATCTTGGATGAGTTGTAGACTTTTCATTTTCCTGTGTGACTACCCTCCTAGTCGGCTCGATTGCCTGCTGCACTGGTAGTTCTCGCCGACCGCGTCGAAGTCCCTGAACTAGTCATTCTCGTTGTCCGCGTTGAAGTCTACTGATCGCCAGCTGTCGTAGATGTGCTTGTAGACAGTCGAGGAACGATAGTAGATGTGTAGATTTATTAGAAAACAGAACTGGACTGAACATGGAACATGGAAACCTCTGAGTACTGGTCTGACAGAGCTACGTACAATGCGCGGTTTGCAAAGTCCATGATAAAATTTGCAATTGACACAGATCAATAATACCCTACAACGTTATCTCTTTCCTTCTTTGAGCACGTTCGACTAGTAATCCTTCTATTGCTTGGCGAGCCCACTGAAGAGGAGACGTTGCAATGGACCCTCATGGACTGCGAAGATACCATTCTTCCCTTTCAGAGCGTTCGTGAAGAGGACAATAGAAGTGGAGGAGTATCTTCAGAATGATGCCGCGTCACTAAGCAAATCCGGTTGCGATCTATCCCTCTATCCCGCCATCCTGGGGTCGCCCGTAGCCCTTAACTTATGGTTAGAACCAATTACAGAACCTTCCAATAAAGGAGGATCCATGGATAGGAACAATATTAACGGTGAAGTAGTCGTTGCATATTCACTACATTACACTTGAGGATGCGAACCGTTCGTCGAAATCAGAAAACGCTGATTGGTCGCATGAAGTTTTGTCATTTCTAACAACGGATTAGAGAATTCAGTGAAGATCATCACCGAATCAATGACTTTGTACCTTTTGTACTCTGTTGCCGGTCCCCTCATCTAAATTTTCCTCTTTCTATCGGTTCCTAACATTAAATCAGCTGATCCTGTCTAATCTCACATCAACACGACAAGGGACTCTTTGCTGATGTTCAACAGGTAAACTGACCATGCTATTCTTGTTTTCTGGAACTCGAGTCTTACTAATCGCTATCACTTTCTGCCGACCACCATCAATGGTCCGCTTCGCCGTCCGAATGCCTCTCAAATTTGAAGCTTCAGGTCAGGCGAAGTTACCGAAGTTATCGATTATAGGGCATTCTCACGCAAATACACAACCACAGATTCGCACCGTGATAGTATATTGCATGTGCGCGAGATTTTTGTGCACCCTTATAACTTTACATTCTCCTAACCCAAAGCCCACGTCCGTAATAACGAATACCTTTGGTTAGCTTAGCTCGTTTGAGTGTTGCTCAGTGAAAATGAGTGTAAACATACGAACTGCTCTTCGGTAGCAGTACCAGGTGAAATCCGTGCGTGTCGGTTTGAGTGGAAAAGCCAACCTCTTTTTTTGGGCATTACAATGATAAGCCCAACAAGAGTAAAGAAGGTAATAGGTTCACGTAACGGCCTTACAGAAATTTTGTGGATGGATCAATTTTTATAAGAAGACCTGCTCACTTGATTTCACACAAAACGTGAATCTTCTTGTACATTTTCTTAGGGTGCAGGCGGACCGGAAAGGTAGCTCCCGGGCCCTATTTGCCTTAGATATCCTACATACTGCATTTTTACCCATTACCATACTCAGCAGCAACTCCCAACATACAAAAATACCGTCATAGCACTATTACTACTTGGAAGCCGAAGTCATACAGTGCAGTGCGTTCACAGGGGCCTCCTTCGATTTTACTTGGTTATACAGAGATAAGATAATTGGCAACCGGCTGCTCCATCTTCGGAACAACTGATACTTCTTGCAACCGAGATATGACAGGGGGCCTCAGTGAGCACGCAAGCGGTGTTCAGTATGTCCCCATGCTTATGCCTATGATTAGAAGTCCCGATCTGTTGCTGTTCATCCTAAAAATAATGACCCTTTTGAAGTTTTAAACTGGTATGCTACCAAAGCATTGATGGTTCTCACAAATGTTGTCAAGTCATATAACCCCATCATCAAGTGTCTTTATCAATAAAGCCTCCTTCTCCACAGATATACCAATAGATGAGAATCGAAGGTTATTGGCGATCGTATAAGTTTAGCCGCAAATGATATCGAGACAGTAGGAAATCGTGGTCCTGCATTGAGTCACACACCTTGCTGGGTAGCGGTCGTAATATGATGGTAAGAAATAACTGAATTTTTTATTTACTCCAAAGTAGTGCTTTGAATCTCCCAATCGCTGCACCATCTTATCGAATGAAACATAACAGGGTCAATCGTGAGTAACAAAGTCATTAGGATTTCATTGGTAAGTTTGCTCTCCTCTCTAAGGCCCCTTTTCAGCTCTTATAAGTTGTTATCAGTTCCTGTCCCATAGCACTTACGATCCCATTACATCTTACATCACCCAGCGAAATGCCAAGGTTCCACTGGTTACACGAGGGCGTTACAGACCTAATGCCTGTCTAGCCTTTTATGTTTCTTAACCATTCGGCTCCCCTCTTCTCCTGTTACAATGGCCTCCTCCGCTGCCCTTCTTCAAATTTGGAGGCTTCGGTAGATGAGAACAGGAGTTATTCATTCCCGGCCAAACACAAACACCCAACGCGCGCCTCCTCCGCCATGAACGAACCTCCTTAGGTTCTAAGTGGTTGAGTAACTAAATTTAATATTTCCGACTTATTCAACCTTAAATTCGGAATTTTGCTTCAAGTCTAAATTACTATTTTTCCCCGCGCCTCGCCTCCTGTGAGCGGAGTTAAGTCCTGCCGTCCGACATAGGTGCTCCCATCTTGCCACCTCCACATAAGTCAAATTTCCAGCGTTCTAGGTCCACGGGAACAGGAGCTATGAATTTCCACTCAAACCCCCTTGGCCATCTGTGGGCGAAGTCCTGTTTCTCTTGAGAAAATTGTAGGTTTCTTCAGTTATAGGACTCGACTTGCCTACAGTTTCCAGAGTCAATGCATCTTTTTCCCGTTCTCCAGTAAGTCTACTTCATTTCCTTGCTGACCTCTATCCGCTTTCTTTCCCACATTCTTAGAACGTTTCTGAATAGGATCATGAAATTTTGATCTAAGCCCTGCCCACCTTGGTGTCCAGCCCCACCTACTTCGAGGATTTGGCCATATTTGTTCCACTACCTCTAAACAACTTTTTCCCGCATTCTAAACCTTTTCAAACGAACTTGCACTCATTTTTGAAAAGTAGCTTTTTACCTCAACGCACTCTCCGCACATTGTGGGCGGGCCTCCGCTGACGTCATTTATGCTGAGGACACCTTCGACTATGCTTCCCCTACATCAACTTTTTCCTGCTCTGTTGTTGACTTTCTCTAGACCGAGTTATAAATGTTTCCATAAAGCATTGCATTTTCGGAGAACGCCCCGCCCATCGGGGGTGGGACTCCCCCAGTTCAATCTAACCTACCAATGCACACCTCCGGCCACTTTTAACACTCCATTTTGAAGCCGTTTTGTGACTGAATTGAGGTCATCGTCCTCAGTACAGCTCATTTCGATGCACGCCACGCCCACTGTGGGCAGGGCTCCGTCATGCTGATGTGTGCTTTATACATGGCCCACCCACCTCACGCTTGACCCCTTCTCTCCAGGCAGATCTATAGGAGCTAAGGAATTTCTGAAGTGTCAAACCTCCACTGTAAAAAGAAGGAGGTAACAGATCATGCGGCTCTCGCCATCTGAGGCTTCTTATCAGCACCCACAGAGTGTTGTCCAGGTTCTATCGCCAACCATCAGAGTTCGCCCATCTTACCGCCATCACCCCTTCCAAATATGAACGCTGTGGGTCGAGATTAAAGGCACAGTTTACGATAATTTTGAGGTACCCCTTTTCATTCAAAAGCGGGAGTCTAGGTTGGGAATAATCCGTTGGTAAGTGAAAATAGCGAGGAAATTCGGCATTTTCGAGAGAGTAAGCTCCTCAAAAGTACGGAAAAATGAGGGTTGGACGAGATTACAACGACGGAAATAACATGGAACATCGAACAAAATTTCAGTTGTTTCAGTTGCACCAATAGCCGACTACATCAAGCCAAAAAAGTACAGGACTGTCTTTCCCTGTCGCTGGATTGTTTGAACTTCCTATATGGGTTCTCTTGTGAACGGTGCAGTCTCTATAATGCCGGTGAAACTCGTCCACGCATACACGCGGGGAAAGCCTTTAGGCCTTTATAGCCCCCCTCACTAGGCCGCTCTCTGGTCTGATAGCGCCAGATATGGTATAGGAGGGGCCTCGACTTCGTCCTACGGGAGAATCTCAGGAAGCATTATTATCGTGAACTGTGCCTTTGAGCACCCTGACCTTAATCCCATGGATGTTCCAGTAGGGTCAACCTTGGAAATAAAAGCAATGTGTTAGCTCAAACAAGAGCTGTGGTATTTCCGAAAAGGCCTTGCAAGAAGCAGGGAACAACTCCCTGGTCCTAGCTTCGTGTCACCGTCGACGCCTTCTACCACCCTTTGGGGGCTTTGGTGAAAGTATAAGGTAACAAATTCAGTACCGATGTATCATTTTGAAAAGAGATTAGTGGTAAACACTATTTGTTAATTGGTTTATCTTATAAGCCTCCTCTTCGTTTTTGGGGTCGTGAAATCCAAGTAATCATAATTCTGGCCCACCTGTATAGAGATCTGAACTGATGATATTTTCTTGGTACTAAATCCTTACTAAGATGAGAATGCAAAAGGACGTTTCATCTGAAATCCAATAGTTTCTGATGAAAAGTCGAATATGCGTGTGATCTGACGTTGTCCTGATGGGAGACTGCGCCCTTACAATTGCTGGCTGTGGGCGCTTTTCTTCTACCGCTGTCTTGAACTGCTCAGCTAACTACATTATCTTCCAAAAAGGGTCGTTCTGTTGAGCGGCAACTGCTCATGACATAATTACCTTACTGTGTCACCAGAAAGTAATTTCCATGCATCATTTTCATCGCACGGAATTTGGTTTTTGGAATGATTAGTGGTGTCTCTCTGAGATCATTGCACGATGACTTCCACTTCATGTTATCGAACACACCACTTCCCATCTTAGAGTAATTTCAAACAAAAAACCGATTTTCATTATATTGGGCGCTGATGAGCTTGCTTTGATCTTGAACTATCCAATTGAATAGTTGCTGAAATAGCATCAAATTTTCGTGGATAGTCGAATTTGACATATTGGGCCAATCGCTGTTTCAGGAATAGCTGTGACCCGTTTAGTTAAGATCATCATTCGATTTTAAATCAGCTGAGGCTGCTTATTCCGGCCGTTGCCGATATTCCAGGGTGATTTAAACTTGGCTGATTGGTGAGATTGGCATCCACTTACACATTATAAGCTCTAATAAATCCTTCTTTTGTGAACATCAAATATCTTTTTCCCTTTTCTAGCTGGACTTCTACTGCCTTCGCAGTAGAAGTAGAGCATTAGGTGTCGAAAGTGCCCTCGGTATCCTAAACTCTGCATCGCCTCTACACTCAAGAAATGTTAGCAACGTCTGATTCGCAATTTAGGGAAATGTTCACTTTCTCAAAGATTTGTTGTAAAGGTTGTATAGAAGAGTTTCTGTAAAAAGATTAGGTGATCCACCGCACTTGATTCTAGCGAAAACGGGTAGGCGGTATCTACGTATTGTTAAAAAGCCGGCGACAGGAATGTACAACTGGACAAGTAGAGGTTCGAGTTTCATTCGCACGCTGATGGCCTCGCTTATGCTGGAGAAGTCTCAATCTATAGCTCTACCTTGTTTTCCCTATTGAAGCGTCCGCTCTACAAGAACACATGCTGGGAAGGATTCTTCTGTGAAACTGTCTTTCAAAATACACAGAAAAGACAAGACAATGTATTACCGGGCCATGTATACGCTATCAAACCCTTTCGCAAAGGTTAAAGAGGAGCTCCATCGGCTTCTAGTGACTTGGTCTTATAACTGATCAAAAAGACATCCTTACTATATGTGAAGCGCTCGTTTCTGTTTGCCTTTTTTCTGTTCTGAAGAAGCACCGAGAGAGATCAGATCAAGTTTGGGATGAGTGGCTTCTCGACAATATATGCAGAGCACGTACGAGCGGAAATCACTGCTCAGTGGAAGAACCTGCTCGGGGGTAGGCCAGTGCCAGGAGCAGAACTTCGTATTTTACTCCATAGTTCGTTTTTAAAAACTTGATAACAAGGTTTATGAAAGTTTTGGAAACAGGTTAAAAGTGTTCAAAGGCTTCGAAGGAAGTGTGGTCGAATTTCGTTAGTGGGCGGTACGAAAGAAGGTAGAAGTGAGATGTAAGTTCCAGCTGGGCATATGCAGTTTTGTTTAAAAACGTCCCAACCCATCGGAGATTAGAAGGAATGGTCAAAGGCATCGGAACGAATTTTCAAACCTTCATAATGGGTCCCGCAGGCACTGAATGAGCACAGGGCAATGATACGGATTTTCAGAACTCTGTTCAAATGATAGGTATTCGGTTATCGTAATCGCTACCTACTATTTATTGAGGTGCCGCGCTTTCTATCTGGTCGTGTCCATCTGTCTGTCTGTCTGTCTGTCTCTGTCTGTCGTCTGTCTGTCTGTCTGTCTTCTGTCTGTCTGTCCTGTCTGTCCGTGTCTGTCTGTCTGTCTTCTGTCTGTCTGTCTGTCTGTCTGTCTGTTCTGTCTGTCTGTCTGTCTGTTCTGTCTGTCTGTCCTGTCTGTCTGTCGTCTGTCTGTCTTCTGTCTGTCTGTCTGTCTGTCTGTCTGTCCTTTCGTCCGTCGTCTGTCTTTCACGAAATGCAACAATACCTGAGAAGCACTTGTGAAGGTCAGGTCAAGCTCAAAAATGGTGAGGCATAGGGCAAGTTGAAAAGAGCACGACGAGGCATGTGTGGCGAGATTTTCAGCGGTAGCCGATACAAAGAACAGAACTTTCCAATTAGGGTCTCGGAGCAGCCTAAACACCGTGCAAACTAAGCAGAAATAAGGAATGGGTCAGCAAAACGGGAAAGCTAGCTTACGGTTCCTAGCGGGGGGCTATACGTTCCATTAAAAAAAAACTCTTCAGTGTGCGTAATTGTGTAAGGCACGGAGATAGTTTGGGACATTATCGCTCATTCGACTTGACGTATTGAAACTGAGTGGCCTATATCATAACCTTAGGTGGTCAGCAGATGCACAAGTCAGTGTTCTATGCTCGGGGAGGCCTGTATCAGTAAACAGCTTTGGAGGGTAGGCTATACCCTGCATCATAGAGTCATTTTGACATAGTATCACAATACATCTAACTACCCTATCTATCAAATGAATTTATGAATAGAGTAATGACGGGCTGGCGGTGAAAGGCATTGGGTTCGACAACTATGAATGTTGATTCTGTTAATGAATTTCGTGGAACCTTAGTCTGAACTGATTGTTGAACGTGTTTGCGTCTCTCTGATAATTAACGCAAACCATATTTTAGATTGACTTCACCATGCAAGTTCCTACTACCTTCATATCCGCTAATCTCACCCCACACACAAAAGGGTACATGGAAACAGAGCAATACAACAAAGACCAGCCGGCTTACCTTGGTAAGCGTCAATTTTTGTGAATGCAATTTGGTAGCCAGAATTGGAATTTGATAGAAGAGGAGAATTTTGTCAATTTGATTGATTTGAATTTCAGGTTCGTAAGAGTGGGTGTAGGCAGGCCCTAGCGGTTATCATATGAAAACACGTAGTTATTTCTTACAATGACGTCATTCCTCACCCCGTTTCCTCTCGTCCTGGTTTATTCTTTATAGTTGTTTTTAATGATGCCTCTGATCAAATCGCACACTAATCGGACTGATTTTATTGTTTTTTACGCCAAAATGAATTGAATTCAGCTTCATGTCTTGGACAACATGCATAGTTTGTGTGAAATGTATTTTGAAGGGAGAGAATCTACATGACCCTCATTTGGGCTCGGAACGATGCCATGGCTTTTCCGCTTACTTGGAAAATCCTTATCGCCGGTTGTTGTTAAGCAACAATGTAAAATAGCCGGCAGGGAATGGGCAACTCAGCATCAATACCTACAAATAAACTATTGCTTCCGTGGATGGTGGTATTTGTGCTCGAAGGCAGCGCTAAAAACTGATAGATAGTAGATATTACACCCTCAATTTTGGAATATTTTTAACAACAGCATGAAAAAGATCCGGTCATTATTTTAAAGCAAGTTTGTTAGAGCAGCAAGCTGCACTCCAATTTCTCAATGTGCTATCTTACCTATCTTTCCATATAAATTTCTTTGAGTCCATTCTGCAGAAGAGACATCTGACTACATCTGCATTGTCTTCAAAAGAATGTATAGTAATTTACTGCACGACTACTGAATACCATCGAGTGCAGAATTTCAATCAGGAACGAAGAGTCCTGGGAGTTAATCACCTGCGAAATGGCCACCGTATTGTCATGACTGTTAGTCATGATTACAAGGAAGCACACCAACACTTTCATTATTTGATTAATACCATATTTCCGATGCATATCGCTAATACGCGTTTCCTTGACATACAGTGCGTCTCTAAATGATACAGCCACCACTAATTACCCCAGAAACTAACAGTATACGATGTTTCTGAAAAAGTGCCAAAGTAAAAAATGTGTCAAATCTGAAATCTCAAATGCACAAACCCAAACATTTTTTAGTCAGTTTTTAAGTAAAGTGGGCTTTTTCAACGTCTCCAAATGATACAGCCACTTCGTGTCTTCGTGTCCTGTTTTAGTTCAACGCAACGAAATTGCTTCGAATATTTGATGTTCTTCATTTTCAGGCGATGGAAAGAGAAATTTGCTTTCGGAAGTCGAATAAGGTCAAATCCTCGCGGAAAAGAAGCAGGGACTGTCAAATCGCAGAATCGCGCGAGATTTGGGTTGATGTCACGCAGTTTTAGATAATTTCAACTAAAGCCTTGAAGCTTATGATAAACCAGAAGAAGCGCTGGACGTCCTTCGCTGCTGTCCGACAGAGAAAAGCGCCGTACTTTGAGGGAAGCGTCGAACTTCACCAAGTCCTGTATGGAAATCCGGTCCTTTCTTTCTCAAAAAGCACTGTTTGGAAGGTGAACAGAAAGTCCAAGTTCATTTTATAGCGGAAAATGCGTAAGGCGCATTTCACGACAAGAAACATCGGGTTGCCTCCTCCACAAGGTGCAGCCGAACCGAGTGGAATAAGGTGTTCTCCAAGTGCTGATATTTGAGTTTCCTTCTTTTGTTAGTTTTCGTTCTTCGGGTCGTTTTTTCCGATGGATTCAATTGTGATGGTCCAGAGGGGAGCCGATTTTAATGGCACGACCCGAGGAATTAGAAACCTCAATTTTCTAGACAGAAATCCAAGGGAGGAGGAGTCATGCTTCGGCCGCGATTCATCGAGTAGGCGCATCTTTTTATGTTTTGTACCAAACAACATGAACTCGTCCTTTCATTGAATTGTTATGCGCCGTGCACTTCTCCCTTTCTGGCGTCAGTGTCTGCAGCGAAATCTTGTTTTTATGCAAGATAACACCCAAATTCACGTCAGCAGGAGCATCCAAGCTTGGTTCTCTCGGCACTTCTGCGCTGTCCGACGATTAGCCCCGATTTGAATTCGATGGAAAGTGTATGGGGCTTCATGGTGCGGAAGATTTACGCCCAAATCAAGCAACTCCGAGGCGTCAAGGAGTAAAAGCGATCATCGAAGCATGGTGCCAAGTTGACCAGGAGCTGATTGCTAATTTTTATTTGAGCTGAGACCACCGTATTTCCGAAGTAATTCGAAGGAACGGCGGATCAACTGATTATTGGGTCTGCAACTTTCTCTCCTTGTTGCATGTTTGTCGTTAAATAAGTTAACCTTGTTGGTGGCTGAATCATTTGGAGACGTTGGAAAGGCACCCTTCACTGGAAAATTGACTAAAAAAAATGTTTGTGTTTTTGCTGGAATCATTACTATATATAGAGCGCTTTGTCTGTCTGTCTGTCTGTCTCTGTCTGTCTGTCTGACTGACTGTCTGTCTGTCTGTCTGTCTGTCTGATTGCTTGTTTGTTTGTTTGTCTGTTTGTTTGTTTGTTTGTTTGTACGGAAATTCGATGTAACCCGAAGAACACCTGGAGAAGTCGGGTCAAGCTTGGATTGGGTTGAGCATAGGATAAGTGCAACAGAGCACATGTGAGCCTAGCGGAACTCCGCCTCCAAGGGGCGGGGCATACGCCGGAATTTGGCGGGGTTATGGGCGAATTCTTCTAATTCGGTCTAATAACATTCCAGGCGTCGGGAAAAAATGTGCAAAGGTGAGGGATGGGTCAACAATTCAAATAAAGAAAACTTACCGGCGGTGGGCGGAGCTTCTCGCAGTGGGCGGTACTTTCTACAAAGATACATAACTCGATTCAACGAAGGCATCGAGGGCAGAAAAAAATAAAAAGAGTGAGCAGACCTTATGCGTGCTGGGCATGCTTAAGTACAGCGAAGCCCCGCCCACGATGGGCGGGGCGTGCGTTGAGGTGCAAGCTACTTCTCAAAAATGATTGTAACTTCGTTCGCGAATGTTCTAGAATGCGGGGAAAAAGTGGTTGGAGGTAATGGGACAAATGTGGTCAAATACCAGAAGTGGGCGGAGTTGGCACCAAAGTGTGCGGGGCTTAGATCAAGAAGTTATAACTCTATTTGAAACCATTTTAGGATGCGGGAAGAAAGTGGTCAGATGTAGTAGAACAAATGTGGTCAAATTCCAAAACTGGGCGGAGATGGCACTAAAGTGGACGGGGCTCAGATCAAAAATTCATAACTCTATTTAGAAACATTCTGGGATGGGGAAAAATTGATGAAGTGTAAAAGAACAAATGTGGTCAAATCCCAGAAGTGGGCGGGGGTTCGCACTGAAGTGGGCGGGGCTTAGATCAAAAATTTATTACTATTTTTAGAACCGTTCAGGGATGCGGCAAAAAGGAGCTAACCAGGGAGGGGTAGTCTACTTATCTTGGAACTTTGAATTCAGACCCAGATAATTCGATAGAGTTTCGAATGCTGTTTACGAACATGGAAATTAAAACTGCAAAATGGTTCTCCTTATAAAGTTATGGGAGCCCGAATTTCGCTCGACAGTAGTATCAATTGGAAATGCGAACTCGTCGCTTTCATATCAAACGCCCACGTGACCTAGTGGTAGTGGTCTCGCTTCGTGGGCGTAAAATGAGGGGCCCTCCCCGCCATTATCCGCACTTTTGCAAAGTGTTTTTTTCATTTTATCAAAGGCTCTCTTAACGTTTTCTGACATTTCTTCAGACAATTGGTGCTACTGTCGAGCAAAAGTCGGGCCCCCATAACTTTTTAAGGAGAATCATTTTGCAGTTTTAATTTCCATTTTCGTACTAAGCATTCAAAACTCTATCGATTTATCTGGATCTGAATTCAAAGTTCCAAGATAAGTAGACTACCCTTCCCTGGTAAGGTGTAAAAGAACAAATATGGCCAAATCCCAGAAGTGGGCGGGGCTTAGATCAAAAATTTACTACTCTTTTTAGAACCGTTTTGAGATGCGGGAAAAAAGTGGTTAGATGTAGTGGAACAAATGTGGTCAAATTCTGAAAGTGGGCGGAGATGGCACTAAAGTGGACGGGGCTCAGATCAAAAATTCATAACTCTATTTAGAAACATTCTGGGATGTGGAAAAATTGATAAAGTGTAAAAGAACAAATGTGGTCAAATCCCAGGAGTGGGCGAGGCTTAGATCAAAAATTTATTACTCTTTTTAGAACCGTTTGAGATGCGAGAAAAAAGTGGTTAGATGTAGTGGAACAAATGTGGTCAGACTCCACGAGTGGGCGGGATTGGCACCAAAGTGGGCG
Organism: Haemonchus contortus; assembly: GCA_000469685.2. Lineage (NCBI taxonomy): Eukaryota > Metazoa > Nematoda > Chromadorea > Rhabditida > Trichostrongylidae > Haemonchus > Haemonchus contortus. The sequence goes on from LS997564.1 coordinate 37,502,156, forward strand.
GGGCTTAGATGAAAAATTTATGACTTTATTCAGAAACGTTCTGGGATGCGGCAAAAAGGAGCTAAGGTATAAAAGAACAAGTATGGTCAAGTCCTTAAAGTGGGCGGGCTTAGATCAAAATTATTAAGTCTCTTCGATGCGTTTTAGAACGCGGGAAAAAAGTGTAGGTAGTAAAAGTGATGAGGTTCAAATTCTGAAGTGGTTGTTGTTTGCGAAGAGGGGGCGGGCCGAGATCAAAAATTTAAACATTTGTCCTTCACACTAACCCTGTCCACATACGTGTACAACTAGGGGATACCACTGAACTCTTTTGAAGATAAGGCTAAAAATTTTCTAAAAGTTAGTATCTATGGTTCCACACTTAGAAGCCCCTTCTACACAAAAGCAAATGCACTACATTAACTTCAGTCCTCATGAAATGAATTTACTGCGACCCCGGCCACGCAAGTGCATACCCTGTAGAGACTTTTGAATCCCTACAACTACCCAAAGGCAGCTCATACTACACAGATTTTTTTGGCTATATGGGTTGCAGAGGTATTTGATTTGAATACATCGGAGTACACTTCATGACCACACACAGCCCAAACCAAAATATCAGTTGAATAAAATCAGAAAAAGTTGAAGTCATTGCTTGATTGATCCCCGTCGCCTTGAATATTGTGTAAACAGAAGTGTTGCCTTGATAAATTACATGTTCCAATATCAAGTGTCATGTATGCCATGGTAATACTCCAGGCGAGCTGGAGAAACTTTTCTATTGCACATCAAACACCCTCCTTGGACTGCTTGCCAGTCAGTCCGAATTTCGGCGAACTAGCGAAAAAATTCCGTACTTCCCATGAGAAAAAAAATGATGCCCGCTACAGGAGTGTCAGGGAATAAACTCAGATGATAAAGGTCTATAATGAAAATCAGAAGCTCATGTGGCTCCGTCCCATATGGCTAGAGCCCCCGGCGCACGCAATAGCGTGCGTAGCCGCCTGGTTTGATGATAATGCGAATTGCAATTCAGATTTGACACATTTTTTACTTCAGCTTTTTTTCAGAGACATCGTATACAGTGAGTTTTTGGGAAAATCAGAGGTGACTGTATCATTTGGAGATGCATTGTATTTGATAGAGCTCTTCTCTTCTGCTTATGTATGTAGCAACACAATGCTTGTTTTTTCTATCCTTCCGGCACCTAAGCAGCTTATTCATCCTTTTCAATTACGGGTCTCCTTCTGTAGTTTTTAGCCTCTTCTTCAAAGTAAATGTGTGACCAAATCTATTTCCATACATGTTGACCTCCAATGTCAACTTTTTTCTTTCCATAGCGATATTCATACAAAATCATTCCGAATCGTATTGCCCATGATATAAACAGTGGGATGATTCATTTAGTCAAGAGGTTCAAGATTAGTTGTTTATCGGAATGACTGCTTTCATAGTCCGCCGGCCGGCGTGCCGGCGTGCCAGCCGAGGCAGTGCTAGGGAGGAGGAGGGAGGCAGACAGTCGGTCAGCCCCTTCGAAGGGCTGTAAACAACGGGAGACAACATCAAAAACCATATGTGCAAGCCCTTGGTTGTTTGGATTTTGATCTTGTCTCTCGTTGTTTACAGCCCTTCGAATGGGCTGGCCGACTGCCTCCCTCCTCCCCCCTAGCACTGCCTCGGCTGGCACGCCGGCACGCCGGCTGGCGGATTATGAAAGCGCCAATGTGATTCTTCATTTTTTCCAGTTCTCGGAATCACTGCAAAATGCTTGGTTTACTTCCAATGGCTGAACCGTTGGAAGGGAGATTCGAAGGCGCTCCAGGAAACTGTATACTATGAAGCAGATGGCTCGAGATGTGACGACATCCAACCTTTTTTTATCAGAACAGTAAGTAATTGGTTCAGTAGTAGTTCGTTTTTTGGAGACGTTTTCGCTGGATACTGTAATACCATTAATTGTTCAATGCTATCTGCAGGGTACACGATGATTTTGGTATTATTTTAAAGGTGTTTGACTCCATACGATGGAGAAGTTATCTAACCAATGTGCTTCCACATGAAAAGCTCACGAATTAGCGATAACGTTCAATGTGGGCGGAAGTGGTGTAGTGACAAGTGGCGCACTATCGCACATACATGGTCACGGGTTCGAATCCCTGACCGCCTCGGCTAACCAAGCCTTCCACACTGACTTGTACAGGGTGTCCCTACATTATGTATGTGTGTATGTGTGTATGTGTGTATGTGTGTGTGTGTATGTGTGTATGTGTGTGTATGTGTGTATGTGTGTATGTGTGTATGTGTGTATGTGTGTATGTGTGTATGTGTGTATGTGTGTATGTGTGTATGTGTGTATGTGTGTATGTGTGTATGTGTGTATGTGTGTATGTGTGTATGTGTGTATGTGTGTATGTGTGTATGTGTGTATGTGTGTATGTGTGTATGTGTGTATGTGTGTATGTGTGTATGTGTGTATGTGTGTATGTGTGTATGTGTGTATGTGTGTATGTGTGTATGTGTGTATGTGTGTATGTGTGTATGTGTGTATGTGTGTATGTGTGTATGTGTGTATGTGTGTATGTGTGTATGTGTGTATGTGTGTATGTGTGTATGTGTGTATGTGTGTATGTGTGTATGTGTGTATGTGTGTATGTGTGTATGTGTGTATGTGTGTATGTGTGTATGTGTGTATGTGTGTATGTGTGTATGTGTGTATGTGTGTATGTGTGTATGTGTGTATGTGTGTGTGTGTGTGTGTGTGTGTGTGTGTGTGTGTGTGTGTGTGTGTGTGTGTGTGTGTGTGTGTGTGTGTGTGTGTGTGTGTGTGTGTGTGTGTGTGTGTGTGTGTGTGTGTGTGTGTGTGTGTGTGTGTGTGTGTGTGTGTGTGTGTGTGTGTGTGTGTGTGTGTGTGTGTGTGTGTGTGTGTGTGTGTGTGTGTGTGTGTGTGTGTGTGTGTGTGTGTGTGTGTGTGTGTGTGTGTGTGTGTGTGTGTGTGTGTGTGTGTGTGTGTGTGTGTGTGTGTGTGTGTGTGTGTGTGTGTGTGTGTGTGTGTGTGTGTGTGTGTGTGTGTGTGTGTGTGTGTGTGTGTGTGTGTGTGTGTGTGTGTGTGTGTGTGTGTGTGTGTGTGTGTGTGTGTGTGTGTGTGTGTGTGTGTGTGTGTGTGTGTGTGTGTGTGTGTGTGTGTGTGTGTGTGTGTGTGTGTGTGTGTGTGTGTGTGTGTGTGTGTGTGTGTGTGTGTGTGTGTGTGTGTGTGTGTGTGTGTGTGTGTGTGTGTGTGTGTGTGTGTGTCCTACTGGAAATGCATAACTCCCGTCCCATCGTAGTTGAAGCATTCAAATTTGAAAGAGAGATAGGCAACACGATGGGAACAGCGATGGTAAGTGGCTGAAAAAGATAACAATCGATTGAAACAGATAAGGAGCCTTAAAATGCAAAAGCCACAGGGTCCGTAACTCCCTTCGTATTATCGATGAAGCTTTGCACTTTGGTAGGTGATGTAGGATGTGAAGGGACCGTTAGTGATTGGTGACAGGGATGATAACAACTGATAATGGCTGATAACGAGCCATAGAAGGCGAGGGTCTGTAGGTCTGCGACGTGCTTCCTGTTAATAGGGGAGTCTTGGTATTTCAATAGGTGATGTAAGATGTGACAGGATCGTAGGTACTCGGTGACGGGCGGTTGGTGCCAGGCCAGCGGCTGATAAAACTGATAAGGGCTAACGAAAATCCTGGATAGCGTAGAGCCACTATGATAATGGCATTAATAGTGGAGCCTTGACAGTTTGGCATGTGATGTAGAATATGGCGGGATCATAGACGACCGATGATAGGAACTGATAACAGCTGATAACGAATGATAAGAGCACTTACCAACCGAATTCAACTCCTACGGTATTTACGATGTATTTATCATGACGACTACAATATAGATTACGACCACTACACAGCAAGGTTTGTAACTCGGTGGAAGATCAAGTTCACTTTATGTTTTGTAATCATTTACGACAAAGCTCATCCGACCGCCAATAATTCGGGATTCTCAACTTATGACGTACCCGTGGAGGGAGGAAGATCCAGTGATGACGACATCTTATAATGGTGTTATTATCACTTGAGAACATTTGTGAGTACTACTCAATTCTTTGGTTGCCCTTCAAGATGAAGGGCAACCGATTGACACCTTCAATCGTAGGCGTAGGCATCGGCACACCCTAAATACCACTCACGCTGCCCTGCTTATGCCAGCTCCCCTCTTTTTGGGTCCCGTGTCAAAGTTGTGTAGAGTATGCTGAATTTCGTGTTCAGTAAAGCATAATTCGTTCAAAAAATTGAGGGAGGGGGGGGGACGGCTGCCGATTACTGGCACCTAGAAGGGGGAAAGCCAGCGTCAGCCGGAGGGTCCGACTGTCTCTATGTATAAAGCAGTAATTTTGTGTGTCTGTTTGTAAGCACGTTTTTGCGTCCTTCCAAAAGTATCGCAGGTGCAATGGAGTTATGAAAGGGAAAGTCAAGCGATACTGTTCGTTTTGGTCCTCTAACAAGTTGTAGGTAAGCGGGAGTGGGCATGTGGTGCACGCATTAGCGTGCGTAGCCCAACTGGTTGAATGATAGGCTGCTTTTATACTCCGCCGGCCGGCCGGCCGGCGTGCCAGCCGAGGTAGTGCTAGGAGGGGGAAGGAAGGCAGACAGTTAGGCAAACAGTCCACGCCCCTTCGAAGGGCTGAAAACAAACACCCTTCGAAGGGCAAACGCAAATGGTCTTCGATTTTGTTTTTCTTTGTTTTCCGCCCTTCGGAGGTTCGTGGACCGTTTGCCCAATTGTCTGCCTCCCTCCCTCCTAGCACTACCTCGGCTGGCACGCCTTCACGCCGGCCGGCCGGCGGAGTATGAAAGCAGCCATACAGGGAAGAAGATTCAATTAAAGACAAACCAGGAAGGGGTAGAAAGGCTAGTGTTCCTAAAGATAGGACTATTAAAATGCTCCGTTTGCATGTCGACCGTGGTTCTAGGTGACGGCAAAATCAGGACTTATCGGTGTTATCTGTGGGACGGATTGTCAAGCAGAAATGCCGTCCCTATCGTATGCCGCTTCAATTCTGATCTCAAAAGACAGTACAGAGTCAAAAAGTGCAGAAGGTTGCTAACACACTCGAGCGAGACATGCAACTTTTCACCGTTCTCTTCAACTGGAAATTTTTACCAAAAAAACCGCTTCTCAGCAAAAAAACGTTCACGTTCTGGTTATGAATTTCTGGTCGAACGTGCAAACTCTCACAAACGTTGCTATGAGAACAGCAAAAAGATGTTTTCTTTCTGGAGAAGTCACTAGCATGGTAAGACGCCCGCGGTTTCGTCGGTACCGGCGTAAAAATTGGCAAGGTCTGTATTCAGAGCATTCTGATGGGTGTAATCAAGCACTGATCCTACTCCGCTTTTTGAAACAGCTCGTAGGACGGTACTCGAGCTCGCAGATGCAAGCTCGCCCGCTGGCGGTGCTGACGCTAGCTGCCCGACTTGATTAGCATAAAAGAATGGTGTGGAAATGTAGTTGGGGGCCACCCATTCAAGGCTAGTATATCAAGAAATGAACTCAGTGAAAGCGTTATGCCGTGTTATATCACGGAAATGCCAGTTTTTAAATAAGGGCTTTCATAGGGGAGGAGCACCGCGGTGGGCAAGTTTGCTTTCTTTTTTTCTTTTTTTTTTGCAGGAGGTAATCATTCCAGCCACCTGGGTGCTCCTCCCTACCTAGGCTTATTTGGTAAACTAAATTTCCGTAGCTGAAACCGCATAAAAGAGCTAAGGTGGTTGGTTCCCATCATCCTCTACGCATCCGACACAGTGCTAATACAACAAGGACTAACACGTTAGACTGAGTTCATTTCTTCATATACTGACCTTCGGATGGGTGGCCCCTCCCCCCAACTACATTTTCACCAAGAATGGCCATCCCGCTTTACAAATCTTAACTCACTTGACTTGTCCGTATGATCCCTGATCAGGAGAGGATCTGCCGAATTTGCAGTCCCAGCTCGGAATTCTAGAAAGCAAGACTGAGGGGCGGGTGGGGAGAAATGAAGGAGAATACCTGCATGCAACACGAGAGGAGTTCGAGAGCAAACTTTGGGCATCTACTCGCGCTCATGGGGGATCTTTTGAAATTTGATTGTACAGGTTGTAGCACCTAAAATTAGCAAACGTGCATATATATTCCATTGTCATAAGCTGGTGAGCTTCAATTATAATACATTGCCATGAATTGGCGCCCATAATTTTGAAACACCCTGCATATCTGCTAGCCACCACAAGTCATTGTACAGGCACCAACGCATTCAATACGCCACTACTATACTGAATGGAAGTTGAATGCGGGCACACCGGTCAGATAAGGTTGGTCAGCGCCAGTAGACTTCGATGTGTGATTTTTACTTCCTAAAGCCCTTGACTGGTTTGGTGCTCCAGAAATTTTCGAGGCAGGATAGGGATTGAGGAAACCTGTTGTTATTAATGCATTAAGTCGTCACAGAAGCAGCATGATGCTTGTGGTGCACATACTGTATTGCCAATCGTATTCTGTCGCAATTTTTAATGAAGGGCAGTGTGGAGTCGATTAATATTACTCACTTTCAGTCATTTTATAGGAAGTTACCCAGACCGAGTTGCTCATCGGAGTAAGGCGGATTGGAAGGCGAATGGTGGTTCAAAGCCTTGTGAAGTTTGTTGATTTCTTTTTTGTAATATAACCATTTTCAAGACGACTATCTTTATAAATCACTACACAGCTCTGCATGTCTCGCAAAAGAAAAGAAGAAGCGATTCCATGCCGAAGTTCAAACATTCACATGCAGATTCTATCCCAACGTCAGACACTTCCAGTTTCTCAGTCAGGAATTTCCGTCAGGTTTGTCGCAATGATTTAAGCTCTTATATTCTGCGTGCGAACCTGTTGAAGTGTAAGGAGTGAATGATAGCTCTCATTGGTTGATAGTTTAAGGTCCTTCGAGAAAAAGTAGTTTCTACGAGAATGAAGGTTTTTTCCTGTGATGAAGGTCGATATCGATGTGAAAAGGGTCTTTGTGGCACTGTTTCATCGGGTGAGATGAGGTAGTGAGATCAATGACTGATAACTGAAAACGAGTGTTCTAAAACCTGCTTTCAATTAAATTAAAAAGTTTTGTTCTCCGACTGGAACCTGTTGGTGTCCCCAGAGCCAGCATCATCCACGAGGTTTCCGCGTAGAGAAGGCGTGCAGAAACCTGGTTTTTTTTTCAAGCTGAAATATTACTTTCATCGAAAAAGCACCTTATGATGAGAGACGTTTAATTCACAACACATCAGCTGATAATCGAAAAGAAAGGAGCAACGTTTGATTCTCTGAAAAAAAAAGGTTTTCTCGGAGAGATGTGTACAAACTCCTACTAATGATGGATATAGCGCAACAACACATTTGCTTGCGAGTGTTTTTGGTGTGGATTGCTGAAGGTTCGAAAGCGAATGTCTGATGTTGCAGTGCATTCATCTTTCATAGCCGGTTCCACGGTAGTGAAAGCTTGCTGTATTCAGGATTCAAATATCTCGGAACAACAAAGCTTTTCGGAAGGCTAATCGTATATGGCCACACTGAAACTCAAATCATGTATGTCAACTTTGTCAATTTTCGGTCTTGTTACGATGTTTGTTTTTCAGGCTTTTATGCACATCTGATAAGATGAGAGTATGCGTAAGAACTTCATAGTGAAAGGTGGTGAGGGGATGAGGATTCAGTAAGGTCTCTAGCAACTAAGGACAGATGAAATTCTTCGACGGTCAGCGCGAAGAGGAATTTGAAGCTGATCAGAGAATTTATGAGTAAGCTGTATGTAGAAGTGGTGAAAGGAGGCTGCTCATGAAGTGGTTAGTACTAAATGATGATGGGTGAACTTGGTGAAAATAGAAAATGGACGGTATAAAATCGTTAATAAGAAAGTTGTCTGTTGGAGCGTAGAACAACTATACTCTTAAAGGCACGGTTCACGATAAAAATGGTATCTGAGTTCTTCCCTCAGGAATACTCAGTGGTTCCCATAGGTGGTAGAAGGGCCCATCTCGCTCCCAAATTGTCGACGGTCAGGGCATAGCGGAAGCCCTGTTGCTGTCTTGAGTCGCTTTCCCCCTTCTCGATCGATGTCCCGTTAGACGAGTGTCGAGGCAATATAGATTGCGAATATTCGTTCTAGGACCCACACACAATCAGCTGATCGCCGAGTGATGCTCCCATTCTTTTTTCCTCTGTTATTCTTTATGTTGCCGCGATCCCTCTTTTGATTTCCTACCCCAAGAGGCTTAAAAAGGTGAGCTATTTTTGCTGTAACTAGGGTTTTTTTGTTTGCTTATGCTTATAGCGAATGAATTTTTGCTTACTTAGTCAGATCTTGCACCAGGACCCACACGTACGCAATGACGCAATGTGCGTAGCTCTTCCAAACGCCGAACTCTTCTTCATTCTTCTGGTCTCACTCGTCCAGCTCCCTTTCTAACGATTTTTCGAAGCCTTTTTTCACTTCGGAAACACCGATCCACGCAGCTCTTTCGCCTCCATCGCACTATTTTCCATCTTATCTTCCAATTTTCGTCATAATCTGGGTTACCCAAAATTATCGTGAACAGTGCCTTTAAGATATCCGCAACAGGTGATGGAACTCCGAAGGATAAAGGACAGTTATGTTGCTTATTCATCTAATTGAATTTGATTGCTAAATTGATTCTTCAGCGAATTTTTTGAGGGCAACCTGGTCCTTCGCGTTTATACTCAGATGATTGAGAAAATGATGTCGGGATGTTTACCAATGTAAGGCTAACGAGTGGCTTACCTACATTGGTGCAACATGAAACCTTCGAAGTTTTGAAACGTTAATCTCGCTTCCCAGCTGTCGGACTATTCGAGTTTCGTTCAGAATGTAGTTGTACTTGAACACATACATACTAGGCCATTGGATGCCAGCCAATACACAAGCCAGTTCTTTCAACCTTCCCGACAAACCTGATACCAACTAATCGATCCCGAAAAGTGGGAAAGACTGGTTTGGCTCGAGCGGTTCTATTGAACACGATACATATTTGAACCATACGTGTGTAGTCACACCACCCTTGTCTGCCTTTGAGCACGAGCAATAGGTAAATTACCACTGTCAATATAATATTCCCTATCATATATAGAATGAATACTTAGAAACTCCGTGCATTTGCTAAGGCAGCAAAAGACTTCAATCATACAGTAGTGATATCCACGCAGGGATCTTGCTGATCGAGGCAACGCGGTATGGGTGCCTTGATCGCCTTTTACTTTCCCAAACATAATCGCCACTACTCGTTCAGGAAGGTAGAATCACGTGAAATAGCGCTCATATGTTGGAATACGTAACGTAGATAGCGGAGATCGAAATTCACGATTATTAGCTGAAAGGCCTTAATCGACCATACGTAGGTTTTTATATTTCGGGATTAGAGAATAAAAATAAATATTAAACATTGAAAATCGCTTTGATGCCTCTCAAAAATCTCCATATTAAGAGCTATACTCTTTAACATGCGTTCGAACCAATCGTAGAAGCACTTTTGCCACTTTGATGAGGTAACTGTAAAACAAGCATTCCGAACGTATTCGGCTTCAGGTTTCGAAAAACGTTGACCTCTCATTTTATTTTTTACGTACGGGATAAGAAGTCACCCGAGGACTATATGGCTGATGACTTATCAAATCGTTGTTTTGACTGGTAAAAAAATGCAGGTGATTGAGCCGATGTGTGGGAGGTCGCATTGTCGTGGTGATGAGTGATCCGTCTCTGGCATTTGGTTTCTTGGATGACAACTGGCTAACAAATGGTTGTATTCAACTCAGAATTGACTGTTCTGCTTGTCGTAGTGGTACGGTTGCGACATGTCCAGTTTTCCAAGAAAAAAAAACAGCAGTCCAATTGATCGGAAGTGCTTGGTGCGCGGACAGCTTTTGTTGGATTTCGCTCATCTTGAAATACCCATAATGTCGACTGCTGCTTACTTTCGGGTTCATACGCGTAAGCCCCTTATATATCACCTGTCACGATGTCATAGACGTGTTTCGAAGCGCTGCGACCGTATTTTTTGAGCATTTCTTTCGACAAATCGACACGAGTCCTTTTTTGGGGGGATTGACAAATTTTTCAAGAACAAATTTTTTACAGTCAAATTTTCATGCAATATTGAATGTATGTTGGTCCCTTTAATGCCTAAGGTTGTCCCAATCTCACGATAGGTCACATGACGGTTTTGCTATATTAGTTTGCGCACAGCAACGGAACAACAACCGATTGCGGGCGACCTCCACGGAATTCGTCTCGGAGTGAACTACGACCTTGGGTTAATTCACCATACCATCGATAAGCACTGATCCTTGATGGAGCCTCATCGCCAAAGGGGGAGCGGGAGGTTAAGGGGGAAGGAAGCTTGGCCTAAGTGGGGGGTGAGGCGTTTAGGGCCTGAGTAAATTTTTTAAGGCAGTGTAAACAACACAAAGAGCGCTCATATGTCAAAACGTTCTGAGTAAGTATAACCTCAAAAGAGTCAAACTTTACGATAGAGCTGCCAGTTGCCAGATTGCAACCCTAGGATTGCTCAATCCCGAAATATAAAAGGCAACCCTCGTACTCGTACATTTCAGCTCACACTGTCTACGCTTCGTGTTCCGTATGTTAGGCATCCAGCAAGCGAACTCTAATGAGCTAGTTATGCTGCTAGAACTCGCAATGAAAAAAATATATAGACTTGAATGGCCATTTGTCTCCTAACAACTTGTGAGCATGTACTCTCCGAGCATTGTGGAACGCTCACGCAGGGATGTGGAGTAACAAACAGATTGTGAGAAGGAAGGTTTTCTGGAGTTGCCGATGCTACTTTGCTAACGCATGAGAACATCGTGACAGTATGTGATTCGAAATTTACCACTTAAGGCACAGTTCACGATAAAGGCAGATTATGAGGTATTTTCCTATTATTAACTTGTAGCCTCCTCGTATAGCATATGTGGCGATGTCAGGTCGGAATATGGGTTAGATAGGGTGCTATGAAAGCTAAAAGATTGTCCCGTGTGTATCCTTAGAAGAGTTTCACCGGCATTGTAGAGGCTGCACCGATCACAACGGAACCCATGCAGGAATTTCAAAAATTTGTCAGACCAGTAGCGACCAGATGAAAGGCAGTTCTGTGCCGTACCGGCTCGATGTAGTCAGCACTTTGCGCAATTGCAGCGGCTGAAATCTCGTCCGAATACCTCTTCCATGTTGTTTCCTCATGGTATCTCGTCCAACCTCTACTTTCCCTACTTCAGGACTGCTTTTATTTTTTCGGGATCGACGAATTCTCTCGCTTTCTTCACGACTGATGAACTATTTCCAGCACATACTTCCACTTATCGACCAAAATAGGGGCACCTCAAAATTATCGTGGACTGTGCTTTTGAACTGACTGAACTAGATCGTTGTTGCTGATGTGTAGAGAGGTGCCGTAAATCATACAATGAGAGCTCACGGAGGGGGTATAGATTCATAGCCAAAGCTTTTCGGAATGGAAACTCTACTCGAAGGTAGATTCTGTTTCCCATTATTTCGGATGGTTTTTAAGGCGGGCACTGCGTTGCAGTCGAGCTGGATCTTTCTTGGTGATGGCGTCATAATCGACGGGCGAATCCATCCGCTGCCTGCCATCGCTTAGATTTGCTATAAGATGAAGTTGCCGCTTTCTTTAAACGAAGTATTCTCGAAAAATTCACCAGTTTTTCAAAAAACTAGACTTCCTCGACCTGTGACCATCATAATCTTATCGTGTGTAATTGCTACCAGTTACATTGATTTGTTCACTTTCTGTGAGCCGAGCTTTAGAGCACTAGGGTTTTTCCAATTTTTTCGATTCTCTGTTGCTCTGTCAGTAACTTTTCATGCTGTTCGTGTCATTTTTTTGAAACGGTGAAATATTTCACAGTGTGTGGTATCTTCTCCCCGAAATCGCGTCGCGCTCCATGCACCCGACCGCACAGATGCGCGCTACGAGGGGAAGGATCCCCAGTGAAATATAAGGTAACCGCCGCGGAACCACTGCCGCTCTCTGTGGCAATCCGGGGTGACGTACCGCCACCCATATTGGACTGACAATGGGAATTGCTCAAGATTCAACTCAATGGATTGACGATTGAACGACAAAGAAGTTTATTGAGACACTCTTATTTAGGGCATACAAGAGGTAAATTGGGAAACACTGGGAGTCACAAGTAGCTGGATGGCTAACTTGACATCCTCTTGTTAGATTCGATTTGTTAAGGTTGTTGATGCTGAAGATAGGACAGAGCAATGCCGATTATGGGCCAGGTGGACATGACACAATCCTGTTACCTCATCTGCAGCTACTAGGTAACTATTTTTTGCTCATTTTTTCTGCACAAGCGGTTATTAGTCGCCTGTGATTCTTCATATTTTGATAGTTGCTCGTGACTCTTCTTATCTCGTAAGATATCTTTTTGCATAGTTTTCCAGATGTTGGTAGTCTCTCATTGTGAACTGTGCCTTTAATGAGCCATTATTAGCTGCTACCTGCCGTCTACCATCTTAGCCAGAGCTTCTACTCTTTCCCCTGCAATTCCACGAATTTGAACGCTCCAGGTCTTGGTGATCAGGGATTATGTATTTCTGGTTTATTTCTGATATGAATAGAAATGTAGGTAAGTTTATCGGTGTGTTTGTGTGTGCGTGTGTGTTTTGTGTTGACCGAAAAAACAGCTCCGGTTTTCCTGGACCTGAAGCATGCACATTTGGAAATGGTATGAGGAAGGAAAAGGTTAGTAAAACCCACAGTAGATGGCAGGTCAGCAACTGACCAACGCACGCGCACATACAGTAGCGCTCAAAAGTCTTCGGTCAAATGATTCTTCAGCCGTACTTTTCAGTTTAACTCCTTTCCTACTGGATCCAATCATGCGGAATTTCTGTATTTGGAGCGCGTGTGTATTGTGCATATTTACCACTAATAACCTGCAATCTAACCATGTTCCAGATATTCCAAAGAGCATGAACTCAAAATCGACTGAAAAACAGATGATGGTCATTCTAGAATCTCTTTCCTTTTTGTCATGTCTAAAGTAATGCCGAACACAATATGTAGATGAGAAAAACGCACATAAGGTGCGAGTAATTGCAGACGTCAACAACTTTACTTTTAGCAAAATCTGCTACCGCAACAAACACCTTGCTCTATCTGTGGATATTGCAGCTTCGCAGTCAAATAGTGTTGAGTGGGGTGAAATATGCCTAGTTGAGCATATCCAAATTTCGCGCGATTTGGGCTACTAATTGTAAGAAAAAAGTTATGAACGAAAAGCGTCAAAACATACTTTTGAGCGCTACTGTACATCAACATATGATGCTATACTTATTATTAGTCAATCACATGGCATCCAAACTGCTTGCTCCTTGATCAGAGAAAATTTTCAACTTATAGAATTGGACACTGCCGAGTAGTACAAGTGGTCCTGGGACTGCCTTACTACAGAGAGCCCTATATAAACCCATCAAAACCTTACGGCGCTACTCTCAAAATCGCCAACCATACGAGGTGGAAAAGCCTCGGTGGAGAGGAAAATTGGGAGACAACAAGCGGTAACAATTTACAAGTACACGGTGCCCAAGATGACATAAGTTGTCTTTCTTCGTCTTCCAATATGCACGCTAACCACTTGAATGAGTTGGCGTACATGTTGTCCTTGTTCTCATATGCTCAAACGTTTTGCAAACAAACGAGAAGGGCGCTTCACAGTTCAAAGCAGCGCAAAACGTGCGATTCAAAGCTCCGTCACTGACTGAAAATCTGAGCAAGACTTCACAAGCACGAAGTTAGAAGGTCGAGTGGACTGGACATTTTATACAGTTTTGTAATGGGCGTCGGTCTGAGCGACTGCTGACCCGATTTTTCGAAAAGGAGCTTCTTATGGAGTATATGAGCAGTAGAGTAGAGTAGTGAGCAGTAGAGTATGAGTAAAGAGCAATGCTGCTCTTTAGCCGACAATGACCTACAGCCTACAATGACAGAAACGAATGAGGTTGTTTCTCGAGGTAACGACCTTAGAAAATATTCAGAAATGTTGGAAATTCAAATAGCTGGTAGAGGGAGCTACAAAATAAAATATGACCAAAGAAGAACAATAAAAACCACAAAAGAATAGCAAAGTGGCGATAGTAATAGCAAATAACAGCGTAAAGGTCCCAGTAGCACAATATTTTGATGGCATGCAGTCTACCTTGGCGACAGTGGAGACCATTTCTACTTACCATACCCAAATCCTTAGGTATTTGCACATGACTGAAGTCTTCCGAATTGCCTTTCCACACCAGTGCCAATCATTATGATCTCTTTCAATCCCTATTCTCGCTGTTTCCTCTTGATTTCACGGATTTCACGCTTTCTTCACCAAATTGCGCTATTGCTTCCTCATCAAACTTGAAGTCGTTCGCTACCTTGTTATCATGAACTTCAAGTCGAAATGGCAGCACAGCTTGACTATTTTTGTTATTTAGTCTGATGTACAACTCATGATAAGGCAACGCGCTTTTATAGCAACCATAGAGGTCACAGACCTTGAGCCGTCTTCTAACATGTTGCTGATCGAACCCCACGAATCGCAACAAGATAAGTATGTAGTTTAGAGCTATTTGGCCCTTCAACATTTTCAGTTCGTAATTCCAGAGATTTTTTGTGGTTCAAATTGCTTCGTGGCCTTCCTCATAATCGCAGCGCCGGAACGATGTATGAGATTTATCTGCCGCCTGCGATGCATGGCCGTACCATCTTTCGTAGCCAGTGAGTCTCTTAATTTCATTCAATATGCTCCTTCACATTCTTAGAGCAACAGTGGCAGTAACAAATCAGATCACAGCTACACTAGTCCAGAGTACCTATCCTACTCTAGATATCTATCTCATTTATGAAGCAGGAACTTGGTGTGTCGGTATGTCGATTTGTAGGTATGTCGATCTCTCCGTCCGCAAAACTTATGATTACGATAAAGTATTGATATGGAAAACCGTAGCTCCATCCAACACTTCTTCTTATAAATCTCTCTTATTATAGAGCAGAAACTTGGTGTGTCGGTTTGTCGGTTTGTCGGTGTGTCCGTCCGCAAACTTTATGATTACGATAAAGGCCGTGATATGGAAAGCCTAGCACTCACATTCCTTCTTATACATAAGGAGTAACTTGGTGGGTGGGTAATGGAGTAGAGTGAATACTGCGTAGTGAAGTGAGTGATGTGGAGTAGTGACTTGAAAACTGTGATTTTGAACTAAACTGGCATCGTGCTAATGTCTTTACAAAAATCTGAGGTGATTGAGCGCTAGAGCGCAGATAAGGAAATAAATCCATAATTGCGCTTAGGAAAGTTTCTTAGCCGAAAATATACAGTACTTTGACCTAGCTTCAGGAGGAAAGGGGTTGAACCCATACCCCATCCTAGCTGACCTCACCCCATCGCTCCTTCCGTTATTACTCTCAGGTAAAATCTATATTCTTTCGCCTTACCCGTCAAAGCGAAACTCCCCCCTCTCCCCCCCTCAAAGATTTTCTAACCACCCCTCCCCCCTCGAAGATGTTTTAACCACTTTGCGAAAGTAAGGAATGAGGCCCGACGTGAGCCGAGCTATATCTCTAAGCTAAGCAGTAATGGGCGGGTAGATTAATGGAGTGGAGCGAGCTTTGCGGAATGAAGTGAGACTTAAGTGAAGCCACTACTTCGACAATGTGATTTCGATTGATACTGAGTCGGACTCCACAGGCGAAGTAGTCTTGGTTCTTGGAGGCGATCCAAGCATTGAGAGCGGCCATTAAGTCATCCATTCCCGTAAGTTCTACTAACTAGCCATTTTTCCAACAATCGGTTGACCCGATGATCCATGGAGTTTCCATCGATTAATACGACGGATATGGGAGCACATTCCCATTCCTTTTTCGACTTTGGCCGACTGTTCTATCCCGAAAAGTTGATTGGGATCGCGAAATGACTCTGCCAACTTTCGAATTTTCTCGAAGTAGTAGAACATAATGTGTCGGACATGAAGATGGCTTTCTGGAACATTTCCGTTGAAGAAATGCGAGAAGATTATTTTTATGAAAATCTCGGATCTCAAAGTCAAATTCTATTGAGAGAAAAGAAGTTGCGAGAAAATCCGCAGTAATTATGCATCAACCTATTAATTTATTCGGAAAAAAATGTTCAATCTTCTGGATTGATTTCTAGGAGAAGAGAACACAATCTGAATCTATACCAGAAGATGAATCTTTGAGTCGTCGAGAAAAGGAAGCAGCACGAAAAGGGTCAAGAAGAGAAACTGAAACTGCGGAAGAGCGTCATGCGAGACTACAACGAGAGGCCGAGCAGAGAAGGATAAGGCGTGCGCAAGAGTCGCAGAAGGGAAGGGATTACGACAACGGCAAAATGCTGAAACAGCGAGGGTGCGAAGGCAGCGAGAAAGGGATTCTCATCGAAGTGCGCGCCTCGCGCAAGATGCCGAGGGAGCGCGAATCAGAAGACAAATGGAAGATGATGAGCAGAGAAATATGCGTTTGGAAGACTGTGCTGAGCTTGGGCAAGAAGAGAAGCGGAGACTGATGAACAGAGAGAAAGCCGGTTAGCAGAGGATGCAGAAAGAGTTCGAGTCAGAAGACAAATGGAAGTTGATGAGCAGAGAATTATGCGTTTGGAAGACAATGCAGAAAGGGCCTAGGATCACCCCGTGCAATGGTACAAAGTTATCAAGATGCTACGGCCATTGTGTCGAAGTACGGGAAACCGTACCTCTTCATCACGTTCACGTGTAATCCTGCATGAAGAGAAATAGTTGAGCAATCTCACAATGGACAGACGGCTTCCGATAGACCAGATATCGTCTCCAGAGTTTTCAACATCAAGTTGCAGGAGCTGTATAACGATTTGTCGAAGCGCCAGATTTTTGGAGCTGTGAATGCGTATGTATGCCTGATTTAATGGCAGAAACGAGGGCTCCTGCATTGCCACATTTTGGTCACATTGGCAGAAAGGACAAACCGAGAAGTATCACTGAAACAGACTCCTGAGTCTCGCCTTTACAATATTGTGACCACCGGCATGATGCACAGAGCGTGTTGAGAGGGTATACCGCTGTCGTCATGTATGGTTGATGAAGAATCTTCTAAATTATCTCCGAAGGAGTTCAGAGATGCAACAAGTGCCGAAGTTGACAGCTATCCGGTGTATCGAAGACCAAATGACGGTCGAACATGTGTCTCGGGTGGAAAGATCTTTGATAAGAGATCGGTAGTCCGCACAACAGATATTTGGCTCTTCGCTACAACGGTCATTTGGATGTAGAAGTCTGTGGGATAATTCAAGCTGTTAAATACATGTATAAATACGTCTACAAAGGAACTGGCCGAGCAACACTTCACATGAGTCGGAACGAAAACTGTTTCGATAACAGAGTGGTTGACGAGATCGACGAGTTCGTGAATGCTAGATACGTGTGCGCGCCGGAAGCTGTGCATAGCCTCTTGGGTTTGATTTCCAATCAAAGCGTCGATAGATTGCAGGTTCTCCTGCCAGACTATCAGAATGTGACTTTCCAAGGAGGTAGGGAAGAAGAGGCAGTTCGTCGAGCAGCCGACAGATACACAACTCTCACGGCCTTTTTCAAATTAAACGAGGAATACGAAATGTCATACAGTGAAGGTGATGTGCCTGAAGGAGTAAAGGATGCCCGCTTATTACTTTATGTGCAAGTGCCAGAATTCTTCTCATTTGGCCAGCAGGCACGGAAGTGGAAGATGAGGCTAAAACAGAGTCGTCGAATTGGAAGCGTGTATACGGCGGATCCTTTAGATGTAGAACGGTACAGTCTCCGAACATTACCTTTGCGCAGGAGAGGACCAAAATCATTCAAAGATCTGAGAACTGTCGACGGAGTTGTTCACGTCACTTTTAAAGAAACAGCTAAGGCTCTAGGGGACGATGAATGACGACTCACACTACGAAAGCTGCTTCAGCGAAACATCGAAATTCCACATGCCACCTCAACTTCGGTCCCTCTTTAGTAGTCTTCTCTGTTTTTGCTCTGTTAGAGAGCTAGAGCAGCTTAGGGAAAAATTTAAGAGAGTATTGGCAGAGGGCACATTCATAGAGGACTAGGTAAAGAAGAAGGTATTGTGCGGGCTCACTATGATATTATGGACAAGATGATCGTTTGTGGTGCAAAGTTGATGAACCTAACCAATCCACCTTCTCATGTTAGGCCTGCTCAGCTCAGTGACGAAGGCAGCCGCTGATTCCATTTTGTCAACCGTAGACAATGGTAGTCATCAACACTTTTTCATTGATGGTCCTGGATTCAGTAGAAAACGTTTCTTTACACTGCATTGTACCACACACTGCTTGGGATGAGGAAAAATGTGATCTGTGTAACCTGGACAGGAATCGCTGCCAACCTGCTGCCTAATGGAAGAACGGCGAGTAGCGCCTTCAGCTCAATATTCATGACAACAATAGAATCTGCTCGATGAAAAGGCAGTCAGCAGAAGCCAATATTTTCCCTAACGTGTCCGTCATTTTCTTTTGACGAGATATCCATGGTGCCAAAGTGGACTTTCGAAGCTGTGGACCTCCTACTGAGAGGTATCATGCAAAATAATCTGCCGTTTGGAGGAAAACTGATGATCGTAGAAGGGGATTTCAGGCAAGTTCTTCCGGTTGTAGAGAGGGGACGACAAGAAGATCGTATTTGTGGCAGCACTTTACGACATTTCACCTTCGGACATACACCTGCGGACATCTTCGTCTGATACGAAGTGGGCAGAAATGCTTCTAAATATCGGCAATGAAACATATCCGGAAGACGAGAATGGTCTGCTTCAACTGCCTGACGGAGTTAGGAGTGGTGAAAGTTTGATCACATAATTTTTTGGAGAAGGAATAAGAGCTGATGTCGTAGAAAACCTAGCAGAGCAAGCGATTCTTGCGCCGAAAAATATCCATGTGGCCCACATGAACGATCCCTGTCTTCAGCGAATGCCTGAACACTTGGAAATGAAATCATACAAAAGTGTGGACGAAGCAGAGTACAGTGACTCAGATGGTGTCCTCAACTATCCGCTCGAATTTCTTGGTTAGTTGAACCTCCCCCCCCCCCCCATGCCACCGCATCAGCTGAGATTAAAACAAGGGTGCATTGTGATGCTGTTGCGCAACCTAGACGTTGGCAAAGGTCTCTGCAACGAAACGAGACTGATATTTGATCAGTGCGGCCGATTTGTTCTCTGATATCGCTTTGCGACAGGAAGTAAAAAAAATCAATACATTCTGCTACCCAGGGTTGACAACAACACCGATAATGGTCTTCCTTTCCATTTTTTCAATGTGTGTGTATATGTGTGTTTATGTGTATGTGGTTGTGTATGTGTATGTGTATTTATGTGTATGTGTATGTGTATGTATGTGTGTGTGCGTTAATTTCTCCCCAATCTTTCTCATTTACTAAGCAGAAACTTGTTGTGTCGGTTTGTAAGTTTGTCGGTATGTCGGTTTGTATGTCTGTCGGTCTGTCCGTCCGGAAAACTTATGATTGCGGTAAAGGTAGCGATATGGAAAAGCTAGCTCTATTCTACTCTTCCTTCTTATATATAAGGCAGTAACTTGGTGGGTAGATTGGTGGAGTAGAATGGGTGATGTGGAAAGAAGTGAGTACTTCAGAACTGTGGTTTTGATCTGTGCCGGCACCGTGCTATGTATCTCTTTTCAAAAGTTGGAGTTGATAATATATTTGGAAGACCTCAGCCTTTTTTTCAATATAATTTCATATAAGGAGGTCAGCCCTTGATTGGGCTCATTAATGTTTCTCAGCCGAGAATGCACAGTTTTTGATCGGAGCTTCAGAATAGAAGGGGTACCGAAGTGGGTGAGTCAATTGAATATTCATCTCATACCCAACCCAGCTTTTTGCACGAGTAATCATCTCACCCCTACCCCACCGCTCCTTCCCTACTGAGGCTTAGCTGAAACGATATTCTTTCGCCTAGAACTGTTTCTAAGTACAGGTCAAGTCGGCTACTGCCCTCTGCACTTGAGCCCTCAGGTTGAAGAGAGTGGTGTTCTCCCTCCCCCAAACTCCACTTTCTGACTTCTTGGTAAAAGTAAGGAATAAGACCTGGCGTAAGGCGGGTGACCCACCTGGTTGATTCAAAATCGGTAGGAGTACAGGCTGCAGTATGGGAACACAGTGACTGTAGGTGGCACGACCAGACTACGCCCACAGCGGCGGGGCGTGCATGATTATTTGAAATCTGGTTGGAGCGCTCAAACTTGGTAGGAGTACAAGCGGCAGTACGGGAGCAGTGATGGTAGCTGCCACGGAGACGAGACGTCTGCGAAAATTGTTAGTTTGAAAGAGGAGCTCTGAACATTAGGGGTTCAAATATAATATGGTAGGGGTACGGGCGTTAGGATTAGGGCACCGGTGGCAGGTGGTGAGGAGTGATTGAAGTGGATTCCGTCCGCAGTAGTGGAATGTAAAGGGCGGAGTGTGCATTAAGAGTGTAATCTGTGCAAATTTGTGCAGTCACGTTAAAATTTACTTAACCACTTGACGACCATGGCACCCGCCGGTGGGTGCCACTATGACTGGCGCATGGGACCATGGCACCCAATGTTGGGTGCAACCATGTTTTTTCTTTCATTTGAAACTTATTTAATACTTTCATATTTATTAACAAACTTCATGATGGTTATATTCAACATGGTCTATGTGAATGTTTTATGGAGCTTATTTATTGCAAACAACTATGGTCATTGGAGTAGTAGTGAAAAGGTTTAGATACTTGGGCAAGATTTGTATGTGACCTGGAAGCACTGGAGGCAGTACTTAAAATATCTTATGTGATTGCGCGGTCGATCTCTTCATCCTCAGGTTCCTTGGATGTTTTACAATTTCCACTACTTACACTATTACCAAAATTCAAAGCTACATTGCTTCCAAACCCGAAGTGCAATTCTAAGCCACAGTTTTATATAAGATGAAATAAGATCTGTTGCTTCTGTTAGGCGGACATTTCTAAGTTTATTAGGCCAGAGAAAGGAGTTTCCTTGAGGCCGTGGCACCCACCGGTGGGTGCCCGTCGCGCATGAAACAAAAGGGGCGTGGTCCCATGGCCTCGTCACGTCGAAATCGGCATTGTCATCAGAGGGTTAATGAACCACTTTACACACATGAATTGAACAGGACTCCGCTGATGACAGGCGTGACGCACACGAAGCGTACCGGGTGTGTGTGCATGTTTGGTTCGTTTGTTGTTTGTTTGTTCAGGATAGGAACACTTGTGGTGAGTGGCAAGAGGACTCCCCCACAGAGGGCGGAGTTTGCGTGTAATGAACGTTTGAGTAGAAATTCGTAACTACTGTTTCCTCAAAGCTAGAGCGTACAAACTTGGAGTTTAGGCAGCAACATGGGAACACTGACAATAGAAGAGGTCTTAGAGCAAGAACCATTCACCAATTAAATCCTAACGCCTTTGTTATTTACGATCTGGCTTTGACTCCTTGATGTTTCGTTCGACAAGAAGAGTAAGGGCAGTGATAGGGACCGACCAACCGAAGAGAGGTAGTCACTTACCACGGACTTTTGAATGGAGTCCCATATTAATCTTCAAAGATCTGAATGATGTGCACGAATATGAGAATCAAAACCGCAAAATGACTTCCTAAAAAAGTTGTAGGGGCGCGAAATATGGGTAAACGTTGACGTGACGTAGTGGTAGTGTTTTCGCCTCCCTGGAAAAATGTGTGAAGCACATACGCTGTTAGCAAACTGCACACCTTTTACATGCTGCTTCTTTTCAACCGGAGACAAAGTGGTTAGTCGTCTAGAAATTGACCAAGTACTCGCCACAAGTGGCATAGGATCCTGCATTTACATCAACATACTCTGCTTGTAACGAGTACATTTCAGAAGATTTGTAAAAAAGCGGTGCACAGAACAATTGATATGCTTGTGGTAAATTTCGAAGTAGATTATCTCTCTGTTTCACATATAATTCCACGGTATTCATCATAATTCTTGGTCTATCCTCTTCATAATCTTCGTAAAACCGAAGAAGAAGACTCGCATTGATTAAATCATTGACGTAGGTATATCGTCTAAATCAAATCGACCATGAGCTCTTTGGAGCTTTAGGGTCTTTCAGAATTTTCCTGAAAAACACTCGACACAAGCAGGGAGGTTGATGAAAATGCAGGATCCTATGCCACCCGTGACGAGAACTTGTTCAATTTTTAGACGATAACTGTCTTGTCTCCGGTTGAAGCGAAACAGCTTGTATAGGATGTGCTATTCGTGAACAGCATGTGTGCTTCGTTTGCTTTGGATGTTTTTTGAACTTGAAATAAAATAGAATTATACAATCAACGAACAGACCCATTCTTTCTTGAACTCGTGTGCCATGCGCAAATGAAAGCAGGAATAAGGCATCCACTCAAGCAAATGTCAGAAGAGGTTTTGAAAGTCTCTAATGAAGCGAAAGAACACAATACAAAAACCTCTATGTTGACGGTGAGCAAACCCATACCTTCCACCTGTGAGGCGGGAATACTACCACTACGCCACGTCAGCGTTTGATATCGAAACAACGAGTTCGCTTTTCCAATTGGCACTACTGACACGCAAATTTCGAGCCCCCAGAGCTGTTCAACTGGTAAGATATAGGGAGCATGATGCTCAGAGAGCCCAAATAAAAATCGCCAACCTTGTGCAACACACAGTACTTGAAAGTGATGGGATTACAGGCCGTGGGATGGAAACAATTATGACAGGTTGCTGGAACAACACAGCTCACGGAGCAGGGCGTGCGCGAAATGTTTAACCGTAAAGTCACGATTCCTGTCCCCGAGGAGCTGTGTAGAAGACTCAAATGTGGTAGGACTACAGACGGCAGGATGGATATACTCATGGTAGGTGGCAGGGATGGACTCCACTAACAGAGGCAAACCAAGTGCAGAAAATTTCGATTTTGGCTGAAGCGTTTAGAGTCGGTAAATGTACAGGGGGCAGGATCGAGACAATTATGACAGTCGGTACTAAGAGACTGGGCTGGACTACACCTGAGGGAGTCATCTGTTCGAGGAGGGGGGGGGGGGAGAGCGGAACGCAACGCAACGAAATAAGCACAGTTTGAGTATGAATGCAAAGACGAGGTGAAATGAATGAAGAATGAGCCATATCACTCAAACACACGACTAGAGTAGAAGTCCGCTCATGGCATGCGGGGCACGCGTAAATGTCGAATGTGTTATGTTTGGTCAAAAATTAATATCCTGTTATCCTAAACCAGAGCGTCCAAACTAACAGTTTCAACAGATACGTAGGTTGCCTTTTAAATTTCGGAACTTGAGAACCAAATTAAATATAAAACATTGAAAATTGCTTTATTGTTTTTCAAAACATTCTCCACTAAGATCTATACACTTTTGCATGCGTTTGAGCCAATTGTCGAAGCACTTTTGCCACTCTGATTGAGGTATCCCTAAAACATGCATTCGAACGCATCAATCGCTTCTTCAGGCTTCGAAAACCGTTGACCTCATATTTTTACGTACGGGAATGAAAAGAGGTCATTCGGTGCCAAAGCTAGGGCTATATGGCGGTTTACTCATCGAATCAATGTTTTGAGTGCTCAAAAATGTAGTTGTTCGAGCCGATGTGCATTGTCGTGGTGAATGGCGATTTCCTGACATTCAAATATTCATACAATATTGAATGTATGCTGGTCCCTCTAATGCCTGAGGTTTTCCCAATCTCACGATAGGTCACATGACGATTTTGCAATATTACTTTGCGCACAGCAACGGAACAACAACCGATTGCGGGCGACCTCCACGAAAGTCTTTTGTAGTGAACTACACCTCGGTTGAATTCACCATACCATCGTTAAACACTTTTCCTCTATCGCCAAAAATTGAACCAAGTTCATCCATGCACTGTTGTTGAGTTGATCACGTCGAAAAATGTAAAAAGTAATCGCACTTTTTGGCCTGAATAAATCTTTTGAGATAGGTTTTTCTGGGTACGTACAACCTCAAAAAGGTCAATCTTTAGGATGGAGCTGTCAGTTGCCAGATTGCAACACTAGGGTTGCCTAATCCCGAAATATAAAAGGCAACCTTCGTAGGGCGCTGATCCGCTGGTTGTTAATTTATCCATTCATTTGTGCGCCATACATATTTTTTACATGAGCTAAACTCATGTGAAATGATCGTAATAGCACCGTGAAACTGACAGATCAAGGAAAACGAAGCAATCAACGAAAGCTGATGAGTAGAGAGAAATATAAACAAAGAGAAAAGGAAAAAAGACTGATTTATGACCTCTGTCACAAAGCACTAGAGAAAACTGTCCCACGAGCAGTTAAGAAACATCATCAGATTGGTAGAGGAGAACGATGCCTGGATCACCAATCAAGAAGGGCTATGTAGGTTCAGTCTTGAATTGTACATAATTTGAAGTGCGCTCAATTGCACAGTGACAGTTAGCAATCGAAATAACGTCCCTCCCATACAAATGGAACATGTATGAAATTAGAGAATAGATTTTTGGTGTTTATTCCGAGTGACAAAATCTGTGTTCAAATTAATACGATAACGCGCAGTGGTCAGCGAATCTAACTCTTGGCTCACCTCCAACTAGAGGTGGTGTAGTGGCAAATAGCGTACTTCATACACGTATGGTCACGGAACAAATCCCGGGTCGTTATGCGCCCAGACCAACCAAGCCTTCCATTTTTTTCGGGTTTGGTTTAATTGGTACCATACTCGTCTGGGAGGATGAAAGCACTGAGTTGTATATTGACTGGCCAACACTGTTCATCGTTTTGGCCACACCCGCATTCATTACACCACTACGGTTCCGATTGGAATTTGAATGTGTGGGCGCATCCCTCAAACGGGACTGATTAGCGCATCTACTTTTCAAATCCACAGATCCAACTCCACCCGCGTTTTTACTGCTCATTATCAACCCTTATCAGTTGTCATCAGAACCCGTACCGAGCATCTTGTATCTCTTCACACCCTATATGGCCTATCACAATGCCAAGGTCCCACCGTTAACAGGAAGGGCGTTACAAAATTAGTAGCCCTCGCCTTATGACCTTTCACCGGTCATTATCAGTTGTTATCAATCCCTCTCACAAAGCATTTACGTCCCATCACATCCCACTCCTCCTGAGCACTGAGACAGGTTTCCTTTGATTTCTCCACCTGTCATTTGATGTAGAGTGCTCTCATGCCGCTCACCTAGCTCCTCCTTAACGTTTTCTCACCATCAGCCCAAATAAACGTATCTCTTGCACTCAAAGATGTTCTCAACGTGACGGAAACACGTCGTCAAGCCGGGTTTTCTAAAAGCGTTAACGAAGACTCCGCATTGTGATCAGCTAGCGGACATCATTTCTTTCTTGCATATTCCAATGGCTGGTTTGTATTTCCTTCCCCTCCTCAATTCATGAAGACATTGAAACCTCAATATTGATTGATATGAGCTTTTTGATGGTATCTATTTTGTACTATACCGAGTCACAACCGTACACGGTTCTCACAATCAGTGCATCTATCACGTGAAGCGGCATTTCAAAACCTTACGCTTGGTCCAATATTATAATGCGAAAGTGATTTTTTTTTACAGATACTCATATGGCGAGGAATATGTCATGGTCTACAGTGATGAGCATATGATTGCCCGAAAAATCAAGTTCGAAATGGGGCAATTTACAATAAGAAAAGTCAACTTCAAAAAGGTAGCAGCTATTTAGTACTTCGCATAAGGAGACCCACCCTTAAAACTGAGTTTCTTAAGCGAGATGGTACCGAAAAATGGAAAGCGGATGACTTGCCGCCGGTGACTGCCTATTTAAGGGGAGCCACCATCAGAACGTGGATTAATCCTTACAGATTTCATCGGTAAGAAAAAAAAGTTTGGAGTGTTTTGTTCTTGTGACCCGTCCCGAGATGTGAGTTTAGTCGTATGGCATATCCACATGCGGTTCATCGCGTGAAACGGACTCGAGTTTTTGATGGTTGGAAGATTTTCATTCCCGTTATTATAGGTGCGTGCTTTAAAGTTGATTAAAGAACACTACTCCACAAACGCTGCTACCTTTTGTTTCACAGTTACGTTATTTTTCAAACTAGAAGTCTTCCCGGAAAATGCACGTTTTTTACCACGCCGTTTTTATTGAAATGATGTTTATGTGTTCTACAAAGCAGCCTGTCTTGCTTTGGAATAATTATGGCTCACGTTTGCGGACTAGAGGTCCAGTGGATATTTGCAAATCCGAATCTTCAACTTCACCTTCATTTACAACAGTAAAAAGTCAATCAATGTTAAAACAATAACCCAGTCACAAGTTTGCCTGGATACACCACTATCATTACGTGACCTGTTGCTAATTTTCTCGGAATATAATTGGTCTGTCCACCAGATTCTCAAGGTTGCCCGGTCACCCTTTATAACTTTCCTAGGCAGGTTTTCTACTTTTCAAGCAGATATCTTCTCCCATCCCACTTTCAAAGTCTCACCATTAGCAACTTTTACAGTAATGGTCACCTGGTTGGAGATGAAAAGCGAAAGACGGCGAAGATGCTTCTTTTTCTCATCTTAACTCACATTTAGAACACAAAAGCGGTGCTTGATCGGGTAGGTAAGAAAGGAAGTAAAAGAATGAGATATTCAGTGGTGGTAAAATGCAGCAGTCAGGAGGGAAAGTCCAGCTTGGAAAAATCGTGGCCGAATGTGAATAAGAAAGACGTATATCTGGAAAATTTCATGGTCTCGACAACCTTCAATCTCTTACGGAAAGTCCTTTGGTGGTTATGGCCAAATAATCTGTATATCGGTAGACCATATTCGACTCTCAGTGAATCTTGGTCAGATGCATGTAGTGCATGTAGTATATTGACGCGGAAGTTCACGACTTTGTCGCGGAAAACTTTAGAAACCCTATGAAGTGGAAGAACCATAAAATGAATAGGAAAGGTGAATACCCGGCTGTAACAGTCGACTTTGCCCGTTCCTCGATCTATGTGGGCTTCAATCACCACCGGCTTCAAGTCAAAGGTCAGATCATTTGAAACCTACTTCTTGCGGAAGGTTCAATGGGGCACTTTGTGGTGTGGTTTTCAGCTTTGCTTCCGTGTGATCCCACTTCTTTGTGATTTACAAAACTGAGGGTTGAAATGTCGCCTCAAGAGGGTGAACTCTTGATCTGACGAAGGCGACAGGGCCGAAAGTTAGCCCCTTAAAAGACTTAACGTTTGGGCCGAAGTTAAACAAGAACATCTACAAGAAGTGCATCGGTATTTGGCTAATTTTCGTCGTCTCTCACCTAGCGAGTTTGAAATTCAACCATGATTATACCAAAGCAAGTATGTTATTTTATTAAGCAGATGAATACCTTTCCAATAATGAACGACATGATCTTAAAACATGGTGTGACTTATGTGACAGCCTAAAAAAAGAAGGAGGACCACATCACATGGGGTGATCCGGATTTTTTTTGTCACCAAAGGTTATTCCACGTATATGGACAATCGTCCAAGGTTCGGCTATTGTTAAGCCTATGATCCATGTTTATATTTCCATCTTTCTCTGCTAGCCAGGTACCAGCGATGAAGATATGACTTAGTTTGAGCAGTACTCATAACATCTCATTAATTTTGATCAGTTCATATGTTGGAAGATTTTGTTTACTCACCTAAGTGGAGACCCATCTCGTAAATAACAGTGGGGACATGGAATGTAAGCCAAATGAGAGAGACCAGCCCTCCTTCAAAGTATCAACTTATATTTCTATGAGAATGAGCTGAAATAAAAAACTTTTGATAAATACTGCGTTTCCAGTGAATCTCATAATTTTCCTCGCACTGTTAGCCCTATCATCGTGGCTCATTTCACACCATCAAAACATTTTGAGAAGGATGGGCCTGAGTGCTTCGCGATCAACACTGACGCGCTGAAATAAGCGTCTATATTGTTCTGTATTTCACTTTTTGTAAAGAGGATCGCATTGAAAACAGCATTACATTGTGCATGTCGATGTAAAAACTTCTTGATTATAAAGTTGTGGGCATTTTCTGTTTTTTCTCACAGTGAACCGTTTCAAATATCATTTCGTGGGAAGATTTCTCCAAAGACCACCTTTTTTTTTGAGAAATTAGTGCGAATCTGTTCCCACCAACAGAGCGAAGATTTCGTTCTCGTTGATTTCCATGCAACAAAATAATCACCGTCTAAGAAGAGAGTCTGGGGGAATAGATATGAGAGGATATGGAAGTTACTGAATCTTAGGGTAAATATAGACCGATAGGCGCTGAATGATAAAACAACTACTTCATAGGAGCAGAATGACAGTTTGGCATTCAAATCAACCAGAAAATGGTACAGATTCCTTGGAAGGTGTACTCCCTTCGGTTCGCTATATACTACACAACCTGAAAGAATACGCTTCCTTATTGACTTTGGAAGAATCGATGTACGACTTGCTGAGAGACTTAGTTCAAGCGCGACGGCCCTTTTGTGAAGTTGAAGTTCTACTAGAAAATCAAGAAATCAATTTTTGTCAAAAACAGCACCTTGCTTTCATCGATTATGCACATTTTTCGTGAATTTAGATTATCAAAATAGACGGAAATTTCTGTTTTCAGTGCACCCCCTCTCATTCTGTTTTTGGCGTTTTATAGCTATTTTTGTAGTACCTGTTTTCTGTTTAAAAATAAATTTTTTTTTTGTTTTTTTTTGAAGAGAACTCTACAAGCAGTTCTTCAAAGATTGTGTCGTAATTTTTTTTTCGAGTTTAGTGGTTCAAACTTCGAAACATTCATTTCGTGAGACTTTGAAAAATGTAATAGCGAAGGTGAGCGTCAACTATTACATGAACAATTGCAGTTATTCATTTCAAAAAAGAATTCATTCCGAAAACATGAGAAAAAATTTTAAAAGCAACGAAATGCAGAATAAGAAACGCGTCGTGAACACTGACAGAAGACAGAAAGTTTTTTTTTGGCGTTTGGCAATCCCATTTTGGTATGTCGTCCAAACTTGATTCCAATTCAGATTCGTAGTGCTGTACTTAAATTCGTACATGGTCTATATAATGCCTAACGGTGGCTAGCCGATGTACATTTCAGTCCTTTTTACTCCCAGACATGTCTGGTACCCGATTAACTGACCTCGGAGGGATGGAAAGCCTGGGCGACTATCGATCTTAACTCACTTCTCGAAAAGTGCGCACGTAAAAACGTGCACTATACCTTCTCTACCCCAGTTAATAAATCTGTCCTACTGATAAATCAGCTAGTTTTTCAAACTTCTCTTAACTGATGTAAAAATGATCCGACGTGCATTCACACCAGCCTATCAGGACATTGTCAGTCTAGGGTGCTTTTCCTATTGAGTTCTGAAACCCCAGTGTCCCGTTTATTGATTCTTTCTCATTAATTTTTTTGGAAAACCTCTGTGTATGAAATACACGTGACGTTGCGACAGGGATGAAATTAAACTAAATTAAGAAATGCTGTTTAGAATTACGTCAGTGCCAAGTTTACACTCGTGATGACTTTTCATTGGAATGGTTTATTTGCTCAGCTATACGTCATGTAGGCGGTAGGATCAAATTAGAAAAGGGATCGCACTTTCGTGAATCAACTCAAATGGACAGCCGCTGGATGCGAAACAATTCCTCTTCGGTTGACTAATCTTGGAAAGCCACTAAGAATAGGCAAGTTGGAGGAACTTTTTTGGAATACAGCAAGGTTCAGGTTAGGGCTAAAGTTTGTATAAGTGTTCACAGCAGAATGGGTCGCATTTGCGCATTTCGGAACAAAAGGGAAAGGGATCGTATTCGCGAAAGGGATTGACTATATATGCCGGAATCTTGTAGTAGCTCATCAAAGATGTCAACATCCTTCTGACTAAAAACTTGTATTTTTTCAATCTGTACAGTTTGTTAATACAAAATTACATGTACTGCTGATGCTCACTTTTGATCGGTGATTACTGGGATTTGATGCCGCCTCCTACGAGCGGGACGAGGGTGAAACAGGAAATAGTGAACTTTCGCGTGTATGGACGAGCAGCACTCCATTGGAGAAGTACTCGCTGGAAAAAAAAACGGCCGACCTGCTGCTAAAATCAGTAAAAGAGCCGATTTTTTCAAAGAGTTTAGATTCAAATTTGGGCATTAGGCAAATATCTGCTGGTGGTTGCTAGTATTCCGTTTGAAGGCGGAACTTTGGTGGTGAAACGGGGTTACGCTGATTCTAGAGCCAGGTTATGCTATTGTGCAGGCCATTTCCGCTACGGATATGCTAGGAATGGCCTATTCCACTAAATCTAATGCAATTCCGTCGCATTATGCCAAGCGCTGATACTGTTAAAGCTGTGTTCAATTCAATTACAATTTGGCCATATGTTTCTGTAGGGATGGGTCCTGCACTTACACTGACACTTCATGATTTTTGAACCGGTTCTTTACTTCTTCTCCTTTCATGGACTTCTCGACCTCTATTTTGTTTAATGGAACTCTCTGACTTTTCTTGACTCAATGGCCTATTTTGAGGGGAGCCGGTCGTTTGGCGCGATGGGCGGAGTCGCGCCGCCTCAAATGGGTCTCAGAAGGAGCGCGCACATCTCAGATCGCGTAATCTTCTGCTCTCCTCTCCTCTATAGATGATCGAATGGGCTTCTATCATCTATAGAGGAGAGGAGAGCAGAAGATTACGCGATCTGAACGAGCTGAACGGCGCGATGGGCGGAGTCGCGCCGCCTCAAATAGGCGGCGCGACCCCGCCCATCGCGCCAAACGACATACACCCATTTTGAGCAGTTCTTTTCTTGTGAGTTGCAAAAGTATCTGTTGGAAAATCAGCATCGATCAACACATTTTCGTCTACTAGATGTGAATTTCACCCTATAAGCACTCTACAATAACCATGAATAGGGTTGCCCTGACCAACAGAACATTCCAACCAGCAAAGCGCGGACAGAACACGGTTTTTGGGTTAAGGACGTTTCCAGTATGGGTTTCTGGATTGAGACGATTATATCGGTATCGTGTTTATAATCTAACACTCACTCGCTATCCGGTAATACCACTATTCACATCACATGTCTCCATCTCG
Source organism: Haemonchus contortus (assembly GCA_000469685.2). Taxonomy (NCBI): domain Eukaryota; kingdom Metazoa; phylum Nematoda; class Chromadorea; order Rhabditida; family Trichostrongylidae; genus Haemonchus; species Haemonchus contortus. The sequence goes on from LS997564.1 coordinate 37,533,374, forward strand.
CAGAGGACTCCCGTAGCGTCCAGTTCAGGCGGATGAAGAAACTTTGCCAACTTTGTCGGTGCTTCTGGACCTTATTTTACCAAGAGTTCTGAATTCATGGTAGAGAAGGACGGATCGTGACGTACTGAACAACCTCATGTAACTACATATGGGCGGTCCTACCGGAACGGCACTGTCGAAGGAAAAGGAACCTCATGAGCTAGAAGCAGTTGTACTTTCGTTGATGCTCAATAGTTCCTAGATTATTAACCCACCAGTTGGGCTACGCACACTAACGCGTGCACCATGCCATGCCCACTACCGCTTGATTACGATTTGTTAGAGGACCAATATAAACAGTGTCGGTTCCCTTTTCATAACCGTTTACCCATTAGGTGACCCATTTGGAACGATGCGCTTTAAGGGTATTGATCTCTTGACACTAATAGGTGATCGTGGAATTGTTTCCATTTTAACTTCCTCTAGTTCCTAGGGCTTTGATAGTCTTGGTTGTGGGGGGGGGGGCGTGTTGTGATTTACAGTCTGTAACTTCATAAATAGATTGGATGTTAATCAACAGCCCAATATAAGGAGCATCGGTCGACTTTCTTTTTCATAACTGTTTTCTCACCGCGCACTTGTGATCTCCACGCTCTTGATCGTGCCTACGTGACTTTTGCGAGGACACACAAACGGACACACAAAGTTAGCGGTTTATATATATAGAGGATTGGCGACCGCGCCTTTTACATTGTCCTCACATTAACTTTTAATTTCTTTTATAACTGTAGTTGGAAGTAAATGATTTCTAGGCTACGATGTCTCAGGATTCTCTAGAAGGCAGTGAGCTCAGCTGATACTTGAAAACATGAGAAAAATTATAAGAACACTTGATAAATAATATAAATACTACAGGATCACGATATGGTGTTGCCCGCCGGCGTGCCACGCGGTCGTCGAGGGCTTAAATTCTTTTTCCCTATTTTCTTTTATATTTTTCTTATAATCGTTTGATTCGGAAGGGCTCCTCATAAAAAGGTAAGATTATTAGGATCGATTTGATGAAATCGCGACCCAGTCAGCATACCTTTGATCTTCAGTATCGATGACCGCTACATGAGCTCCTCCGGATATTTCTTTTTGAATTTCTTTGTTTCCTTTCAAACAAAACTATTTCTGAGTTTTTGCATTTATCTATCTATGCTTGAACTGTGACGGAGCATTTGTGATCCATCCGTGCTATGTACAAGTCTTCCGAATAACCCTAGCATGTTTCCCTGCAAATAAAGCATCAAGAGTTTGTGTATTAGCCCAAGATGTCAGTTGTGGTACCCTCGAACTTTACATGTTCCGTCTTCTTCTTTTCTTGCGTTTTGATTTTTATTCTTTTATTTCCTTATGTTCCTTCTCACCACTCAATTTCTTCTACATTTTTATCATTTTTTTTTTTATTTTTTTATCATTTGGCTTCTCATTAAGTTCAGCTCGGGAACAAACATCCACTAATCGACCTAATTCTATGAGAGCAGCTGACGTGAAAATCCGTGAAATTGTGGATTAAGCAGTATATTCCTTCCGGTCGTGTGACCAACAAGTAACTGTGAACTGGGAAGTATTCTTTCTGAAGGCACAGTTCAGGATAATTCTTGGGTATCTCGTTGAGGCGACTTATGAAAGTGACAGTCCAGAGTAGTGCAAAAGTGACGAAGAAAACCCGAAAATCGGCGTATTGAGCAAAATACAAGGCTCCAAAAAGCACACTACAATTAGGGGTTGGACGAGAATGTGATGAAAAAGTGGCTCAGAAGGGTATCTGGACGAGCCGTCCGAGTGTGTGTGCCACTGTGTATAGTTGGCTACAATAAGCTGCCTGCATGCAACATGTGCATCCACGCGCTAATGGTGGAACGTCTACAGTTTTCACAACGCCTAAGAACTCGTCCACCTTGGGTGTGTACATCTGCTTAGCCGAATTCAGGGCCCCCTTGACTTCCTATCTTGGCCGTTTTTTCGACCCATCCCTTACAATATCCTTCTGTGTCACGGGTTAACCGAATGGAGAAGCCTTGTCTCTGAAATATTTAGAGACGAAAATCGAAAAATAAATTCCACCAGTCTGCTTTTCCAAGCTGTAGAGCCAAGAAGGACTCGTATTACCAGTTGGAGGAAATACTTTTGAGACCACCAACAGGAAAAAAGACGCCCACGTTGTTTTAGAGGCTGTGTATGCTGAGGTTGCCATAAGTTGGTTTGCACAAGTCACCCCTCAGTTGAAAAGTGTTAGAATTTTTTTCATTTTAGTCATTTTTTTTCTATTGAAGTAGGGTTGAAATCGGCCTACCCAAAACTATGTAGGAGGTGTCTTTTCCTGTGAAAGGTCCCAGATGGGTGTTTTACAAAATGAGAACTGGTAAACTTTCGCATGATGTTTGATTGGTATGGAGCCTTCGTCTAGAAAGTTTCGCATTGATGCACTTTGGAACACTTTAGCTACCGGTGATTGACCTTCTGAGGGGAAATGGTAAAACAGCAATGGGGCGTTACCCATCCGTGGTACGGAAATTGAGTTCTAAGTGAACCTAGGAGCTTTCCCCGTGTTTTGGATCGCTTGTTTAGATTATCCGCGTTTGAGCGTGTCAATACTTTGTTTGCTTTATTTGTTTGTTTGCTTGTTTGTGTGTGTGCACGTTTTGTGTTTTGGGTTGTACATCTATGTCTATATATATATATATAATACTATACATATATATACCCATATATATATATGTATATATATATGTATATATATGTGTGTATGTGTCTGTGTGTGTATGTGTGTGTATGTGTGTATGTGTGTATGTATGTATGTGTGTATGTGTGTGTATGTGTGTATGTGTGTATGTATGTATGTGTGTATGTGTGTATGTGTGTATGTGTGTATGTGTGTATGTGTGTATGTGTGTATGTGTGTACGTGTGTGTATGTGTGTATGTGTTTATGTGTGTACGTGTGTATGTGTGTATGTGTGTATGTGTGTATGTGTGTACGTGTATGTGTGTATGTGTTTATGTGTGTAGTGTGTATGTGTGTATGTGTGTATGTGTATGTGTATGTGTATGGGTATGCGTAGTATGTGTATGTGTATGTGTATGTGTATGTGTATATGTATGTGTATGTGTTTGTGTATGTTTATGTATGTGTATGTGTATGTGTATGTGTATGTGTGTATGTGTAGTATGTGTATGTGTATGTGTATGTGTATGTGTATGTGTATGTGTATGTGTATGTGCGTATGTGTACGTGTATGTGTGTATGGGTATGTGTAGTATGTGTATGTGTATTGTGTGTATGTGTATGTGTATGTGTATGTGTATGGGTATGTGTAGTATGTGTATGTGTATGTGTATGTGTATGTGTATGTGTATGTGTATGTGTATGTGTAAGTGTATGTGTATGTGTGTATGTGTATGTGTATGTGTATGTATGTGTATGTGTATGTGTATGTGTATGTGTATGTGTGTATGTGTATGTGTATGTATGTGTATGTGTATGTGTATGTGTATGTGTGTGTATGTGTATGTGTATGTGTATGTGTGTATATGCGTATGTGTATGTGTATGTGTATGGGTATGTGTAGTATGTGTATGTGTATGTGTGTGTATGTGTATGTGTATGTGTATGTGTATGTGTATGTGTATGTGTGTGTATGTGTATGTGTATGTGTATGTGTATGTGTGTATATGTGTATGTGTATGTGTATGTGTATGTGTATGTGTATGTGTATGGGTATGTGTAGTATGTGTATGTGTGTATATGTGTATGTGTTTGTGTATGTGTATTTGTATGTGTGTATATGTGTATGTGTATGTGTATGTGTATGTGTGTGTATGTGTATGTGTATGTGTATGTATGTGTATGTGTATGTGTATGTGTAGTATGTGTATGTGTATTTGTATGTGTATGTGTATGTGTATGTGTGTATATGTGTATGTGTATGTGTATGTGTATGGGTATGTGTAGTATGTGTATGTGTATGTGTATGTATGTGTATGTGTATGTGTATGTGTATGTGTATGTGTATGTGTATGTGTATGTGTATGTGTGTATATGTGTATGTGTATGTGTATGTGTATGTGTATGTGTATGTGTATGGGTATGTGTAGTATGTGTATGTGTGTATATGTGTATGTGTTTGTGTATGTGTATTTGTATGTGTGTATATGTGTATGTGTATGTGTATGTGTATGTGTATGGGTATGTGTAGTATGTGTATGTGTATGTGTGTGTATGTGTATGTGTATGTGTATGTGTATGTGTGTATGTGTATGTGTATGTGTATGTGTATGTGTATGTGTGTATATGTGTATGTGTATGTGTATGTGTATGTGTATGTGTATGTGTATGGGTATGTGTAGTATGTGTATGTGTGTATATGTGTATGTGTTTGTGTATGTGTATTTGTATGTGTGTATATGTGTATGTGTATGTGTATGTGTGTGTATGTGTATGTGTATGTGTATGTATATGTGTATGTGTATGTGTAGTATGTGTATGTGTATGTGTATGTGTATGTGTATGTGTATGTGTATGTGTGTATATGTGTATGTGTATGTGTATGTGTATGTGTATGGGTATGTGTAGTATATGTATGTGTATGTGTGTGTATGTGTATGTGTATGTGTATGTGTGTGTGTGTGTGTATGAAACGAAGAATTCGAAAAATTCTCTTGAATAAAAGCTGTCCACCAACAGCTTTTGCATGAGTCGTGTCCGCTATGATGAAAGCGTTTGCTGATATGAATGGAAGTCGAGTGCGTGGCGCGCCCAGGAAGAATTTTTCGAGTTTCGCTCAATAATTGGATTCTTCTACTGAAATGCCATGAAAAGCAATCTCGTGTATTTTAAGAATAAGGGTACGGCTGCAAATGATTCTTTGAATCCTATTATATGAAAGTCAGATGCAGGGCATTTTAATAGAGTTGATTGGGCGTTAGGCTACTCATGCGTTTTCCCCCTCACCAGAGCTCCTTTCTTCTTTTCTCTACTTGTGCTCCTTTTTCTTTAGGCAGAATAAGACTTCCCAAAGTCCTTAACGGATTGGGATTGCATTCCCAATGAGGCAAATTTTTTGGGAGCGCGACTTATGGTGGAATTTCCACCCTAATTGATCAATTTTAGTTTATCGCTATATTATCGTAATTCAAAACAAATAATTAACTAGTAAGTAAACAAGGGACGTACAACGCCTACTTCCTTTTTCTTCTGTCGCCCTGTAGTTTTTCTAGCTGTTTTCATTCTGCACCATTCTTCCGATCGACTTTTCTCAGTCAATCATTTTCATCACTTAAACGATGCTTTCCCAAAATTCACTACTTATTTTTGTACTGACTAAATGAACTTTACCAAAGTGTGGTGCGTTTGAGAACAAAATTTTGCTGATCTTATGATGAGGAGGGGAACCCTACTACTGCAGACCAAATTTGTTCTTGAGATCGATCTCCACAATGGGAGTGGGCGATTTGCAGGATGAAAAATAAAGTTGTTGGTGTTGTCACTTTGTCGTGCGCCCACACATTTAACTTCTATTCAACGTGGTAGTGACTTGAAGGTGTTTTTGACCCATTCGAAGGGACCCACTCACCAGTGAGTGTTTATTTCTACAGGCCAATACCAATTAAGCGTCTTAGAAGTGATGAAAGGCTTAATAAATCGAGGCAAATTCCCATCCGCGTTTTAATGGTGGGGTCGCACGTGTGACAGCAACTAGTGGTAGTACCTTCTAAACATCGTTACGGCAATTTGGACTTAATAATCTACTGTTCACAACTCTTCTTTCGTGTGATTCGTGGAAAGGGCTTGAGGGCGATCCGTTTAAGAAAGCGGAAAAAATGAAATCCCTGTATTGGCGGTAGGGTTCAGTGGTTGTTCAGATTCGTGGGCCGTATCGGTGCCCAAACAAGAGTACACTGAAGTATGTCCAGTCAGTGGAAAAGGCGCCTGCCACTGACAGCTTCTTTATTGTTGCCTGGCCACGTCGTCTTCCGCCACAATACTGAAAAGTCCTCAGAGGGATGAAGAAGTCTCTCGTAGAAGTGGTCCTGTTAGTGTAACCGCAGCAGACCAAATTGGAAGCCTCCTAGACACGATTGCCTCCATGATGTTGAAAGGGCTTGTGAGGTTTTCAGAGGTGGTATAGTGGCATGTGGTGCACTTCACACATGCATAGTCACGGGTTCGATTCCCGGATCGATGTTCACCGAGGTCAACGAAGCCTTCCATACCTCCAGGGTCGGCTCATTGGTACCAGAGTCTTCCGGGAGGTTCAGAGCGCTTACGTGTTCACCAATTGGCAACTGTGAGTCATTGTATAGGCCACATATGCATTCAAATATTGCGTCACTATTCTGAATGGAAGTCGAATGCGGGGGAGCTTCCCATAAACACCAAAAACATAGGCCTATAGAATCACCTTTACCACCACCTTTCTCTTCCCGCAGTTATTCTTTTTGATCTAAATAACATTTTAAATGTCATTTAGTCTGAAAATGGATCTCGAACGAGAATATTTCCTTTCTTTGCATCATGGCATCATAACATTATGGGTAATAGCTGTTATACTAGTGCATGCATGCAACCTCAATGGGATTTTCTCAGCAGTAATTCTGCCTGGAGGTTTCTGGGAACATTCGCGCATCAGTATCAGATAAAAGTAAAAAAGCAATAGGATAGAATTGTTTTGAGAAGATTGCTCCGAAATGACCGCACCGTATCGTTTACTGACGCTAGTATCTCAGATAAGCTCCTGCTGACGTCCAACTTCCTCCTCATTTCTTCCTCTTTGTTGGTTGGCCAGCTTCATTTCGATGGCAAGTTGATTGAATCGGTCTTACTTTTTTCATGGCAGTAGATATTGCATATTTTGTGGGATGAAGTGTAAGCCTAGGTACAAAAACCAAACAGAATATCCATGTGGGAGCTTTTAGTGGACGTCATGGACATCACACTTGTTTAATTAATGCGTGGACGTTATCTGAAAGGGATGAGTTTACGCCATGGAATTGAAAGCCCGCAGCATTCGCACCAGGATCCAACTTTGCAGACGACTTGCTGTAACTAACTATACACAACAACACAAGTGCAAGGGCAGCACGTTCAAATACCTATCCCATGCAAATCGAGCGTCACGTTCTCATTTCACCACTTATTTTACTACTTTTTTTGAAGCCTCGTATTTCTCTAAAAACACCGTTTTTCGCGTTTGCTTCGCCATTTTCGCACCATTCTGGACTATCATCCTTTGTTCATCTGTATTAAGTACCCCGAAATAATCGTGGGCTGTGCCTTTGAATTTGCTTTGTTTCTTGAAAATGGGCTTGATTAGATAAATTTAGCCATCACAGTAAACAAAGGTCCTAACGAGTAGACAACTCGGTCTCGATTAGCTGCAACAACAACGGATCATCAACTTTGACTAGTTAGCCGACTATTCCAATTAGCTCTCAAAACTTATTCTCTTGGTTGAAAAAAGCCACGAAAACGAGAGGTTTTTTCAAACCAACGCCCACTCATTACAACAAAACTTGCTACTAATTCGTGCTCAGTTTACGATGAAATGATTTGTCGAAAATCGTCGCCGCTTGTTACTTTCGAACATGACAGCATTGTATAACCTGCTTTTAATGGCTTTGCTTACCTTGAATATGGTCTCCAAAGTATCCCGAAGGATGATTTCGTGGTCTCGAAGTATGCCATAGTGATGTTGTCAGTTTGGAAAACGGCCCAGATAGGACGCTATGAGGGCTCAAGTATTGTATCTGCTGTATGCCACACCCAAAAGCGGACGAGTTTCATCGGCGCTTTCAAGGCTGCACTATTCCCAATGGAGCTACATGTTCAAACAACTAGAACTGATCCATGGCTACAGTGGAAGGCAACTTTTGACATTTCTGGCTTACTGTGGCGCTTTTCGCAATAACAGACAACTGAAGTTCGTTTGATATCCCTTTCATGCCGTCATAACCTTTTTTGAAACTTTTTTTTCTGGAAAATCGCCGACTTACACAATTTTGTCACCTTTTTTGCACTTCTCTACACGATGGCATCCATTACTTTTTTCAAAGGCACAGTGGTTTCTGAGGTTTCCCCATAGTATGAATTCGAAGTTTCCCCTTAGACCATACCTGCCGTTAAAAGGTTGAAAAATGCCTTGGATAGGGCACAATAAGGGGCCAGAGATTGTGTTGTGTGGATGGAGTTTCAGTAGGGACGAGTTTCAACGGCTTTGTGGAGGCCGAACTATCTTGAGAATTTCCCATGTAGAAGGTTCTAACAACTTGCAAGAATCCATGGCGAAGGTGAGAGGCAGTTTCGGACAATTTCGGCTTGATGTAGTCATCTCTTTGAGTAGTGGGAGCAAGTTACATCTCGTCCAAACACCCTTCAAATGCCATTTTCGTCACGGTGATCTCGTACAACCTCCACTTCCGCTGCTTTTGAAAAGCCTTGAAGAAGGCGGATTATCTCGCTTTCTTAGCGACCAATGTACTCCTCTACATCAACACTTCCGCTTTTTAACCTAAAAAGGGTAACTCAAAACTGTGGCGAACTGTGCCTTCAAACTCTAAGCCTCAATCTTCCTGTCCAAATGGCACGTAATGCCGTCTATTTACAGTAGCAGTAAACATTACAATATCAGTACATCATCAATGCTCCGTTCCACTTCGCTCGCTTTATAGTCAAAGTGAAATTCCTACTGAGAAAGTTGTTTTTGTGGAAAATTGTTGTATTTAGTTTTAGCAGGAATGGGATAAAAATAATTTCAAGTTACCACGTTCAGGATACCGTTTGTGCAGCTCCTTGGAAATAGTTCAGAGCCCGTTTTACACTTGATCCCTAGGCTTCTTGACTTCATTTCACAATCTGCAAATTACTATCAGTCCTAAAACACGTAGGCGTTTCGAATTTCATAGGCAATTAGTCAAATTAGTCAAAAAAGCTGCTGATGTAATTTGACATTAATGAAAGATGTATTCTGCAGAATGTTTCATTTTGGCAGACGGAATAGGAAAAAGATTATATTTCTCGTGTCCTGTTTTCGGTGAACCGTCATCATTTATAATAATCTCTCAGAATATTAGCTGCTCTGTAGAAAATATAATTTATTTGTTTGATTCTTTTATTTCTCGCATTATCCAACAGCCGCATTCCTAATGAATTGGCCAAGAAAATTTTCTGTAGAAGAGAAGAAACGTTTGTCGAGAAGAATCGCCTCCGGATTCAATTTTAATGGATCATAGGGCAACGGGCTAAAGGTGTGTGGTGGCGAGTGGCGCACTATCACAAGCGCACGATCCCAGGTACGAATCTTGGGGAGACGGGCGTTAGGAACGATTTTGGGTAATCGATTTGCCGCACGCGGCTGCCGCGGACCACTCATTCGCCGTTACTACAGCTCTAGCATTCTTCATACAGCTCAATCGATATGCAATCATTATTTAATGCATAATTCTACTATTAGTACTTTTGTTCTTGTATTTCTTACCTACTGCTGCATCCTGTTCCACTCCTTCGCGCGCGACGCCCCTCTCACCGCGACGCGACCATTTCGTTCCTAACGCACCACACCCCGAATCTTGCATCGATTCTGCCCACGCCAGCTATGCTTTCCTCCCTCGTGGGTCGTTTAGTCAGTACCAGAATAGTATGGGAGGATAGAAATTCTGAACAGCACTGTACAACGGCTTGCCTGCGCAAGTCATTGTGTAGGCCGCATACGCATTCAATGCACCTTTTCGATTTTGAATGGAACTCGAAATGCGGGGCCCAGTCCAAATATGGAATCGATTTTAGCTAAAGAGTTAATCGTTCATCTTTTGGCAGGTGGTGTAGAGCTCTAAACAGGTTGCGCGCTACTTGGAAAGGTAGAAAAGTATCTAAATGGGATTTCAATTCTTGAGCAAAGAGCAGAATACAATGCTAAAGTAAATTACTGGATTACTAAATAACTTAATAGATCTCTCGTAGCTGCTGGCATCCTGGTTTTTGTGCTTTTTTCTATGATACCGCCGAATTCTTCCTCCTAACTAGTTCCTTCTTGAAGCCAAATATATTCTTTCCGCTGGCGACCATAATCGACTTAGGTCCCAGGCCATGTTCATCAAAGTCTATGTCTTGGCAGTGTCTTAAACAGCTGAAGAAAGGCAATTCTATGTTATCCACCGCTATATGTGGCCTTCAAAAGACCCCCATTACAGGGCAGTCTGTCATTTTTGGCCTTTGTATAACCAGTCGGGCCGCCCAGCTAACGCCGGGCTTCCCTCCTTCTAATGGGTTCGCCCGGCTGCGCCGGGCGCTCCTCCTTCCTCTGAGAAATTGCTATGCGCAAATAACACTTCGGATTCTACTTTTTCTTTGAAAGCTGTACACCCTCAGTATTAGCTTCAAGTTGTAAGCGATTTTTTCTGTAAGCCATTTCGCTGTGTCCAAATAGAACATCGCATTATATCACAAAGGCGATTATTTAGAGAAAAAAGTATTCAGACACTCATCGCGGCTGAGTCTACTATGTTAGCTACCATCAATGTTCCCAGCCAACTCCTTGTGCCTTCAAGTTTCAACGGTCTGGGTCCGAAACTAACAGTATTTATTCACGCCCAGTCCTTTGCAGCGGAGTTTGGTCTTGCAGCCCATCATCAGTGTTCCTATCCTGCCTCCTGTATTCCCACTAAGTTTGACCGCTCTAGGTCCACTTTGACATATCTCTGTAAGCCCTGCACCCTTGAGGAGTTATGATGTTCCGCTCAAACCCACCCCCCCCCCCCATTGTGCGCAGAGTCCGGTCCTGCCACCAATCATAAGTGTTTCAATCCTGCCATCTGTACTCCTGCCTAATATGAACGCTCCAGGTCCTAGTTTAAGTTTTTTACACAAACCCCGCCCCTTGTGGGCGGAGTCCGTCCTGCCACCCACCCATAAGTGTTTGGGTATCGCCGCCATCTGTACCCCGGATTAATTTGAACGCTTTAGGTCCGAGCTTTAAGTTTTTAACAGAAACCCCGCCCCTTGTGCGGCGGAGTCCGGTCCTGCCCACCCATCATAAGTGTTTCAATCCTGCATCTGTACTCCTGCCTAATTTGAACGCTCCAGGTCCAAGTTTAAGTTTTTTACACAAACCCCGCCCCTTGTGGGCGGAGTCCGGTCCTGCCACCCACCATAAGTGTTTCCACCCTGCCGCCTGTACTCCTCCCAAATTGGAACGCTCTAGGTCCAAGTTTAAGTTTTTTACACAAAACCCCGCCCCTTGTAGGCGGAGTCCGGTCCTGCCACCCACCATAAGTGTTTCCACCCTGCCGCCTGTACTCCTCCCAAATTGGAACGCTCTAGGTCCAAATTTAAGTTTTTCACAGAAACCCCGCCCCTTGTGCGCAGAGTCCGGTCCTGCCACCCACCATAAGTGTTTCCACCCTGCCGCCTGTACTCCTCCCAAATTTGAACGCTCCAGGTCCAAGTTTGAGTTTTTCACACAAACCCCGCCCCTTATGGGCGGACTCCGGTCCTGCCACCCATCATAAGTGTTTGTATCCCGCCATCTGTACTCCGGATTAATTTGAACGCTTTAGGTCCGAGTTTAAGTTTTTAACAGAAACCCCGCCCCTTGTGGGCGGAGTCCGGTCCTGCCGCCCACCATAAGTGTTTCCACCCTACCGCCTGTACTCCTCCCAAATTTGAACGCTCTAGGTCCAAGTTTAAGTTTTTCACACAAACCCCGCCCCTTATGGGCGGACTCCGGTCCTGCCACCCATCATAAGTGTTTGTATCCCGCCATCTGTACTCCGGATTAATTTGAACGCTCCAGGTCCAAGTTTAAGTTTTTCACACAAACCCCGACCCTTGTGGGCGGAGTCCGGCACCACCACAAACCGTTAGTGTTCCCATCCTGCCCCCCTTACACCTACCAAATTTGAACTCTCTAGGTCGACGGGAACCGGAGTTATGAATTTGCACTCAAACATTTATTTCACACAAACCCCGCCCCTTGTGGGTGGAGTCCAGCACCACCACCCACCATTAGTGTTCTCATCCTGCCCTCCTTACACCTACCGTATTTGAACTCTAGGTCGACGGAGACCGGAGTTATGAATTTCCGGTCAAACACACACACACATACACACACACACACACACACACACACACACACGCACACACACACACACACATACACACATACACACATACACACATACACACATACACACATACACACATACACACATACACACATACACCACATACACACCATACAACATACACACATACACACATACACACATACACACATACACACATACACACATACACACATACACACATACACACATACACACATACACACACATACACACATACACACATACACACATACACACATACACACATACACACATACACACATACACACATACACACATACACACATACACACACACACACACACCACAAAAACCAATAGACACAGTTAGCGCGTTATACACACACACAAACCAACAGACACACTTAGCGCGTTATACACACACACAAACCAACAGACACACTTAGCGCGTTATATATAGTAGGATTGACAGAGCATAATGAAATGTTTAATGGGATTGAAAATTGAAGAAGATCCCTTTCATTTTTCATGCATTGGCCTAATGGCCTAATGGATGGGAAGCTGGTCTTCGCTCTTCAGAGACCATTACGGTACCGATCTACCGATTCCAAGGGTGGAGCTTGCCTAGTCTAAGGAACCCTAATTTTCACTCAGGTTCTGTGGAAGCTAGCAGCTTCCCCACGCTTGATTTACATGTATTATGCAGCCGAAAGAGATCCATATATGTACATATAGTGTGCTCGTAATTAGTTCACCTTTTCATGTATCACTCAGAAGGGAATTAGAAAAAAAAAGTTTTCTCGACGTAATCAATCTTCTTGAATAATTCTATTGTTCATAATCACACTCAGTCACCTAAAGAGCAGTGTTCATCATGCTCGGGTGATTCATTCGTGTAACAACATGAAATAAAACAGAACTTCGAATTATTTTTGTACTGTAGCATCGATAGATGGTTTATACTCGACGAAAATGTAATGGGGTGGGCGGATGTCACTATCATCATATCACATGAATTTCTCAGAATCACCAGGTCTCTTGCTTTAGATCTGATTACTACGGGTATGGTATCTTTTTCCCGAACGGCGTGTCGCGCTTGTCGCACTTGATCGCGCGCTATAAACGGAAAAATTTTAATTCGCATTGGAGGGATACGGCAGTCATCGCGGAACCACTGCCGATGGCCATGGGAAATCGAGGGGATGTTCCGTTACCCAATTGCAACATATGCAGAACTTGGGAGTGCTAGCCTTATAACCGGCAGATACTCTGGCATATAGGAGATGGTTGGCTGGGTTTAAGCGGTCTAGGAGTGCATCGAGAGAAGAGCATGCTCATAACCCGTGCTTTTGCTAGTCTAACAGAACCAGGTATTTATTGATACACCATACATCATGTAGCAACTGCTACCATACAGTACATGCTACAAGGCGGCAAGCTCTACACTAACACTCTGTCGTCGAGGTGGCCCAACGCGCGCACCGACATGCGAAGATCAAAAGTGCGTGTGATCTAACCTTTGATCTGTGGCCTGACCGGGGGGTATAAATAGCCGGAGGGCCTCTCAGTCGGCTCATTCTTGGACCTGGTGGTCTGCAAGCCGGCATTACCGTATCCAATATCCAATACCCAATATCCAATATCCAATATCCAATATCCAATATCCAATATCCAATATTCAATATCCAATATCCAATACTCAATATCCAGTCGACCTTTCCAATATCGGACGTCACAATACCGCCGGAGAAGAAGTAATTCTTATTAGTGTTTCGTTGTACTAATAAAGTTTCACACCAAGCCGTGCACTCAAGCAGTTCAGAGGTATCCGCGTGGCGAATCTATATAGATTTTGGGCGAGCAACCTCACCACACTATTTACCACAATCTGGTGCATCGGCTATCTTCGGAGCCAGGTTAGTCAACTTCATTCTTTACCGGAAAGCTGAGCGGTTGCTTTGGAATCTAAATCACAACCGCATTTTTTTTCTCTTTGATACTGCATTTCTCTTCCAATATCTGAGTTCTGTTCTCAATACGGCTTCAATATCCAATACCTCAATATCTCTTGAGACAGAACAATATTCAGTATTTCAATATCTTGGAAAACAACAAGGGAACTCAATTCTCTTAGTCACAGGTGCCATTAGGGACATTCAATATTACTGAACAAGGATGTCTACCCTACTCAGCACCAAGAAACGTCTCTTGACGTCCAGTATCAATAAACTCGAGCTCATTCTCGATAGCCTCAAGCAAGAAAGACTTGAGGACACTTCTCTCGATCCCAATTTAACTCGAGATGTTCATCTCGAAAAGATACGCAAACTGGAAGAGGGTATCAAAGCCATTGAACTAGCAATGGCAAAGGTGGAAAATTCCCTTGACGGGTTAGCTTCAGCATTTGATAGCATCAGCGTTTCCGGTAACGAACCCAATGGTTTTGAAGAGTATGTCAGCAAAAGCGAGACCAGTCTCAGCGTTGCATTCGACTACTCGATTCTTTTGCAAACACGGCTTGGCACTATTAAATCTTTGCTTTCTCAACCACTGTCTTCTACAACAGAATCCAGTTCATTCCCATCAACACGTAACGCAAGAGTGAAGCCACTGGAGCTTCCGCCCATTCCAATACCCACCTTTGGAGGGAATATTTGGGAATGGGACAGTTTTTGGGAGATTTTCAATACCAATGTCCACTCCCAAGATATTGCAGATATGATCAAGTTCAATTATCTGCTAAATGCCCTCAAAGGGGAAGCCAAAGAATCCATAAAGGTACTCCAGGTCACAGGAGACAACTACAACAAAGCAATACAGTTCCTTCACAATAAGTACAATAACAGAGAAGTTCTGATTAATGCCTTAGTGGAAAGAATGGATCACTGCTCGCTGAGGGGACAGTCTATCAAAGATCAGCGTCACCTCCTAGAACAACTCCAGGGCATTGTGACCCAATTGGAGGAGAAGGGCGAGGAGGTCAATAACTCCTGGCTCATCAAGAAAGTCTTGAGCAAATTCCCTGATCAACTAAAGCGTAAGGTGATTGCAAAGAAACAGAGAGTTGCACCGTCAACTCCTTTCACGATGAGCCTGCTCTTCCAACACCTGGACGAAGTGTTAAGTACGGAGGAACTGATCCTGACGTACACAGAAACAAGACCCAAAGAATCGGTGAAGACCAATAAAGTCCTTAACAATAAAGAAGATTTCAAACGTACCTGCATGTACTGCAGGGCTACACACCCATCGCATGCTTGCACGCAATACTCCACTCCTCAAGAAAGATCAACTTATCTGAGGAAGCACAACCTGTGCTTGATATGTGCGTCCCCAAATCACAATACTGCCCAATGCGGAGGACGAATGTGCTTCAGTTGTGGAGGGGCGCATCATACCTCCTGCTCCTTCAAAGCAAACACCAATATCTACGGAAAGTCTAAAATAGGCAATGCCCAAGAAGCTCCGAGTGCTACTCGGACATCAACAACAAGATCGAAGAAGGGAAACGGTGGCGAAAATGCCTACAAGAAAGTACAGAAGGCTCACTCTCAAGTAAACATTACGACAGCAACCAGCGAGCGCGGTTCCCCAGACAAAACAAATGCGGAATCCGTAATCCTTCAACACCAAGCTGCAACCAACAAGTCGTTGCGCACGCATCCTTGCCTACCAATAGGAGAGCTCACCATTGTCGATACCGATACAAAGGCACTAATAAAGGTGCATGCTTTGCTTGACACTGGAGCTGAATTATCCTTTATTGATAGCTGCTTGGCCAACCGACTGCACTTACCAGTACAGGACTCCAAAGAGGTCCAACTGGCAACGTTCGGTTCTCAGGAAATAAAGAAAATTAGATGCAACCGAGTACACATAGACGTTTGGGGATGCAGAAGGCAACCCTCACAACCTAGAGCTGCTCACACACAGCGTTCTTACACGTTCTCTTGAGACGCCAGATCTTCCTGTAAACGACAGGGAATTCATTCGTTCCCTGAACTTGCCGGTAATATGGAAAAATGATAAGAAGAAGATAACTCCATCTATTCTGCTTGGGTGCGATCAACTATGGAGTTTCGTACGAACCGACGAGCCATCAATACCCTTACCCTCAGGAATGCACATTTTACCCACCAAAATGGGATATTTGGTTTCAGGAAGACCTAACCAAGAGAACGAAAACGTTTTCCAGGTCTCCCAACAGCTTCAAGATGAAGCAAGCGAATGGGAAAAACTCTGGTCCATGGACCTTATCCAACAATACACAATATCGTCTACAGAAAACGAAACTTCTCAGGAAGAGAAGGAAAAATGGGACAAGTTTTGGTCCCTAGACGCAGTAGGAACGGAAGAATTTATGGGTGCAGAAAAAGAGGCTCGAGCTGCAAGGATAAACATGTATGGGAACAATTCAACAGCACAATACAACGTAGACCGGACGGCTACTATGTGCGTCTCCCATGGGTAGAACAATGTACTGTCCTACCAGACAACAAAAGCCTAGCTTACAGACGCCTTGTCAATGTGTGGTCATCGATAAGTAAAGAAAAAGACCTTCTGGAACAATACAATGATGTTTTCCGTGATCAATTTCATCGGAACATCATCGAACCTGTAGAGGATGCCACCGTAGTTGAGGGGAACCGAGTACACTACATCCCGCATCAACCTGTAAATCACCCACACAAGACCACAACAAAATTGAGAGTCGTTTTTCGATGCATCAGCACATTACAAGAATTGCCCTTCCTTGAAACGACGTGCTATACAGAGGACCGGTTATCCTACCTCTGATACACGGGATTCTCCTACGGTTTGGGATTGGAAGGATAGCAATAATTTCGGACATCGAAAAGGCGTTCCTTCAAGTTCGTCTACAAGAACAAGACAGAGACGCAACCAGATGCTTCTGGCTACGTGACCACAAGTCACCTCCGTCGATCAATAACACAATAACGTTTCGTTTCACCAGGGTAACGTTCGGCTTGAAGTCATCTCCATTTCTACTAGCAGGAGCTATCAATTACCACCTCGATACCTGCCAGAATGAAAAGAAACTGACTCAAGATATCAAAAGAAACATGTATGTGGACAATCTTCTGCTGACAACAGATGACCCCGAAGAAGCAAAAGATATTTACCGTCAGACAAAACAAATTTTCCACGAGCTGAACATGAACCTACGTGAATTCTCATCCAACAACCAGCTCTTGATGAAGGTCATAGAAGAAAGAGACCGGACCACAGAAACTTGTCCGAAAGTGTTGGGTCTCCAATGGGATGTTCATAATGACACAATTCTCGCTTCATGTCGTTTTCCAGACACCCCAATAGTGACCAAAAGGGCTGTTACGAGCGCAATCGCCTCCATTTATGATCCACTTGGTTGGATTCTCCCACTTCTTTACCGGTCAAAAATGTTTCTTCAAAGATTATGGAAAAATCAGTACAGCTGGGACCAAAGGCTGCCTACGAGTAAGGAAGCCGAATGGATAGAAATAGTGAAGGAAGTGCAAGGCTTCGAAAGAAGATCCCACGATACAAAGCATCCAAAAACGAGACGGTTATTCTCACCACTTTCGCGGATGCTAGTACGTCTTCCATGGCAGCATGTGTATATCTATGCCAGAGCAATAGGTCATCTCTACTCATGGCCAAATCAAAACTGACACCCCTTCAAGGACAATACACTATTCCAAAATTGGAACTAAACGCTGCTACCTTGGCTATGCGGCTTTCCAATCATGTATTTAATGAGCTCAAAGACTCACTCAATATACAGGCGGTGTACCTATTCGCCGATTCTGAGATTGTCATCAGTTGGCTCAAACGAAAGCCAGAACGTGAGGTGGGACCCTTTGTTTATCGACGCATCATTGAAATAAACAACATAGCATGTCACTTTACAACGCAGCAATGTCCTGTCAAAATCGGACATGTCTCTTCGAAGGACAATCCGGCGGATTGTGCAACTCGGGGGGTAACCAAACAAGAATTGGAAAGTCATAGGTGGTGGACAGGCCCACCGTTCCTACAATACCCACCAAATCAATGGCCAGACCAAGATAAACTCTTCCAATATCCATTAGAGGATCACGAAGGAATCGATCCCAACGGAGACAATGAGCCTGATAGCATACTCACTCTAAAATCTAAGAGCGAGAACAATACCGAACTTATTGGTGCGACTCAGGTTAAGACGCTGACCAGAGCTAAAAGAATTCTGGCATACGCTCTTCGTTTCATTAGCGCTCTTATCAGACGCACCAACCCGCAAAGTTGTCAGCTTCTAACTCGCATCATGACGAGTAATCCATGTCATCCAGAACATCCAACGTATTTAACGGCCTCCGAAATTCGAATAGCGGGACTAGAGCTCATTCGTCACCATCAAACAATGCATATCACCCAGCGACTGATTAATTCGTTGCAACAATTCAATATCCATCAAGAATGAACAAGGTATTTACCGTTGTTATGGACGACTTGGAAATGCACACTTGCACAACAATACCAAGAATCCTATTTTCGTCCATCAGAAAAACCCTTTTGGCGGATATTATCATAAGAGAGAAGCACCAACAAGGCCATCCCGGTGTCAACCACACAATGGCCATGGTTCGACAAGAATTTTGGATACCCCAGTTACGCTCGCAAGTCTGCACACTAATATGGAAATGCTTCCAATGTCAGAAATTCAACAATCTGCCCTATAGGTATCCAAAACAAGAGAGCTTACCGAAAGAGCGAGTTCTCCGCTCATATCCATTCCAACATATCGGGCCTTGACTATTTCGGACCTCTCTCAATATCCTCAGCAACAGGAGCTCATGAGAAATGCTATGGTACGATAATAACTTGTATGACCACCCGACTTATTCACCTGGACGTCGTTTCTGACATGACTACTAGAGCGTTCCTCAACATGCTTCGTCGCTTCTTCGCACGCAGAGGGATTCCTCAATCTATCACAAGCGACAACGCCCCAACGTTTGAACTGGGGGAAACTATCTTAAAAGAGTGTCTTCACGCCGCCAAGAGTGATCCAACAGTGCTGAAAGAGTTAAGCAACAGAGAAATCGAATGGCATTACAATACTCCATTTGCTCCATGGCAAGGTGGCTTTTTACGAGAGGTTAATTAAATCAATCAAGCTCAGTCTTTTCAAAACAATAGGGCGTTCTATCCTCCCTTTAGAGGAACTATCAACAATTCTGATCGAGATTGAAGCGCTCCTCAACACACGTCCT
Source organism: Haemonchus contortus (assembly GCA_000469685.2). Lineage (NCBI taxonomy): Eukaryota > Metazoa > Nematoda > Chromadorea > Rhabditida > Trichostrongylidae > Haemonchus > Haemonchus contortus. The sequence continues at coordinate 37,552,733 of LS997564.1, forward strand.
CTTACATATGTCACCGGAGAACCACATAAGGACGTAATATTGAGACCAATAGACTTCATTCAGAAAGATATCCTAGTCTATTACCCAGCTGGTCAGAAAACGGAAGAAACAGAAGATCCGCAATATTTGCCACCGGCGGAATTGGCTGCGATTCAAACTAAACAGCAAGCGACCAAAGCCTTGGAGTCGTCTTGCCAACTTGCAGAAAAATTTTGGAGAGCATGGCAAACCGAATACCTCACAGCGCTCAGAGAGAAACATACCCTCAACATCGGGAAAAAGCGGGGATGTTCTAAATATCCGAAGGAGGAACAATTGTTCTTATAAATGACCCCGTACTGCCTCGTCATTCTTGGAAAATGGGCGTAATTCATAACGCCATAGCCAATGCTCGAGGAACAATACGTGAAGTTGTCATCAGACTACCTTCCCAACGACTTATTCGAAGACCAGTCAATTTGATAACTCCACTGGAACTGGACGATGATTCGTTGGAACTCACGAATCAATCCGCGGGAACAGAGAAATGCGGCTACAAGATGGAATATCAATTCAACCACAGGCTGATTCTTTCACCGACAATAGTCGGCCACAAACGATGCCACGATACAATTTCCGCAAGAGGAGACCAATTGATTATGCCGAAAGTGAAAGCGCAAATGTATCTCACCTACAGATTCCGTCTGACATACACACAACGAATCTGGAAGTGGATCTCACTTGCAATCTCAAAAGCAACCAGTTCAATCTCAATATTTCAAACTTAACGCCATTAGAAAAATCGCGGCGAATCTCCGGCACACTCACAATAAGTTAGGACAATACTCAATATACAATATCAATAACTCAATATATTAGGTTGAGTCATAAGTCCTCGGACAAAATGGCAATGATAATATTTATCTTACAATTTTTAAACGGCAATAGCGAATCATTTGAAATATGCCCCATTGGCATCGATGGTCTTCTGCCAATGCTTGGGCAAATCATAGATGCCCTTGCTTTAGAACGCTGGGAGCTAGCCCTTGGGAGAACTGCACCAGTGCCATTTTGATGTCGTCGCGGGTTTGAAAGTCCTGACCATCCAGATGAAGTCGAAGATGGGCAAAAAGGTGGTAGTCCGAGGGATACAAGTCTGAGGAACATGGTTGGTGTGGTAAACTTGTCCTGACGAAATTCGTCAGTTCAGTTTTGGTCGTTCTTGCAATGTGAGGGCGAGCGTTGTCGTGCTGGAAGTGAACTTTGTGCTGCTGTGGACGTGTAGCTTCGGGATTCGCCTTCAAATTCCTCAGTTGCGTAATGTAGACGTGTGCGATCACTGTGCATCCTTCGTCTAGCAGCTCCCATTATTCGACACGGAGAGCGCTCCACCAGAACAGAGCATAACCTCCTTGGCGTGTACGTTGGGTTTGAAGGGAGTCTTCTGCATTCCCACCTTTGTCAATCCATTGAGCACGCCGGTGAACGTTAGAGTAGAGGTTCGACTTCGCACCCCTGGTGACTAGGTACTCGAGCCACGTGTGGTGCCCTTGAGCGTGAGGAGAGAAAGTGCCATGTCGTCGCGGCGGTCTATGTCATACTGCTTCAAAGCACGAGTCATCTATGGACCGAGCTTTCGCACCTTGTAGATTGACTTCAATTCACGAAAAACTGTGGACTGACTCCCCGAGGGGGGCTGCCAGTTCACGAGTAGTTTGATACGGATCGGCTTCCACCTGGCTCCGCAGCACCTTCAAATCCAATTTCATTGAGCGTCCCGGACGGTCTTCATTTTCGACGGAATAGTCGCCCGATGTGAACTTCTGATGCAACTTGTAAATTGTACACCTCCTGCTTGTGAACGTCCTTCATACCTCTATCGATTGCCGCGGGTTCATGGCCAGATAAAATAATGAATGTGACGGTGTTGCGGATGTGGAGTTGCGACGGCTTGAAATCATGAGGCACAGTTGCGGGAAAGGGAACAGTTGGGTGCGTTCTCCAGTATGCATTAGGAAGAGCTTTCCATACTCTATCTAACAATGCCTCGCACGTTCACTTTTGTCACCTCTTTCAAGAGTTATGAGCGCTAGAAGTCATCACTATCATTTTGTCCGAGGACTTATGACTCAACCTAATAGTTCAATACATAATTCCTTTCACATTTGTTGTCCTAATTCAATAACCCATTTTAAGGTTCCCGGACCAATGCCGGAGGAAGGATTTTACCTTAAGGAATCTCGCTTCATGGCCAATTTCTGGCAAAACGCAGTCCCACCAGATCTTAAAACGGAAATATCGCTGACGTGGCAGGAGCTCAAAGAGCAAGTCGAACAAGTAGAGGAGCTGGATACATCCTGGACGAGTCACTGCATTAACTCTACTTGCTCCGATTGCCATCCGGAGAAGCTCATCCTGATAGCTAGCCGCTTTCTCAGGATGGCGAACTCTACAAAGGACAATCTTTCACGCCTCAAACAACACTTATTGCTACTCGATTCATGGCGCTCGATACTCGAGAAGGAAAAGGAGGATAAAGAAAGGATGGAAAAAGACATCGATAAGGACAAGATCACGTTGACGGCTGATGGATACATTCAGAAGGTCGACCGAATCGCATCAGAAATCGACTATGAACTGGGTCAACTATTAAAGAATATCCCAGACCAAAACAATAACGTCCCTCACGGCAAAAACGCCATGGAGGTTCAAATGACTACGGACAATCTCAGCAAAGGACGGAAAGTCGAGAAAACAACGGATGATGAATACTTACTCAGACTGATCTCGGAGACCACTGAGACCGCGGACGACGTGGAGAAAGAAGAACATCCTCAGTCTGCTCCTCAAGAATCAAGCGATCGTCCAACTCGATATACGGATTACGACGAGGATGGAAGCCGTCACCAGGGCGTTAATTGCTCTAGGAAGCGCCCTCACAACGAAATCGAAAGAGAACTAGAAGAACTTGAGAGAGGACTACGGCTGCTCCCGACCAGAAAGATTGCCTACAGATCACAGCAGGTCAAGTTCTCCGTAACATGTGCATTCTGTGAGATAAAAGGAGCACATTTCTCTGACTCCTGTCCCGAAGTTCGTGAAGGACACCAAAGACGTCGCATCATACGATTTAGTAAAAAGTGTTTCTACTGCTTGGGACGGTGTAAAGACCAGAAGAATTGCGAAGAAAAGGAAAAGGAATGTTGGTACTGCTCAATAGTTCGAGACACGGCTTTGGACTTCCTCATCCCCAATGACGACGGACACCATCGCGCTTTGTGCACTGTACCAAATTCCAAAGATAGAGTAAGAGATGTCATCCAAAACGTGAGACAAGCACTGTCTAACGTTTCATGATTGCCCCCGGGAGTGTAGCAACTGCTACCATACAGTACATGCTACAAGGCGGCAAGCTCTACACTAACACTCTGTCGTCGAGGTGGCCCAACGCGCGCACCGACATGCGAAGATCAAAAGTGCGTGTGATCTAACCTTTGATCTGTGGCCTGACCGGGGGGTATAAATAGCCGGAGGGCCTCTCAGTCGGCTCATTCTTGGACCTGGTGGTCTGCAAGCCGGCATTACCGTATCCAATATCCAATACCCAATATCCAATATCCAATATCCAATATCCAATATCCAATATCCAATATCCAATATTCAATATCCAATATCCAATACTCAATATCCAGTCGACCTTTCCAATATCGGACGTCACAATACCGCCGGAGAAGAAGTAATTCTTATTAGTGTTTCGTTGTACTAATAAAGTTTCACACCAAGCCGTGCACTCAAGCAGTTCAGAGGTATCCGCGTGGCGAATCTATATAGATTTTGGGCGAGCAACCTCACCACACTATTTACCACACATCATGAACTTTTATGTGTTTTGGGGATTTATGGCTACCGTAGTTCAAACCTTTGGACTTTCTGTTGTTGATGGAATCCACCTCATTACTATGACGAAAGTGTAATATTAACCCTTCGAACTTGAATAGCAACAACTCTTTTGTCTAAAAGTGTAGAACCTGTATGCAAGGTGGTTTCTAGTAGGTCTTATTTATTTATTTATTTATTTATTTATTTTCCCATTTATTCAACGACCCACTGAAGTGCGCTACAGTAACAATACAAACCAAACCGAGTTCAAGCTTATTTACTTTTCACATAAAATCAGGAATGCGGTCCTGGTGTACCCGAGAAAACCTTGCAGAACCCAGTCGTTTGAGAGATTTGGTCACTTTTCTGGATTCTTACCGGTCTTATAGTTGCGGAGACTCTGGGAAATCTAGTGAATATGTGGGAGCTGTTCTGAGCTTTTTAGTGAAGTGTTCCGTTGCGCTATAACCCATAACCCACAAAAAGATCTGAAACAAACACGTGATGACTTCTTTATGTTTGTTCACTTTGTGCTTCTCGAAGCAGATACATTTTCTTTCATTACGATAAGCTTCAATGAATCCGTTCTGAAAGATTATAGGTGAGTCGTACACACGTCATTTATGATGTGATCGCTTATGTGAATTTACAATTACTCATCTTTGGCCGGCTATCGGGCACTTAATGAATGGGGCGAATTTTAATTAACTCCAACTAAATGAGGGAGAGAGCGCAATGAGTGAACTTCGGTTCAGCCTACCAAATCCATTACTCGGACTGGACTCATTCATAGATGAACTTTGTGCAAAGCCTTTTCAGGACTTGCAAAAAAACGTGAAACATATGGGTAGGCGTGGTTTTTCATCGAGGAATGGAAGGAGGAGGGAATGTGTCACAATTTCCGAATTCTGCTAAGTTAATCTCAGTTCTAATCCTGGGCTCCTCTGGGGATCAGCTGTTGCTAATGGATTTTGTCATTTCACAAATTGTTTGAAGAAACGTCTGCAGCGGCTCCAGTGCTGAAAACCCTTGTCAGCAAAGTCTAGACGCTCCAACTTCTTTGCGTTTGTCATTACTGCAGCTGGAATTTCGAATTCTTACGTCGAGAACGTTTGTAGTGCACTTCGAGGGTTCTCCATCTTCTTCTGCTATGGGTTCAGTAAAGTAGAAACCAATGAATCTAGTCGATCGATTATTGATCGTTTACTTGATGTTCTGACTGGTCTCTCAATGTTGGAGCTGCTACGGTAATCCAATATTGCAGTTGACTACATAGGAAACCATCATTCGAAGATAGAAGGCTTTATCGGTATGGGGAGCTCGACTTCAAAAAATCTCCGTGGGGCTTGTACCAGTTACTATTACCCTGAGAGCAGGAAGTATTCAACACTAACAACCAGCCAGGATAGTGACCTCATTCCTCAAAAAACCTGAGTGCTATACGGTGAACTCGGTTATCTAAAAGGCTTCAGATTATGCCGCTGCCATCGGTTCCCCTCGACAGACACCACTTTCACCTCAAAGAGGTCGAAGTAAAAAGAAATAAATAAGTTTTATCCGTGAGCATGGCTCAACTCATGTGTAGGTGGGGGTGTGCTCGTAGGTCTACTTTTTTTGGCAGCGCAAAATTGCTAATAATGACCTAGCTAGCTTTAGTGAGCGAATCACCTAAGCGTTAACTACAAAAGAGCCATTTTTAGGATACTGATGAAGTCAATCAACCGTGAACCGTTGGTGCACCTTTTTTTTGTAGAACTCTCGAGTTACCTAATCGCGAAAAAGGGGTAGCTTTTCTTAAAATATTAGTTCCTGTAAAGCCGATGGTTTCTTGGAAGCTCAATGCCCCAATTTCACATTTATACTACACTTTTTACAGTGCAAGCATTAGGAGCTACTTTTAGCCGAGAAGTTCCCCACTTTCTTATTTCCCAAAATAAGCTGAGAGGGGCGGAAGTCATTTAGTCTTCAATATCTCTATTTTGGTCCCGATAATAGGAAAACAACAAATGCTCGTGACATTTCAGTATAAATTGAATTTGCAAGATTCGTTATATATGGCCAAGGCTGCAGATGGCACGATTGTTGACCAAAATAGAGGGCATAGAAATTTGAAGAGTTCGTTCAAAGGTCCCGTTCAAGATTAAAATGCTATTTAAGATCTTCCTCTACAATAGACCTGCGACTCCTGAGGAAAGCACAAAGGACGCTGTTTTGTTGAAAAACGACCCAGGTAGAGGTGATAATGGATCCAAAACCGGCTCACCCGACGTACACATCCAAAGGCGGAGCGTTCTTACAGTGTTGTCTAAGCTGTAAAGGTTGCACCATACGCATCGTGACCTACACGTAGCATGCAGTCAGTTTTACTGTAGCCAGCTGTACGCAATGGCATGCAAATTTGGACAGCTCGTCCAATTGCCTATTCCATGCAGCGCTTAACGTCAGATTCTCGTCCAACTCCCTATTTAACTACTTTTGAAGTCTTAGGTTTTTCTGGATATGCTGGTTTTCGCGTTTCCATCGCCACTTTTAAACTGTTCTGGGCTATTGTTATTACCATTATCCCTCTGGAAATGAATACCCAAGAATTATCGTGAACTCTGCTTTTAAGATGATACCCAAGTTCATAAGAGTGGAGTTCTATTCTAATTGGTACGGTACAGAGGTAATTTTCATCTACTTTGACCATACGCTATAAGTAATTCATTTATCTTCATCTCCTCTCATCGAGGACGACACTTATAATTGGTATGCACCTCATCCCATGGTATCTTGATGGCTTCTGGTCCGCTTTTGTTGAGACCAAAAACCGACCCTATTCAAGCGCACGCTAAGTTTCTGAGGGAAGTGACCTCTGCTCCTCCATTTTTGTTATCTGTTGTAACGAACTTTGTAATGGCGGAGGTCAAATTAAGTCAAGAGATGCTGCTACCTCAGAGCCGGTGTGCGCTGAGCCAAGCAAGCCTTACAGCTTCGACTTGTACGGCCCGGATGGTCCCCACACACATTGTGTAAAGTCTCGCGAGTTTCTCGAATTCCTCTGAGAAAACAAACCAAATCCGTTTCAGTGGATGGTGGACCACTGTCTTTTGTTGATGTTGGTTTGTAAAATCCATCCTGCATATCCTCAGAATTAGCTGACGAGGTAGAAGATGTGCACCGTGGTTCTATTAGAATTATGGGCTTATGACAGTGGAAGTGAGAATTCCTCTCAGGCGATGCAGTCGCGGACCTTGCGATGACATATATGAACTTAAAAAATTTACTCGTCTACTAATTCGCTCTATTTCCCAAAATGGGGATGGTTAACGCCGTATTCTTCGATTAGATTTATCTTGATAATTCTGGAACGTCTGATACCACCAAATCTTTGATCGTCGACCTAAGTGGAGGTCTCCATTTGCTGTTCGCTTGCCTTCTACCAGTCTGTCATCGCACAATGTGCTCAAGTCAGCCTTTTGTGGGACCCTAGATCCCAGGTTCTTTTGTTAACCCGCAGCTGCAGTCGAATCAGAAGTGCAGTAAAAAGTCCAAGCCTTTTTACTGAATTTTTAATCCGACTGCAGCTGCGGGTTAACAAAGAAAGGGGGAAGACTTTTTTGAGCACTCTCAGAAAGTCTTTCTTTTACAATCACTTCAACTCCATTTACGTTAAAACTCACTTTTCTGCCTACGCTCTGCGCGTCAGTCCATTAGTGGAGTACACCCACTTCCTATCGCTGCTTTAGCCCCCTTCTTTGAAGACCCGACCTGTCCTTTCTTATTCAAGCTGATTTTCAAATTGGAATCTAGTGGAACGTCAACCCTCCCGTGAACTTTTTCAGAAAATTTTCAAATTCCTTCATTCCTTAGTTTGGCCATGTTTTCATGCTCGTTAACGGCTCATCTGCAACGCATGGCTAATGGTTACTAATTCATGCAGCATTCATTGCCCTATGAAAGAGCTAATATAGTGGGAGCCTTCTGGGAAGCAGCTTTTCCTATTATTTCCACATTCAGCTTACTCTATTCGATGTCATTTCCTCTGCTGAAGACCCGGGCCTGACTTTTTTCCTCCAAAGTCATGATAGTCATGATATCCCTGACCTGCTGGCTTTGACTGACTTCTTCTTCTGTCGTCAGGGCTCCACGCTCCTGGACTGGGCCATACTGAGGGTGGTGACGGTTACAGAGAATTTCTGATATGTCATGAAGACGTTAAATGCCCGTTTATTAGCTGTAGGTTTTCTTGGAAATCATCCGTTCAGGGGGCACTAGGATGACCAATTTTGCAAACGAGTGCTCTAGAGAAAGGTTGACTTTGACGAAAATTTTAACCAAAGTCCTTACAACCGTTTCTCAGCGTAAACTTTAGGGAAACCCTAGCCCATATGAATGAATTGATAGCCTACTGTAATTTCCTGCTCTCATTCCCAGAGACAATGAGATGATACCCCTTATCACTCCGACGATGTCTCCCCGACCTACCGGAGGATATTGAACCATTGCCGACCTGTATGGATTTTGTAAAAAACCGTTTTTTTGATCCCTCTCATTTTCGTGACCTGCTCCCATGAAGCCATATGAAATGTGGGCCCATTTATCTCATTCTCGTGACTCTCTGTGGAAAGCACAAAAAGTTTTCTCAAGCGGAGGACTTTACTCGTCGCTGTAAGTTTTTCTGATTCAACAGACTTAGTTATTCCAGGGACGGGATGTTCAGAGCTGGGTAAGGCAACTCATCGGCAGTGCCGTTCAATCTAAAGGCAAAATGTAAGCTGTCTCAGCACCCATGTAATACATACCGAGGGTCATTGTTCTGTGCAGGGTTCCACCTAAATTAATTGCCAGTGCCTGAAATAGAGCTTATCGAAGGTATCAAAACCATGTTGGGTTTTTGTACCCACACATCTACTCATGGTAGAACCCTATGTTGCCAAACTTCATAGCCATGAATTCTATGGAAAAAACCGAATGCTTTCTCCGTACGTCATTCTTCCTGTTTTCTAAGAACCTTCACTGTTTGCTCATATCTTTGAAGGATGGCAAGCACAGAAAACAATCAAAACGATTGTTTTGCAGGTTATAGCAAATCTGCAATGGAATTTTTCCGCTTGCTAGTTTTCCTTTGGAGTAAAATGTTGTTTTGAGCAACCCATATTCAGCATGAATCGACATTTTGCTCAAACGAAAAACCAGCAAACTGACATTTTGGTCGGAAATGCCTCACAATCAACAGGATAGTTGCTACGATATCATGGGGCCTTCTACGGAAAATAGATCTTAACTGAAAGTTTCTCATAGAATCCCCGAAATGTTATTCTGCTAAAGGTCACCTCTGCAGTCAAGGTCCACTATGATTTAAGTGAATCGATACTTGAAAGTCTTTAGAAAGGCAACCAAGCAATCCAAATGTTTACAACCTGCTTCGCTGTTATGTTTGTTTCCCAATTTGATATAATTATTTCTCTATTATGAACGCTATAATTGCTACCATTGTTGTCACCAACATTGTTGTAAACAACCTCATTGTTTGTTGTTGTTATAGTTGCCGTTCAGAAACTAATGACAATGGTAAAGCTATTGGATGTCAGCCTAATGAAATTCTCTCTCTCTCTGCTAGGTGGGTTGTTGGTTCAGTGCGAAGTAGCGCCATTATCGTTGTAACGGTCAAGGTTTCAATATCATCGTGTCCATGATGCCACTTCAAGACGGGACTTACAAGAGAATGATTATATCGAGAAGCTCTGAGGCACTTTTTTCCCGTTTCATGCATTTCGTGAAGGACTGTAATTTAAGGCAGCTCTTCTCATGAGTATTTCCGATTCCTTGATTTAAACTGTTCAATTTGGACTATCGCTAGTGTTTCGGCCCCCATAGGACTTTTGGGATGATAGAGTCAGGGATATGAGTAATCTCTACGCCCCCTTCGTACAGAACCTGATTGAGGGATCGAAGGCGTTCATGGGCACCTGTAGTTTTATCGCCCACAATTTTCCATTCAAATTGACTACATCCTTAAGAGGGCTGGAACTTCCTTTATATTCGCTTTTTCGTTTCTGTCGCTATTGTCCAGGCCGTGGTCAAGGTGCAAAAACTAACATTAAACCCTGAGGGTAAACATGACCGATTTCACTTTGGTCTGACTAGATTCCTACGGGAAATCAAAAAGTATAGTAATAGTTCTCATCAAAGAACATAGTACCAATAAGTCTACAAGTTTTAAGGTCTTTAGGCATCCACCAATCCCGTTTTTGGAATTCTCCTCAACTCTGGATTTCCATTAAGAGCACGGTGACCGTTTCAATGCGTATTGCATATACAAGGACATATGGTGACCATCCAACGTACAAGTCAGTTCTTCTATCTTTGAGGAGAAGTCTGATACCATTTAACCGACCCACTTAAAATGAAAAGCATGAGTTTGGGTATCAATCTAGACTTCCATTTCCGAATCATGCATGTGATGGTGTGCCTTCGCCATTACAACGCCTCCAGTTTACCTTCTAATGAGTAGACGTAAAAGCGGTATTATTTTGTTGATTTACTAATATGTAGATTAGTTCAGCCGCAATTGACGACACTCCTTGTTTAAAAATCGTCATTATCTACTCTAGAGCGTAATTTGCGATTACATACGAGACCCAAGGGGCGAGTACTTCTCTCTGCTTCAGCTGAGCAGACCATCTAAATGATTGATGTAATGAAACATATCAATACTGACCATTTCATGCCTACAAAAAATCTCTACCATCTGTAGGACTCCATTTTTCGAAACTTGACTTATTTTTCTCATCATCAGAAACCCTTTTCAATGAGGGTTCAGACTGCTGACAAGTTTTTTCCTTTGTCCTTCCCCTAGCGAATTCTTTCAAGATTGTCAGATATAAACAATAATATTGATCCTCTTCTCACTACGATTAATCCGCCGTTGCACTTCGCTGTCCTTTTCAAAAATCGTCACTTTACATGATTCAAGTGCTTCCCCTGCTTTGGATAACGAAAAGGTTGGACGTTCATTGAGGTTTTTGTCAACTCCCAACCTTTACTTAAGAATCGTCGGGGTAATTTGCCAATTATAGGTGTAGTGCTTCTTTAATAGGATAATTCAGTGACGTTCTCATCACATGTTCATACCTTTGTAGGCGCTTCTCTCATATGACTTGGACAAAGAGGCGGGGGAGTGGAGGTGTCCGTCTACATGGGCACCACGATATCCTCATTTTTATTTCAGCATTTTCGCATACGACCATAAGCCTATGCTAGCTATGCTGAATGAAACCACCTTCCATGCCTTCGGACAAGCATTCTGCCCCGTAGAGCAATCAAGGCCCCGTTATTCTATACACCTTTCTTTTGCTTCGAATGCATAATTGGTTGTTAACACAACGGTAGCCCTACTTGGAGCTAGGATAAGGGAAGAATATAAGGTTTTTAGCGTGGATCAACCTCTTTCTAAATGTGCCCCACACTCAGCTTCCATTTAAAATCTTAGTGGCGTTTTGAATGCGTATGAGGGTCCTACAGTGACTTGATGTGGCCAGCCGACGTACAGGGTGCTTCTATCCTTCCAAACTTGTCTGATATCAACTAACCAACCCCGGACGGATAGAAGGCTCGAAAAATGTCTCAACGAGTACCATACCGGGATTCGATTTTAGAACCATTCATGTCATAGTACGCACCACTTTCCGCTACATCACCTTCCCCCACTTGGTCCTATAACAACACCATGGAAAGGTCCCTTACTAAGTAAATTGGCGGATTGACGATGAGCCATTAACAAATTAGAAAAATTGTGAAGCCTTACCAAGCTTGCGACGGGTGACGTGGCTATTTTTTCCGAGAATTCCGATCACACATCACCGGATGTCCAGAATGATCCCAACTAAAAGCTTGTCTTAATCTGATGATTAAGACAGCATGGACTAATACCTTTTTCGCCTAATATAGGCTTCATTCCTAACCTTTGAAGTAGGCCAAAGCTACCCACGCTTATCAATCACTTATTGAAACTGATCTATGCATTTGAAGTCATTCTAGAATTGTGGTAGCGTGCAAATATCACTAGAGGTCTAGTGACGTCTTCTGGAGATGTCCTCATTTGTCCTATGCTTTTATCCTCTCAGACGGATCTTGTGCCTATTTATGCGTCAACTAGAAGAAGCCTTGATCGGCCTAGGGGTGGTCAAGGCGACCCTGATTCCTGGAGTGGGTGATGCCAAACGGCTCCACCCTTCCTACTTCGACCTCATCTCTACCTTTATGGAATACGCTGCAGCTCGTTTCCCATCGGAAATAGCTCGAGCTTCCCGCAGATCTCTCATCTATGACTAATTTCGGTCACAAGTTTTCTATTAGCGATTTAACTGCTACATAGTTAACGGCCATTGAACGGCTGGAATCAACAACATCACATTCCACGTGAGGGTGTTAATCGTTAACACCGTTTACTCATGAAATGGATCCGTTTCTGTCCCTTTCCAGGTTTCGTCACTGATATTCTTTTTTGCCTAGTGCTTTACAATGAACTAATTCCCTAATTCATAATCCCCTTGTTTTTTTGCCGCTTGAGTAATTTCATTTTTGCTTTGTGAATTTTTATAATTAGGAGTCATCTGTCCTTTATCCTGTCTGCTTTTTGCATTCCCTTTGAGCTTGTCTGCTCTCGGAACTGTCCTTTTTTGGTAGGGAATGTGATAGACACATGAAATACAGCCGTTTGGTCAATCCCGTTTTTGGGATGCGGCCATGCATTTAATTTCTATTCGGAATCGTAGTGACGGTTTGAATGCGCCTGTCCGGCTACAGAATAACCATTAGCTGCTAGCCAATCTGCAATCTGCACTTTTGTCCTCCGTGATGTTACGACGTCTAACCGACCACGATTAGATGGAAGCGGGTTTCGATCCCCTAATCATTCGTGTGATAGTCCACCTCATCACACTGCACTACTGCCGCCTCTATAATCCCCGTACTGTTGGAAATTCAGTGATAGTCATAAGCTCTATCACGATCGAGGTAGAGTGGTGCAGAGGTTTGCCACTACAACGTTTCGCCACTCGTGAGAGTAGCCAATACCTTTCACTCTTCCAAACTATTGGCATTACCCACGGTTGCTTGGGAATCGAAGCACAGCTTCATGGCGTACAATCAAAAACACAGCAAAGACTCCCTGGTGGTCCCACTTTGCAAGAGATTTTTATGAGCACCACAATGCCAAGATTTGAGCTCGTGCGAGTTGACATCATTTCTCTCAGTGGAACCGCAGATTGATTTTTGATAACGTTGCTCTCAAAGCTTGAGCTTTAGTCCCATTTTATCTCAATGAATCTCAATGTATAAACCACTATTGCTATACTGGAATATCCACTCGGATTTAGTCTCGGCAGAAGATGCATCCAAAGCGGACCATATAAACATCACGCTTTTCCCCAAAAAGCGTTCCATCAGGGTAACTTTCTAGATCTATATACTTTCGTGGTCCCAAGGTAGGTTTCTTCTTTCCTCGAGTGTGTTCGAGAAAGAATTTCATTTCAATGGTTGCACTTTACTGCGCACTTTCGAGGGCTTCTTTTAGAAGTGAGTCTCTAGGAATTATAAAATCCACAAAACCCACGTCATCCTTCCCCTCTGTCAACCTACGCAGTAGCTGATATACATATATGCTAATCCTATTTCCATAGTAATTCATAAGTGAACTTCAACATTCTATCGTAAAATGCTCTTTTGCTTTTTTCCTAATTCAAATTAGTTATAGGAATATTTAATTGCAAATATAGCATGTCTGGTGTCATCGTTCTTCATAATTTTAAGAGCCTCTCTCTTTAGCGCCCTCTCTTGGACAATTCTATCTCTCTGAGGAGCATTGTTTGTCGTTCAGTAAACCACACAAATCGCTCAGTGAACCCAGATTTGCGTATTTCTGCTTTTTTGTTGTTGGTCTGTTTGAAGCCATGTTTTGATGTGCTTCCATAGTCGACCTTATAGAATTGTACCTTGAATAACAGGAAAACTTTCATCCTAAAATGGTCAGATTTTTTGTGGTTCTAAGTTTTATAGAGGTATTCTTTCCAGGTCTAAGAAGAAAACTGATGACATCAATGGGCAGTCCCAGAATACAGGTCTCTAAGGAACTTCAATGGCTTGGTTGATTTTAGTTTTCAGGTGGTCCCTCTTCTGTGTGGCCCTAAATATCATTGCTCGGTACTCTCGGGTAAAATACCTCTCCTTCGAATCCCTTCAAACCCGATTTACGCCATTGTTAAGGGGTCTTTTCGGGTCCTAAAGCGAAAGCCAAATACCTATAGCCTCCTGATGGAAACTCGATTCGTTTATTTTGGCTTATCTTCGTTACACCTTATTTCCCTTAGCTCCCAACAGCAGCATGCAATTCACGTGGTCAGCCAAGGAACTCGTCCCCCTCCCCCTCCTCCCCTGGTGATACCAACATGCACTGTACTATTAGTTTTATAACTAATCATCATAATAATACTCACTGCGTCGAGCTGGGCAACGAGTTCGAGAAACAGTTAATTCGTTTAAGACGCCCTGTATTTGATGTCCTCCCGAAATGGCAGAACTAGATATATTTGAGTAAAATTCTTTGCACTTTACAGGAAAAGGGAGCCATATAATCAAATTATACCACGCACTGATATTCAGGGCTAAACGAAACAAGAACTCTTTATCAAACCACTTCAGCTACATAATCTCTGCCCCCAATCGATCCAGTTCGATTTTGTCGCCTTCTTCTTGGGAACCAACGAAAGATCCTTCAAAATTTGACAGACTACCGCGAAATCTAACGGCTTCAAGGTGTAATACTTTGGGATTTTCAAAGTACAATACTTGTACTTGACTGGCTTCAAGGGCATACGTAACTTGACGAACTTCGCTTCTTTAGGACATTCCATAAAAGCACAACGAGAAACCTCTCAGAAGCTCTCAAAGTTCAAGATGAATTCCTGTGGGTGGTGTGGTTTTTGAAAAACACTCAGGGAAGAAGTCCTTGATTACGAGAAAATTAAATTTCTTTTATCAACATTGGTGGCTTCACTGAGGTAAACCTGGAGCTTGATTTGTGATCATCCTTCAAGGATGACAAGGTCTCGAAAACACTTTAATTATGTTGTTTATTTTTGTCATTTTGTTGAATTGTCTTAGATTCACTCGCTATTTCCACTCAAATTCTCATAGGCTTTGTTGTATTTAATGAAGTAAAATATGAAAAGAAATGCGAGAAATTTTGCTTTGATTTCTGGAAAAGTTAGATCAGAGGACTGGGATCCATCACGCATTTGAACTCCTGATATGATCAAGATTTGACGAAAGCTGATCCTCCCTTTGATCGGAATTTCGTCTTTCCCGGCGATTCGTCAAAAAGCAAAAAGAAAGTAGGGTCCACTTAGACCAGTTCTACTTTAGGTTTTTACTGGATTTTTTGAAATGATTTTTCTGTTGACTGAAGGTGCAACTAAGCTATGGCATAAAGCCATCGAGAAGGGGAGAGATGGGGGGGGGGGGGGGGGTGTGGGGGCAATCGAGGTCTCGGTTGTGTAAGGGATAAGAGTTCGGTGCACGGATAGCCCAAGTGCTGGTTCGAGTTCCATCCGAGATCGAAGAGTTCTGTCCATAAATCGTCGATCTTGTGAAGTTTCTACTGCATTATCGGGATCATTACCATAGATTATGATTGAGTCCCAATTTCTGCTCAAAGAGACAACCTTGACTTTGGGTTATGTTCTATAGAACCTCCAAGAAAATCCGTATATGAGCGTGTTCGTGCCACCCAAACTACCCTGGATACATTTTATTCCAAGACAATTCCGCTAGGAGTTCAACTTGCAAATTGCAGTTTTAACCCTTAGCCTTGCAGATAGCCTCTCAGTCCAGTTCCAGTATCGTCTAACCGACCGGCTCTGCACTCAATATTTCTGGGTAGTGATAAGCGATAACTGAAGTGTCCTTAAGAACCTGGGGAGCCCGAGTAGAGCTTTGGTTGTGTAAGGGATGGCTCATCGCTTTTTGTCATGATATTTTTTCAGCGTGGCTTCATTTTATCAGTCAGACGCCTTTCAGTCATTCATAAAATTGAAAAACTAATTAGGTGTACACTGGACTATTAATTTCATTTAACGACGAATTCAATGGAGGATTACTTACATCACCTCATTAAACCTTATGTTAAAAGCAAAGAGAGTGAGTAATTTCAAATAAATGAACCAGTCCCAGTTACTCTTGATTATTCCTCATTTATTAGTCAGCTGAAAATAGAAATCATCGCGGTAACTAGTCGTTGCTATCATCGTTTAACCATTATTGCTTAGGAAAAATTAGGATTGAGTGGGAGGCGGGCGTAATAGGCGGGGAAGGAGTAGTACTTCTCAATGTCAAAATCGACTCTACTTGTAGCCCATGAACCTACCAGCTGGTGTGGGTCTGGAACTCTTCCAAGCTCTTGTTGGTCTTTCTATTCATGTTTTTTTTCCTGTCAATAGGGCTGTTGGAATGGATAGCGATGCCGTATTCACTATCGCGAGTCACTCCCGCGATCAGCGTAGTCAGTCGATATCCATCTCCTCTCTGGGAGGGTGAGTTGGTATCAAAGTTGCCGTAAGGACGTCCAGTGGTCACTTAGGCTGATGTTTGTGGCGTGATCATAATCAATCATCCCGGTGCTCATGATCGACAGGCAACTGCGTGGCGCAGACCAGATCGACCGTAGGTAGCAAAAGCTTATCACATATCCTATTCAGGCACTCTTTTATGCAAGACGAAGGTATGCATTCTGAACAGTGGTGTACTTAAAATAACTGTCATATCTTCCGTTGTCACAGCCTTTTTACTTGGCAACTTCGGGAAGAACATCATTTGAATTCACTTAGGAGGATTACGTCTACATAAAGCTAGAGCAAAGCTGGCTTACTTTTATTTCTTTTCTGAACTGTTTTTCATATGTTTCATATAGAACCTATCCTACGTGTATCCCTTCCGATGTTTCACAGTGTTCCGTCGAACTGAGAGGTCTTTCTCTCTCCATATCTCTCTTCCTCACTCTCTTTCTTCCTCTCCCTCGTCGAAAAGGCCATCTTTGTACATAGACTGATTTTTGAGAGCTTAAACGAGGTCACTTCAATGGAGGAGGAGGAGGACGAATGGCAGAAGCTAGGAAGGCTACTAGTTTAGAGGTAATGAACTCGACTGTCAAACATTAGGTAGTTGGACAGGTTGGATTGCTGAGAACATCCATGTTGCATCATAAGAATGATGGAATGAAGAGTGAGCCGTATACGATTAGGTGTGCAAGACTTATTCTGCGAAGGATCACCTCATAGCATTGAGTTTCAAGAAAGATCGAAGGCCGGTTCAGATTAATACCTCTTCGGAACCACGTCATATGGTTTTTTAGAAACACTCTTACGACTCTTTTGCAGAGTTGATTCCCTGTCAACTCAGCACTCATCGTTCAAAGCATTCTTCAACTCTGCTGGAGAGCCCGGGCATTAGGTCCATTGATTCGCCATTTCAATCATTATTGCTAGAGACTTCTCAAAGATGGGCAGACACATCTGATAATAGGGTACGGGAATATATTTTCGATCGCACCTAATCAAGTTCGCTTCGCACCTAGGCGCGAAGTGACCTTAACTAGGTGCGAAGACTCCTCGGTAATTATGCTGCCCGTACTCGCTACTAATCGAGTTAAAACTTGTAAGCCAAAGAGGATAATGACAGTTTAAAAGTGTGGGGTTCCTCTTTAAGAAATGAGTTTTGTGGAAGGAAAAAACCCAATATCAATTCCAACGATTTTAAGAGTATTTCCATGTATAATAAATAAGATCAATATATTTAATTCCAAGTTTCTGGAAAATTGATGAAACAGTTTAGTTTGCTTTTTTTCGGTATTTTCGCTTGTTTGCGATATCAAACAACCTTTACAGAAGCGATGTGGTTCTATGGAGTTGTTTAATATTGGGATTACTCTTCACTGAGAGGTCATTGAACACCCTACGGCTCACCATTTAGGCAATTTCACAGTTTTTACGGCATATAGCAAGTCTTCTGGCTTATTTCATATCCTCTCTCCAACTCGTTCATTGAAGAGAGGTCATCGAGAGCTATTTAACCAGGTGGGTTAGTGCTTTAACTACTGCTGCACAGTTCCATGTATTCTAGAGATGCCCTGTACTGTTTCGATGAACTTACAGGGTGTCCTCCCGCTCCAAACCTTTAGGAGTGAACGGTCCATGTGGCCCATTTCCTCCACTCCCTGAGCCTTCACTTTTGCTCCGAAGGCCCCTCTGAAGTTCGAGCACTTCAGAGGCATTCTGTACCCATGGACCATGTCGCGTACGGTGAATGCCTGGAGTTTCTTTACTACTTGAGAAGCTGTCCAGATTCTTAACAATCAAAACTATCTTCGTTTTTACTTACAAACTTAGGTTTTCTTTTGGGTATTCTTATTACTGAGAAATTGAACCGTTCTCTTCCATATTCACAGAAACTTGAATCATATATTGAACTTATTCATTATGCATGGAAAAAATACTCAAAACCGTTGGAACTGTAGTGGAACTTTTTCTTCCAAAAAAAAAACATTTTTTGTTAAAAACTCCACTTTTTAAAATTGTCACTATCCTCTTTAGCTGACAAGTTTTGAGTATTAGGAGCGAGTGCGGGCAGTATAATTATAGCGTAGTCTTCTCACCTAATTAAGGTCATTTCGCGCCTAGGTGCGAGGCGAGCCTGATTAGGTGTGATCGAAAATATATTCGCACACCCCTGATAATATACACTAACCGCTCTAACCGCTCTGATATCCCTTTGTATGAACATCTGATCGTAGGAGGAATGCAGATACCTTATGCTGGCGTGTGAGCATGAAGATTACCCAGTCAACTCTCTTTGGTAGGTAGAATGTGCATTCAGGAATCTATTGAGTGATTTCTGGTTCGGTCAGGAAAAATGTAGCTGAAAAAATTATCATCGTCTGAGTAGTGTTTCGTCTACTCAGAGCAGCTCTACTGTTCTAGCCTGTCCACTATTTCCATGATATTTGTATGAAGACTAAAAAACGAGTCTTCGAGTTAGGACGCAATCTTAGTATGGAAATGGAGGTTTCTAGACGCAGAGCACTCGAAGCTCAACGATCTCTTAATTTGAATAGGGAACTAGAGGAGGAATCCCGAGCCAAAAATAATTTTCGCTATTGTACCACGTTCCTGTAGATACTGTCTGAGCTCTATGCCTTACGAAGGCCGTCCCTCCTATTCTATCATAAATAGAAAGAGTGCATATTCGCTGAGCATCACCTATTTATTTATTTTTTCAATGGAAAAGGCGGAATGCGTGACTTCTCCGAAGGTGACATCAGACGATCGTCCTTATAGATTTCAGATCTATGCAACAAAAAAAAGATCTATTATGAACGAAATTGAAAAGGCTGTGGGGGTTCGAGTACAACCAGCCTCACTTCGCCCTTTAGTTTTCCTCGTGTTGAAAGCAACTCGGGGGCGACTCGTTCTTTAAAATTAATGACTGCTTTTCTTATTCTTTTGTCCTTCCTGCCATCCCATTTATGGCTCTTATAGCCGTGATGACATCTCTCGTGAGACATGACAACTTTTGCAATGCGTGGGTTAGTGTTCTCTCAGGGAGGTCTTGCAAGGTCTGGCTGCAGACGGTGCAAGCAGTAGACATTTATTTATGCAGGACTTCTATTTATTTCATTAAAATCCTTCCCTGTACTTTAAAGGGTAGACATTCGTATTACGCTATCAGAACTCTCTTTAATCCTGACAAATTCAAAAGCACGGCGTACACTGCAGCCAATTCTTTTCCTTTTCATTCTCAACTCGTACTACGGCTTCCAGAAGAATAACGAGCATAAAGCAGCTAACTGGCTTTTGGTAATTAGTTTTACTAGTTACTACGGCCCTGCTAAGCTTCTTTATGTGGTACTTAATTTTTATTGTTGTGACTTCATAATACGTACGACGAGTTGTTTTCGCTTCCTTTCAATCATTCTATCCTTTTCAGCTTGAGCGCTCTACTCTACGATTACCTCTAGTTGCATTTCAAGGTACATTCCAAGATTTAGAGGCCTTCCAAAATTTCTCTCTGAGAAGAATCTGTTGTACCAAGTGTACCATATGAAACACTATCAGTTCGAAAAACGGTCTAGATAGGGCACATTGAGGGCTCAAAAATCGTATCCACTGTATGCCACACCCACCGGCAGACTTGTTTCGAGGATCTGGATGGGCTGCACCATACGCAATGGAGCGCCCATGTTGAGAGTTCATGAAACTAATCGTGACCCACGACGACAGTTGAGGCAACTTTGGTATTTTTGGCTCACTGTAGCTAGCTCTACGCATGAGCACACAAGTGATAGCTCTTATACTTCTTCTATGCCATTATGTCGTCATGCTTTCGTACAAACCCTTTTGAACAACATTTTTGAGTTTCTTTTAAACCCCTCCCCCCCCCCCCCCCCATTTTGACGCTTCATTCGCTAGCTTTGCACTTTGGATAGTACGTTGTTCGAGACATCTATGATTGGTAGGTTATGATACTAACCAATCAAGAGCTGTTCTTGGCACGTGCCCAGCCCTAGGTGCAGCAGAGACCTTTGTTTTGTTGTTTCGTTCGCAATTTCGTATTTTCGTGAATTTTTTCGTAATTTTTCAGACTATTAATTAATTATTGTTAAGGGTCCACAATTCATTTTCTGTTATGGGAATACGTTTTTTGACGACAATACTCCTTTCGCATATCGTGGGTATTGCTTCCTATACGTTACTGGATCAATACTATGAACGGCTCACCCGGGACAATCCACAGGTAATTCCGTCACAGACTTCAACAATTACAGTAACCATAAATACCATGACGTCAACTGGGTGCAAACTGAAGTTCCATAAAAGTGCTTTTGGCCAGATGATTCTTAGGGCTATCGTGTAAGTGAGTGAAACGATAATCGGTTAATAAGTGTTTAGCCTATAATTAATAAATAACCATGGCGTCATACTTTTTAAATAAGGGTCCTATTATAGGTTTATTCTAAAAGTTCTTTAATTGGGAGCATTTTCAGACATCATTCAATCCACTGAATCAAGCACAATTGATTGAAGAAGATACATCAGAATTTACAGATGAAACACCGGGAAAATCTATTGGTTTTATGGTGGCACCGGTGAGTACTCAGCTTTTTAATCAAATCGCTAGATGTTGGCATCGTAAGACTTATAAATGAGTAACCAGCTTTACATACCTTCCCACATCATTGTTGAGTAGGGCGGAGGGCGGAGGTGTGGTTGTACTGAGTGACTTGGAAAGTCCAGAGGTCCGATCCTGAGGCGGTACTTCGCCTAGGCCACTGAACCTTCCTTTCGGGTCGGTTTATTTGCATCAGGCACCAGGCTCGTCTGGAAAAACTGAAGCGCCGACTTATGCGTCGGTTGACTGCCGAAAATCTTTCTGTATGAGCGCATGCATCATACAAACGGGATTGATCGACGCTGAAAACTCCATCTTTTGAAATTATATCGATTTTACGCGCGTATAATCGGTACCTATGTTTCACAGCCACTTTCTGAGTCGATGGTCTAAAAAATTGAGAAAAAAATAATCGAAAGCTCGTCAAGAGTGACTGCTGAAGAGGGTATTCATTTCAGGTTGAAATAACCAATCCACTTTTCAATCTCATTACGAAGGCAGGGCAATTTTACCGGTATCTTCAATCTGGAAGACAATGATACAAGAAGAGGTTAGTATTTCGAACCTAATTCAGAAATTCGTGAAGGTTATGAAAGTATAACAACTTGGAAATGTGTTCGGGAGGAGTACTGATTAGATTTCTTGAAGTTCTGCTTAAAAAAATTGAGGCTTTCAATTTCTCTAGAATTTCACAATTTATTAATTTGATTCCATTAGAATAAATATTAAACGCAGTGGGAATGAATTTTCAAGCATTTTCCTAGGATGTGGGCAGAAACGTCCCGAACAGATCGCATTCTTTCCAAGGAAGCTTCCCGAGCTCCACGTCCCCTAGCTTATATGCAAATCAGGCATAGAAAATAGCGTCGTTTAGATGCACTCAAATAATTTTTTCTGGAAGAGGCAGTCCTAGAATGAAGTTGTTCTGTACCAATCTGTTCATCTGAGCAGGTTGGCATAGAACAAGGGAGTAAAAGGGTTCAAGAAGGAAGCGCACTTGCAATACAATGGGCAGATGGCAGGGTTAACATGGGGTTCCCTTAACGAAGCGTTGCATGTGGATAGATTGCACTAAGGTACATTTGGCAAAAGGCGATCAAATGGCCTAGCTGGTAGTGGCTGGGCGTGTGAGCAGTCACCCTGATTCCCTGGTGGTTATGACACTCTATCGCATCCCACTTCTGCTCGAAGTTGGGAGCGGTCTGACTGTTCTTCTGCGCACCTGGGATCCATACTTCAGTGGTCACCGTGTTCAGATTTGGATGAGTCACTTAATCCCGTGCACTACGAGCATCTTACCCAGATGGATACCCCGTCCGGACCAGCTGCCTTTCCAGCTTTCATCTTTTCCATTGCCCTAGATCTGAAACTTTTCAGAAAAACATTTTTGAAGGAAATTTTAATTTTTATTGATTTAAAAATAGCAACTTGAGTACAATTTAAGTAATGTCAAGTGAATTGGCAAAAATGAGTTGATGTTTTCATATTGAGTGATTTCAGGCTCGGCGTCAACATGAAGGACGAAACTATAAGAAAACGGAGTTCCATCGTGCGATCTTCAAAGCAGAGGAAATAGATAGTTGAATGCTTAATATAATAAATACAATTACACTTACAACGAACTTGTATGACAAACAGAAAGATGTACATCACAGAGAAAGAGCGATAAATCTTTATCAATCTTAATATTCGTGAAAGTTCCTGATGTAACCATGCAGTGTAATCCATATACCTTTCCAAGTCCCACTCTAGAAAGGCGAACCGATCCAACTACACTAGGCTCAGGAATTTTCCAAGTCAGGTGGCCCCCGTTGCCGACAGGGGCATCTCTGGTGACGGGCTTAAGCTGAATTCGAACAGTTGCCAGTTTATAGTAGGACTTCTTGAGTACACACGCAGTCGCTTCTTGCCGCTGAAGCATTTTTTCACAGTGTACGTTTATTATCATTGCAAATAGAAAATGTACAGGGAGGTCAAGTTGATTGGTGGTGTTGATCAACTCAAATCATCCAATAAGGCCGCCCCTCATCGATTTCGCGACGGTGCTAGAACTATCATCCCTTTTCTTTCTTCTCTTTTTATTCCTGTTTTTTCCAATAAAATTAGTTCGAATCTTGCTTGAATCCAAGGATATCCCTTGGCATTTATCAGAGGAGCTTCTGCTGAATTTTCTAGTAGTTGCACTTGAAGCCTTGGGGATCTTTTAAGGTGCGTCCGTTCATCTGAAAGTTGGTGTTGTTTCTGTATTGTAGCAGTTGATACCCTGGACTTTGGATTCAGTAACGTGAATTCGAATCTCAGCCAAAGCTGACGTCTTTTCGGGTCTCTTTTCAAGAGGTTTTTTACTACACTTCGTGTTGGTCTCACCGAATGCCTCTGGAGTTTTATTGTGCTAAAATAACTTATCTGGAACTGATTTTTTCGCCACCCATTACTTCTGAACCACCTTAGGTCCTTCTAGCTTCCCTTTCTGAATATCTGTTCACAACAGCCAATAGCACATCCTTATTGCTAACACATAGGAATTAGAGTTGCTTTATATTTCCTTTAGAATGAGCTCCACGGGCTCCTAAGCTCCAGTCGAGAATGTATTTTATAAATATCGCGTTTCATTTTTTGAACCATGAATGTAAGCATAAGGTTTTTTCCCTTGAAAAACAGGTTAGAATCGTAGAAGGTCCCCTGGCGGCGAGCCAAAGTTATGAGCTGAAATTATGGACCCCAAATTTTCATGAGTTTCCCTATCAAATTAGTCGAATCATTCGCTCTTCTTCCACCATTATCTTGCTGACGACGTCATCAAGTTGTTGACGGTAGACTTCTTCACTCTAGCATTAGTAGGTGGCATTTTCTGTGCATAACTATCTTTCATAGCAACAACCGGAGAACATCCATCCCCACAAGTTGCTCTATAGTCATCAAATCTCCACGATCATGATGGCAACGATATTGCCACTTGCAGGACACACACATGCGTGCAGCACTTATACAGTGCTATCAGATCGTAAGCGTTACCCTTCTCCAACTAGCAATGGAAGCGCCCTGCTAATTTTCGTGTATTCTGCCGAGGAGGACCTCCAGCGAAAACACGAAATGTATGAGCTCATATAAGAATTCAGCGGGCTGCCAGATTTGGACCGTGTCTGATAAAATGAGCCATTCCTAAACAAGCCTATACCAAGGATTCCTGCGCATCGATGCACCAGGGTGCTACATATTGTACCCAAACGACGTGCCGACCACTACGTATTCGAGGTAGTTGCCACAAAACCGTTGACGCATACCTGCCTGCGAGCTTGTACTGAACTGAAAGAGGAGGGATAGAAACATGGTAATTTTAAACTTGTGAAAATTTGATACTTTTTATCAAATCCTCGCTGTTCTGAAAAAGCCGTGCCGGCCTGCACTTCCTCTTTCGACCACTCACACAACTCCTTCATCAAGATACCCATTAATCTTGTACTGGATGGAAATTCACTCAGCTAGCCGATGTTCCCACTATTCCAATGCGTACCTGACTGCCCACGTAAACTCCCTCATCAAAGGCATAAATAGATATCGTGTAGTCGTGGACTTTGTACCCTTACCTACAATATTCAACTTCGACTCTGGCTAACATGACTTCAGTTGACTACAGGACTTCAAGGTCCAACGTTTACGTCTGATGTGCTAAATGACGCTTTCTATTTTCATATACTACACTACAGCGTATATGAATGAATGTCAACACCCTGAACTTTGAATCCAGTAACCCGAGTTCGGATCTTGTCGAAACCTGACGTTTTGTAGAGACGGATTTCGATGGGTTTTCCGCAGAGCTCTCTATAGGCATCACTTGAAGACTCTCCATACTTTTTCGAACTCATTTTGTAGAAGAATTGCCAATGGTTCCATAGTTCAGCGGATAACACCCTGAACTTTGAATCCAGTAACGCGAGTTCGAATCTCGCCGGAACCTGACGTTTTGCAGAGACGGCTTTCAATGGATTTTTTGCATAATTTCCTGTAGGCATCACTTAAAGGCTACACAAAATTTTTCGAATTTATTATGTAGAAGAGTTGCCACTGGTCCCGTAGGGTAGCGGTCCACACCCTAGACTTTTATCCCGACAAACTGAGATGGGTTTTCTGCTGAGTTTTCTGCATGTTTTTCTAGTTGCCTATAAATATCCTTGTTTCTTATTGATGAATATCTTATCTCTGCATATAAGTTGAACTATGGCTAGGCAACGGTGGCAGACTGGGGTTCGGTGTGGGTGGTCGATAAAGGCGGGAAAAATCGGTAAGTGGGGCAGTTTGACGGGCGGTTTTTTCCCGGACCTGGCCTAAATCAATCTATTTTTTTATTCTAAGCCTGATTTTTCGCATCATTCATATGAATTTCCTTCTAGCTGGACATTCTATTTGTAGGCTTATGTTTCTTCGCTGGAAAAAAACTAGATGCCGGTTGGGCTTTTGGGGAGGCTACGTGACGAAATACAAATGGTGTAACGATTTGAATCGCTATGATAATTTTTGAGAAGATTTATCCGTTCTTCTCTTTTCCTGGATATATTTACACGAAGCTTGCCTTCTATGTCTTTCTCGAATGTTACGTAGTTGGGGCGAGGCGGGAGATAGGGATTATAGACCCATTTTTAGCGATGCTGTGTGTTGATGCATTCGTTTTTTGCATCAGATTCCTGATTTGTTTTGAGAATTCTCAAAAATCTTCTTGATGCGTCTTCAAATTTCCTTAACTTGAAAGATGACCGGTGAATTACCTTCCAATCTATACGTTTTGAATGAAATCTTTTTTTTTCGAGGAATTCCATTAGTTGTGGGAAATTCCTCTTAGAGCTGCTCAATCTTTCGTTTCCATGTACCACTGTGGGTGGAATTACGAGTAAAAATGAATAGAAATGGGTGAAAATTTAGTCAAAGGGGGGGGGGGGATGGATGTGGAAATGGGGGCACAGCTATCTATCAACATTAAACGCTGAAGCAAGGAGAGAAGTCCTTTTCGGCCTAACCTTTGCTCACAGACGGTTCTTAGCCGTGTGAATATGGTTTTACCTATGCTCTGGCGGGAAGAAGCGCCAGGTTGGGTAAGATGATTACCCAAACCGGAAACTGGTATAGTTTGGCGTACCCACCCCAGGGCTCCCTTCTTCCTAAGGCCCAGCTCAGGCAACAAAATATATCTTCTCATAAATTTCGCTACTGACAGTTGCCTGTGGCGACTGCGGATTCTATCCGCTTTGACGGTGGAGCCTGGCCTCTGAAGACGACGTCACGTCGAAACGTTAGGCCGTTAAGTTAATAAAGTGTTCCACCTGTAAACCTCGTAAGGCAGAAGAATTCAAAGAATATATCCTCTCAGTTGAGAAAAGTCCCTGAGCACCGTTATGGGCTCGTCAAACCGGCTACCTCTCCTATGCGCTCTAGCGATCAATGTCGGAAACGTGTGGTGACCCCCCCACCCCCACCCCAACTGTATTTTCACCTATTCTTGAACACTTTAATGTAGGCATTTCCGAATTGTAGAACATCTGAAGCAACTGCGAAACCCATGATCAGATCGTCTCTGGGAATTCTTTTCAGGCACTCATGGACAACTGGACAACTTCCTACCATTCATATCGTTTCTCAATTCCCTTCAACAGTATTGAAGTAATCTATATTAATGGTCCATGTTAGAGCTCATTGAGCGTTTATTTTTCTGCCGGTGATCGCTTTTGTTTCTTTTTTTTTGTGATGGATCACTAAGCACACGATGTCTTATTGATTTAATCATTTTTACTTGATTTGATCCTTCTTCCCAAACATCAGCACACTTCTCTGTATTTTTCCAGCTTATTTTTCCAGCTGAGGAAGCTTAAGTCCTCCCACGTTTTCCTCTATCATTCAGGATTTTTTCGTGAACAGAATGCCTCTAGTGAACCCAAAACCGATTTTTCCTGAAATCAACTATTTGACTTCTAATGCGAGATATTTTGTATGCTGTTTTGATCGGAATTCCATCAGATGATTTTCCATATAAAAATGCTGAAAGGCATTTAGCCTGACTCTGATTGAAAATCGATCGTCCTTCTTTTTCTTACAGACAAAATCAATATCACAGGGTCCTCTACTCTTGTCCACCGTCTCCACTTCTTTCTATCTACAGCATCTACTGTTGTGATTTAGCTTCTTATTTCTCCTTTCCTTTTTGATCACGTCACGCCATCGCCTCTTTATGGCTCATGGTTGCTTCTCTTGAACTCTGAAGCTGTTCTGTGGTCACAACCAGTGTTACTGGAATGAGGAACGGGCCCAACCTGATCCCTAATGTACCCAATCCATGACGTTTATGGCTTCGGCTAACCTGAGTGGAGTGTGTATCGTTGTCGTGGACCCACAGTACATGTCATCGAACAGCTGGACCAGGTTCTCTGGAGTTTTTGGGCTCTGAGTGCTCTCTAGAGGATTGGTTACGGTAAACAGACGACCACCTTTTCTGGATCGGGGATGGCCAAGCCCAGGTAGCCGATATTTCCCGATACTTCTATATAACTCGTCTAGCTATGAGGATGGCATCCGCTATAGTCTATTCTGACATGAAGAGAAGCTGCCCCTATGAGATCGGGACAAGTTCTCTCAATCTTGAGTCGACTATCTGCTCGTTCAGATCCATAGTGTGAGCAATGAGCCCCTCTCTCGTTGAATCCTTCTGTGGTTATGTCTCCCTTTTGTTTGGAGATGGAGACAATAGTACTGCTTCTCCAGGTTTCTGGTATTCCCCTCTTGGTGGTAACATTGTTTGAAAATCGGGTGTTCCTTACTGTCCCACCTTGACTGGTATCACACCCGGGCCCTCAGCGAGCTCAAAGGGAGAGAATATATACCAGTATAGATTTTAAAATGGGTGGGGAATGTATATTTGTATCTCCCAAGAAAGAGCCTAAGTGAGGGTTCGGGCTGCTCTGAATGACCACCCAACCGTTCTTTTCATCCGTAATCCATTTGTATGCCCCTTACTTGGTGCTCGATGGATGGATTGATCGACTGCTGTGGACTTTGCACCCCCCCCCCCCCCCCCCCACCTCCCTCAGACCCTGCCCAACCCATCGATTTATTTGTCTTCACTCCTGGTTAACAACTTGGTTTTTTTTGCATCCAAATAAATTGTAAAAGATATTCTTCACTGTAGTTACTAATCACTCACTAACTGCTCTCGTGTTTGATAATTTTTCTGTAAACAGCGTCTTTCTGAGATCCTTTGAACAGTCTCGAAGAACATTATGGTGTGCTGGACGAATTGCATGGTAATATGCTATTGTTGAGCAATATCTGCTTCTAACTCATCCTTCAGAATTTTTAAAACACTTCATTTCGATGATTTCCTCTTCTTAATCTATTATATTTTCTGGAAATCCTTCTTTTTTTTGTATTCTTCAAATTGTTCACCCATGATTCGATTAAGTGAATGCACACACATTCTCTTTTTTTCCCTAGCTTCTCGACATTTTTGGCTCAATACTCTATTTTAACTACTTTTTGTAAGCCTTACATCCGGCACATCTACGGACTTTCTTGTTTCCTTTTCTACCGATGCACTATGCTCCACAGCACTTCCTCTTCTCATCCAAAAAACGTGCCTCGAAACTATCGTAATTTGTGCCTTCAATGCAGGCATTGAATTCGCTTCCTTTGTTTTGAAAAATGCCGGCCATGGTATTCCAAGAGCGATTGTGTCATTCACCAAATTCTTTATATCCTCGCTTTTCGAGGTAATTCTTCCTTTCCGTATTTGACGACAATTTTTCACGAATTTGTTTTTTTTCAGGCATTTATCACATGTTTTCCCACTCCACTCCCTTCCTGAATCATTTTGTTTTATGCTTGCAACGTGTTATTAGTCCTTTTCATTCGGTGATTCTTTTTTCTTCTCCCAGGCGTTGATCTCGCTCAGTCCCATGCGCTGCAGTTCTCGTGAGTTGTCCCTACTTCTTTTTATCTACGGTATCTTCTGCCGTTACCTTGATTCCAAAGAGATTCTTCTTGATCGAGTCCCGCCACCGCTTCCTTGCGGCTCCTCGTGATCGCTTACCACAAGCTTCGCTTTCCAGTGCTTTTCTTTATGGGTGATCCTCTAGCCTTTCCAGTATGTGCCTATAACATAGCCCATAGCCTCTGCCTTCTCATGTTCGGATGGAGCGAGGCTGTGTGTATCGCTGACCGTCCTGCCTTCTTCGCTTCAAACGCGGTCCAGTCGCTTCTACCGCAGGCCCATCTCAACATCACACATTTGCGGAATGGAATTCATTCAAATATACGAATCTCCAAGGGCTTGCCCCTCCTATCAGGTGGTCCAGTGGTCTTCGCAGCACTTGCTCGTACCATCGCCGACGCTTCTTTCTCATCTTCAGCTGGACGAGGACGTTTGTACGAGAACTGTCTGTATGGAGGCCGTTAAGCTCCGTTCCTGACCCGGTCCAGTCGAATCCAGCCGCAGGGCCGTTTGAGCATTTTCATTTCAGTGTATTGAGGTTGTCTCTCATGGGTTCCACCTACGGGCAGCACTGCCCTAGAACATCGAGGGTCTCACTACTATTCGGTACACCTTCCCTCTCGACCGTCCTGAAGCACAGTCGGTTGCAGAAGATACCGATTACTGCTTTTACTTCGTCCGTTCTGCGTTTATTAGGGCCTTCACTGGCTGGCCTACGTTACCATCAACGCTAGGTCACTCCTCAGGTAGTCCTGCACCCTTCTGATGGCTTCACCACAACTGACTACATTGAATGTCGCCTACAGTTGACTCCGTGCACTCCTCGGAGCTAAAAAACTTTACCTTATCCACACTCAGGTGTTCCATACATAGATAATTTTTGGTCGTTCATTATAAGCAGGAAGAGAAACGGGCCAGAACTAACCCTCGGTGTACATGCACCAACTATGACGTTGAAGGCTGGAAGTTGCACACAGTCGAAAGCCTTTTCCAGATCGAGGGAGGCAATGTAGCAAGGTCTAGTAGGGTCTTTTCTGAATATTTCTTAATTACTTGTCTAGCTATGAAGTTGTAGGTCTTTGGGGCATGACCTAAACTGCTACTCCAAGATCGGGACCAGCTCCCTCAGTCTTGAGGTCCCGTATACCTATAGTCTCAGTACAGCTTCATGGCTTGTTTAGTCAACCTAATCCCGTATCTGTTGGAACACTACCACCTCAAGTACCTCTCCTCCTTAAAAATGGGGAAAATGAGCGTGCTTCTTCGTTTGGCTGCCATTTTTTCTTAGCAATTACAGTGTCGAAGAATTGAGCGAGGCTAATCCTGCGTTCCCTAGGCGCCTTTGCCTCAATCTGTATCCTACCTAGGTCAACCTCTTTCCCAAGATTCATTTTCCCTATTCCTCGTCAAACTACATTTTCTGTCCACTGAGATGAGACCAGCTCTCACTTCTATGTGGAACTTTCTCTTGTGGATTCTGTAAAATCTGTTTATGCGGTGGATTCTTCATTCAGGAGGCTATCGAAGCATTATATTTACATTTGCACATCATCGTTCAACTTCTTATATACTCGACCGTCGAATTTCTCACACAAGGCTTCCAGTTCCGTGTTCTTAGCCTTTGCTACTGTGGCAGCCATGGCGAGCCTGTTGCAGATTCTGAAAAAGAACATAGCTAGGTCTTCAGATAATCGTGTGTCTTACCAGCGCTTGAATCCGTCTTTTCTCTGTTTGACGACTCGCTAGATTCATCATTTTGAAACCTCCTTGCCACCACTGAGTCCACCTTGAGCCTCCCCCAACGTTTTCCGCTCGGACTGAAAAATGATTTACACAGCGTTGCTCCAAGTCGTGTGAGTCGTCCATGAGCATGTGGGAAAACTGCTTCCACAATCCTTTACATGAAGTCTTTTTTTAATCCTTTTTTCTCACGGTTTTTTTCCGTTGTCGTGTTTTCCTTTTCCCTGTTTTTTTGGGGAGCTTGGTGGCTTGGTCTGCTAGTAGAGGCCCTTGTTGCGGAGCCAAATCTTCGTAAGGCAATACCATTATATCTTCCACAGCTCTGGAGGGGGTTTACTACGAGCACATGATCGATTCCCAATTGTCTTCCTCCCCCTTTCCTCCCATTCCTGTAGTTTACCTTTTGAGTCTCATTTTCTACGGAGAATGGGCTGCAAATTCCAAGTCCAATGGCCTCGTGGAGGCTCAGATAAAATTGATGTTATTTTATTTGGGGCAGCCGGCTTGCCCCAAATACTCGTGCCCAAATATTACTGCCGATAGTCCTCTTTCGTGTCTATCCTCACAGCCCTGATTCAATGGCTAGGCCTTTTGGCATCTGAAGTGAAGTTTTCGATTTCTTGCTCCTTTCCAACGTGTCTCCTCGAGACGTAAAACCTGAATGTTCCTGCACCTCATCAGGTTAGCAGGTTTTCATGACCTCCTATTAAGCGCTCTAACGTTCAAAGTCCTTATGCGAACTAACTTTTACTGAGGTCGTTCATTCCCCGGTAGCCCTCGCGCATTGCCCATAAAACTCATGTGGGGCTTCTGTACGCCACTTTCGGGTGATGTCCCTGTGTTGAAGGCGCGATTCACGATAAAAGTGGCTACTGAGTTGTTACTTTAGGAATACTCAGTAGCCCCCATGGGTGGTAGAAGGATCCTTCTCGCTCCCATAATCTCGACTGCCAGTGCATAGTGGAAGCCCTTTTTTGGTCTTGAGTCGCTTTCCCGCCTCTTGATCGACGTCACGTCAGACGAGTGTCGAGACAATACAGATTGCTATTATTCGTTCTAGGACCCACACACAATCAGCTTATCGTAGAGTTTTGAGGCGATGTTTTTCTCCCATTCTTTTTTCCTCTAATAATCTTTTTGCTGTCGCAATCCCTTTTTTAATTTCCTACCTCAAAGGCTGAAAAGGGTGACCTACTTTTGCTGTAACTAGGTTTTTTTGCTTACTTATGCTCTTACGGGGATGAATTTTTGCTTACCGCAGTCAGATATTTGCACCAGAACCCACACGTACGCAGTGACGCACTGTGCTTAGCTCGTCCAAACACCAAACACTTCTTCATTCTTCTTGTCTAATTCTCGTCCAGCCCCCTTTTTAGCGATTTTTCGTGGCCTTTTTTCACTTCGGAAACATTGATCCGTGCAATTCCTTCACTTCCATTGCACTCTTTTCCATCTTACCTTCCTTTTTTTCGTCATAATCTGAGTTACCCAAAATTATCGTGAATTGTACCTTTAATATAGAATCCTTTGTGGCTTCGATAATTTTCGTTGTGACGAGTATTCTAAATTGGCCGGCGTGTCAATTTGGGTCTCTCAATTTCTCTGATTTTGCTAAACCAATTTCTACATGAAGTGTTTTTACTGAAACATGATATCCTACTCAGCAATCCTCACAATACCATTTGTTTTGAGTACATTCAAGACGATTTTAGTCAAGATGTTTCTCAAATTCTTTCAATTCCCTAGAGTCTTATTCATCGCGATTTTTATAACCTCGATCGCGACAATCTACAAATCTTCATAATTCGGACGCGAGGTTTTAAAGGCAAAATTTCAGGCTGAAAGAGCTGGAAACAACCGCGCGGAGACTCGAGCTACTAAAAGCTGATCGAAGTGAGTAGTATTAGAAAAGTTGCTCGATGTCATGACAATGTCTCCATCCACTTCATGGAGTGGCGGTTTAGGAAATTTCTCGAATGGAAGTGGCTGAAGAGGATGACGCAATATTTCCCATATTTCAGACTTAGGACCTTTCACGAATCGCCGTTCCATGGGCAGCGCTCAACATAAGGACGACCTTCTGATACGAGAAGAGGATTCTAGGCTGAGCCTAGCTTCAGATGTTTATTGATTAGGTTGATGCAAAAGCCCTGGGACACTCGCTGCACCTTCTGTCTTAGTTATCAGTTATTCAAACTTAAAATTATCGAGTTACATTACTACCATCATTATCTATGACGTTCAACCAAGTCGGCTTCCGTCTTCCACCAGAAAGAGTAAATCAGTACAACAGTAAATCGAAGGAGCAGGCCCCATCATTTTTGAGGCCACCAAAAGTTCGAATTTCTTCTTGGCAAGGAGCTATCTGAGCTGCATGGATGATGAAGAGTGATTCACAGAAGTCGAGTGGGAAGCGATATCACAGCTGAGTTTCTGTAACTTAGGGTCATTGAGAGCGAAGCTGATCGTAGAAGATGTACAGAAACCCATCACAGTTGCTCGCCCTCAATTGCATGTGTAAGTTCCTGGAGCTGACTGCTGAAGATGTTAGCTGTGACTATCTAGCCTTGGAGGAGCCCTGTGGTACGGGATTTCTTTCAAGTCTTGGAAGCAGCCAAGCCAAATAGTGCTCTTACTTCAATGCTCCTCGGGTGCTGGCGACTTATTGTTGTTATCTACTCTCACCAAACCCTTCAAAAACTCATTTCGATCAACGGTGAGGAGAGCGAGTGGCTGGCAGAGACAGGTGTACGACGGATCGTCATCATTCGGAGCGGGATCTGGGAAGAACTTCGCTTAACCGTGTTCTTATGGGTGATGGACGATGTTACTCTCATCGCACACAAGATCCTCCTCCAATTCCTTGCCGGCCTTCGGCTTATTCTTCACTTCGCTGAGAAGTCGGTCATCGTCGATAGCAAGTGTCGTCTGGGATAGATGAATGAATGACTAGCGGTCACGTAGCTGGCGAGGTTCTCTCCGTATGCAGTGTTGATGACAGATTTAGCGGAAAGAGCACTGCGCTGGAGCTGCAGCGACGCCAAAGACAATCCTCGCAGTTGATCTCAAGACGTTTGTGAAATGGTTCACAAGTGACTTGTTTGAATATCGCTGGTTGTAACTCAGACTGGCAAAGGTGCTTGTAGAGAAACGACGATATATTCAAAATTGGTCTCAAGACTTTTGCATCAACCTGTGAAAAGGGTTGCTCTCACAATTGAGCCCACTCCATTTGGAAATATTTAGCAACATTGAGTCATAGGGTGACCCACATGAAGTGCGACGCAGAAAACTAGCATCAAAATTATACAAATCAAACCAAATAGGAAACATTCACTTTAATGCAAGCATCCATCCTCTTTCGGAAGTTTTCCAGAATGCGCGCAATCACTTTCATTCCACGCTTCTACAAGAGCTTTTTTCAAACGGTCCAAAGACCTGTTTTCGAAAGCGCATGCTTTCTGCTTCGGAATCCTTCATACAGCAAAATCCGAAGGATTGAGATCGGGGAATTTGAAGTCAAACCTGCTTTGCCCCAAAAACCGGACAGTGTGCGTTTACTCCATTAGAGCATCTTCTTTGTGCTGTGGGCTAGTGCCCAACCCTACGAAAGGTTCAGCTGACGTTCATCGCGATTCTTTCCGCCCAAGGGATTACCGCATACTCCAGCCCAGAAGCCCATAATTTGGTTTTTTTATTGCCCGTCACACTTCATGTGGGTCACCCGATATAACTGACATATTGCCAATTTATTGTCTGTGTGGATGGGCTAAGATGGTAGAGCAGCCCTGACTCTCTTTTCTTCGAAAAGATTTCCTTCCAAAAATAGAGCTGATTCGCTGAACGCACTGCAAACTGTTGCCTCCTCTTGGCTCGCTCCAGCTCACTACTCACTAGTTGGGCTGGAGGAGCTCGCGAGTAGGTGGAAGCTCACTAGTGAGAACTGAGTGGATCTGCTAAGGCCTGGCAATAATTTGATGTGCGCTCATCGAATCCACCTATTCAGGTGCGGTTCTTTTTTGTTCCCTTTACAGAAATGGCTTCTCCATACTCTGCCTTCTACTCCAGCACCCCTGAAGACCGATGTGATGGCGGGACAATCGTAAAGGGATTTAGCTCGCTGCCCCGACAACTCACGGCAGATCGACAGCTGCGCAGTATGAGGATGAGATCAGGATGGGCTGCGCAATAGAAGATGGTACATTTTGAGAGAGCCCTTGAGGGAATTCTGTCACAGCTCCTCTTATTGGATCCTTCTCAGTGGATGAGCATCCATACTCTCTCGGATCAGGAACCAATACATTCGGCACTGACAAGGCGAACCTTTATTAAGAAGCTTCCGACCTCAACGTCAGACAAAAACAACGTAGAATCTCTGAGACGGTCAACCTCTTTCGACGGCTGCGTCGTGATGCGATCCGAGCGGGGATCAGAAGTATGTCTCTATCGATGTTCTTTATATTTCCCACTTATTCATTGCCCTCAGTTCAGGTTGACACCGTCTCCATCAGAACCGGCTCATTTCCCTTCCCTGAAAGGTTCTTCGACACAATTTTGGAGCTGTGTGACTGGATCCCTGAGGAATTCCGCCTACAGGCAACGGAAGTGTATAGGACTCCGGATGTGTATAGGACTGCAAGGAGCGATCGACTTGGTTCGGCCGTTGTGTCGTGAGGCGATCCGAACGGGGATCAGAAGTGTGTCAGCACTAATGTTCTCTATATAACACACTTTTTCATTGTCACACTTTAGGTCGACACCGTCTCCATCGGAACCGGATCCTTCTCTTCTTCTGGTATCTTCGACATATTCTCGGGACTATGTGACCGGATCGTTGAGCACTTTCGTTTACAAACAAACTCGTTTATAAACACACGGATTGTAAAACTTCGAGGAGCGATCACCTTGGTTCGACACATGTGTCGTGAGACGATCCGATCACGGATCAGAGGTATGCACGCTCCAACATTCTCTATATTGCCCACTTCCTCACTGCACTCAATTCAGGTTGACGCCGTCCTTGAAGAGACCGACTCGCTGTCAATAGAAGGCTTTTCACTCGTGCTATAGTGATTCACAATCATGAAGGCCCGAGACTGGTTCGCCGCAAAATCGTCTCGGTAGGGATGCTCACAGCTCATCTCAGGCAAACCTTGATGAAAAATTTGCGCGAGTCTGAATCCTAAGAAAAGTCTTCGAGCGCTTCTGGCCTATCTCGACCGTTTTCAGCCAGGCGGTCATCTAGTTTTTTTACGAGATTTGTGTCCAAAGGTCCATGTACTTCATGTTTATCAGTAAATCTACATGTTCAGGTAGCCATTGCAAAGGTCCAACCGGGGAGCAGGAGCGTCCTATTCTGCCGATAGGCGATCCGATCAGGGATCAGGAGTATGTCGTCAATTGTGATTCTCTGTCGTAAAATTTTTCTTAGATTTGACAATTCAGATAGGTATGGCTCGCAACAACCGTTCGTCGCACATCACTCAAAGACCCTCAGCTGTTAATATTGAACACCGCAGCCTGCAAGGAAGAAAGAGGAAGTTCGAAAGAAACTGCTGGACTTGGAACTAAAAACAGGAAAAAGGCTTCCCTGGTGGACAGCGGCGAAGTTAGGACTTCTCGAACAAACGGATTATGGTTGAGGTTTGTAGACTCAGCTTTCCAAAAATGGTTCAACTTCCAGTTCAGACTACTACCTTTTGCAGATCGGGCGTTACGACATCGACGAAAGCCTCGGGGAACCACCACACGAAGCGGGCAAATT
This sequence comes from Haemonchus contortus, assembly GCA_000469685.2. Taxonomy (NCBI): domain Eukaryota; kingdom Metazoa; phylum Nematoda; class Chromadorea; order Rhabditida; family Trichostrongylidae; genus Haemonchus; species Haemonchus contortus. The sequence goes on from LS997564.1 coordinate 37,589,269, forward strand.
GATACTTTAACTCGTGCAGGTGTGACTGGTTAAAGGTGTGGGCACCTGGGTTTTATATTTTTTTTTCGGTAGCGTTTTATTTTTAACATTTACTGAGTTGTTTGACTTCGTTTTGTTTTATTTCTAACATTTTTACATGTGTTTAGTCAATAGGTAACCTTTAGCGTTGTTACTTGCTGTCTGTAGCTTTGGGGTTAATGGTTCTTAGGTTAGATTAGGCTGGTTCACTAATTGTTCTCCCTCAAACTTAGTCCTGTGAGGTGCAAAATGATTGCCGCTATCTACGCAAGTGCTTGCTCCCAGGAGGAGGACAGTTGCTATATTTTGACAAGCTTTTCATTAGGTCCGTTAGGTCGCGGTTACGAGGGCAGTAACGCTGGGAGGAAATGGGAGGGGGGGGGGAGGGGGGAATGGGGGAGAATGGGGCTTTCATGGAGTGTTCTCTCCTCACTGATCAATTCTTTTTGTTCTGTCCACTTATTTCTTTCTTTTTGTTTTTGCTGGAGTCGCCTGGGGCAACCCAAACTACTGAGGGCTAGGGAGTTGATCCCAGAAACAGAGTTACTGAAGTAATGTAACCGATATACAAAACACTGCGTAAGGGTATAAGTAGACTAATTTTCTTACTATTACTTATTCCGCAGTTCTTTCGTTTTTGCCTCCCGTTAAAATAAGTATGGTCTTTGTAACCACAAATTTCTGACGGTTGGGTAAATAGGGTGATCATGGGGCTACCAGGGGTTGTTGATTCCTCGTAATGTTATAGAACCTTAGTTTTGCTTGTTGAAAAGTGGCTGCTGTCTTTCCTTAAGTGCAGCACTGCGTATTGCGGCTTAGTTTGGCGGTTCAATGGGCTTTGATATGAGGAATTTCGATTAGTGAACGACTAGTGGGGTTAGGATAGGGTTTATTAGTCATCTAAATGCCCACACCTATCAGTCATCCTGTGATACCCACCCTAAGTTTTCCCGTACAAAGCAGAAGGCTTGTACCTTTTGATCCCTTCCGCAATGAATCCCTGCGCTCTTTCCTGCTGATGGACTCGACTTTCGAGGTCCACAGAGGGGGCATGGCCTGTGATGTCGAGTGTCCCCTTCGTTTCACATTCGTCTTCAGTGCAGCTAGGTTGTACATTAGCGGCCGATGCTAGTAACAGATGGATGCGCATATCGACCGCTCTGGACCATTGCACCTTCCAAGTCGTAAATGGGCAGCACCATCCTACGGGAGGCGGTGGGCAGGATTCCTGCTCTCATTGGACCGCTCTAATCACTATCCACCGATCATATGCGTTCCCTGCAAGTACATCAATCACACGGTATCGAACTGCTGGCTACGAAAAGAGGATCGGAAATGGAACGTTCAGCACGCTACTGGTGCTTCAGCACTGTACGGTATGTCTCGATATTATGCCGAATCGTGACGCTTCTTGCCTAATGATAAGGAATTTTCAGGAATGACCACGTTTGGGGTATGTAAAGGCAGCCAGTAGAGGCACAGTTCACGATAATCTTGGGTTATTTAGTTTTAGAGAAGTAGTGGGAGGGTTAGTCCTGAATGTTGCAAAATAGGCGTAGGAAGCAGGAAAATCGGCGTATTCATAAAAGTATAATGCTTTAAAAAGTAGTAAAATTGGGAGTTGGACGAGATTGAGAGGGCCAAAGTGCGTAGAAGGGGTATTTGGTTGAGTTGTCCAAATTTGGGTACATTGCGCACATCCTGTGCAGGAAGTTGCCTGCGTACTTGTGTGGGTCCTTATTAGGGGCTATCTTAACCATTTTTCGACCCGACAGGTCCCTTAGGTTATCTTCGGGGGTCACTGGTTCACGGAAGGGGCTAACCTTAGAAATCACTTTTAACGTGAACTGTGCCTCTAAACTAAAAAGTATGCCCTGACCAATTGCTTTTTTTCATCAAAGCAATAGATAGCATGACATCGTGGAAAGTTGAGGGCTGCCGTAATGAGGAGGGTAGGGGATGGATGCTTTGGATGAACAGTGAACGGCTAAGATGATTCAGACACTCTGCGTTGAACCAGCTCACAAATTTGGAAAACTTGAGGACGCTCCAGGAGCAGTATCTTGGTCCCAAACTGCATTCTCTAGTGTGTTTTAGTGCAAAGTTTGGGAAAATGTTGGAGAAAAAACGGTCCTGTCAGGTTTGGTGCTCGCAAGGGCTTTTACTGCCTTTTTTTGGAGTCACAAGCAATGGATCCATGGTGCTTCTAAATGAATAAGATCGTGAAGGCTTCGTCGCTCAATCTGCTTGAGGAGATGCGCGGAAATTATGCGGAGATCTTTTTGTGCTAAATGCTTTGTAGATCCTAGGAGTTATGGGGTCATTATGGCCTCTGCAGTTCTCTGGAATGACGGTTCCTGGGCGGTTTGACGAAGTGACCGTGGCACGTCAATGATCGGATTTCTCGCGACAACCACATATTTGCGGAGCTATAAGTATTTTTGAGATTTTTGACAGAACTATAAGAAAATTTTTTGTACTCTTGAATCATCTCGTAGGCACTATGACCGCAGGGGAACTGCTTGATTTCATTCCCGCTCTGCAAACTTATTCGCTCAAGAAGAATATTCAACATACAGTAGATATGGCTGAAATAGGGAAATGTGAGCATTAAGTCATATATATTGATTTGTCTCGTATTTGGTAGAACTGGTAAACCTATGGGAAAGGGTGATCGATCGCTGTTTCTAATGAGAGAAGAGTAGGGGTCAGAATACCAGGAAGGGAAAGGGTGCACCTAGCTGCAAGCTCGAGAAGTTCCATGGCTCAAGAAAATGAATTGTCAAAAGGCCAATCAACAGACGTCCTGGTTATATACCTTGTATATTTTCTTTGACTTTGGGCATGGAAACCGCTCGCATTCTCGATAACTCCATAACCCCAATTCATCGATACTACACCGACGTTGTCCATAAATGTGCCTTTCAACTGCTGACCTTGAGCAAGTCGCCATCGAAGTACAATGGATTTATAAAGCGCTCAGTTCACGACCTTTCCGATGATCTCGGATCAATTCGTCGACGATCGATTTGATGTTCAAGTTCGTTCCTCCCATAAATCTGTTCTCTATATCGTCTAGCACGGCATGTTGGCAAGCGGCGAAGTCACAGTTGTATATGCTTCTTCACCCCGTGCGGATCCACTGGCTTCGGTGTATGGTCGACTTCCTCTGGTGCTCTTAAGTAATTTCTCAGATGCTGACGCAGCCTTCCGTCTTCACAGGAATTCTGCTGCCTTTCACCTTGACTGCATTTCAACTCTTGTTGTTTGACGAAAGGGACGGGACGAAGCCGCCATGAAATAGGAATTTCGCCAACTGTTTTTGCCCTCATCGTTTGTCAGATGCAATAGTTGAGTAAGACGATTATAGAGTTACTTCACTGAAGTTTTTTTTTGTTTTGAAATTAGGGGACTTGGCCTCGTCAGTGGTCTGCCTAATCTTTCTTGACGGCTCATCGGATTCCAGCTATGACTGCTCGCGTTTTCCTGACTTCAAATCGACTGACCGTTTCGGCAGCTGGTAGAACTTTTTTACCTCTTGGTAACTTCTAAGTAAGTCGGCTGGCTCTTCTTGCAATCTTCGCATCGTATTACGGATGGCTACTGTGATGAGATCGACCCTGTCATTGATTCGTAGGTAATACCGGCTGTTCCTGTCCTCCGCACTCGCCTTCTTCGAAGTTGATCAATTTTCAGACAGGCACTTGCCCTCAAACGTATGATCGCCGTTTCCTACGCAGTTTCCTCATCTGTGGTCTCAATAATATGAGGACTTCATCGCTGGAATTTTCGAAACATTTGCTTTGAAGTAAAGTGACGTCATCTTCACGGGCTGTTCCACTGTTTCTCTGTGTATGAGCTAGACAAAAGTAGTACGAGCTTGTGACCACTTTGACTTGCGGTCAGCCATATCTACTGTTTGTATGTAGATGTTCTTCTTGAGCGTAAGTTTGCCTGTGGCACGCCAACTTGTCCTCCTCAGCAAACCAACAGCTTCAAGGGGCAGCCAATAAAAAAGCTTCATTAAATTCGGTCTCCTATGACTATATCCAGTAGTTGTTGGGAACGGTAGCTGTATTCCGGTTCTTGCAGTTCACAAAATTAAGGCTTAGTCTCTTCTCTATCGTTGCTGACCAGCATCCTAGTGGTTCCTGAACTAAGCGCCTATTTTTCGTACAAACCTCAACCATTTCATTGCGACCTCTCCTTGGTTGGTCCTTTTTCCTCTTCAGAGCTTTCTCTGGAGTTTCCCTCCCCCCCCACCTTTGATATTGTAGGTTCCACGTTTCTTCTAATACTGGCGCAAAATTGTGGGACTCTGATTCTAGCCCCGCCTTACCACCTCCGCTTATTACCTATGTCCATTCCTTAGCACTTCTACACTATTTTTGGCTTCAGAATGTCCTGGAATGGACGTTCTACCCATTAAGAAAACGGGCGTCGCCATTCGCGATTTCCTATACGATTTTTACCCTTTCTTCGGGACGAGCTGAAATGAAGTTGCAGCCTGTGATTTTGTCCCTGCTCGCCTCAGCATGTGCACCATCCATTACGAACATTTGGCCCTTTAGCCCTTTGCTAGTCCCTATGCATTTTTGATTAGTTTCGGGATGTTCACCGACGCAAATCTCGTTTTACTTTTAAGTCCTACCGAATCCACGTGCGCTACGACTGTTTCAACTCCATCTGGGAGCTCATCTCCTCCTTTTTCCTTGGTGTTCAGAGCGTTGTGAGATGGGGGTGTTGTGTTTAAAATTGCTTCCCACATTAGGTTCCCTTGCTAACAAAAACTGGGCCGCTAGTACTACTGCGGTCGCCAGTGAATATACACTTTTTTGATAGGTTATAAGTTACTGGGGAAAGGATCCATTCAATGTTCAAGCCCCAGAAGAGGCCATGCTGCAAAGTTACGGGAATCTATACTCTAGCACCTTGCTAATCCCTATAGTACTTTTGACGCGGCCTCTGAAACTTCTTTGGACAGCGCACTCATTTCCAATATTGCCTCCCTTCTTCTTACATGCCCCACGCCTGCTGTGTATCTTTGACTTCCATTCTTCTGCTCATCTCTGTCCTTTTGAAATGGGCTCCGAAACATACTTATACGGGGTGATTTATTCTAATTCTAGTGTTGGCCTCCACCGTAGAGTGCTCTTTTCCCTTCAGTCACTGCATTTCTCCTTTCGTAAGGGAGCGGCAGTGAGTTCAGGCAGTACTCTACGGTTGCATTTAGCTATGATACGTGGAATGTGAAAACTGTTTTTCAAAGGACCTAGGCATTACGAGACGATTCAAAAGTACATAGAATCTTCCTGTAGTTATGTCTAAAATCTCAAAAATACCCTTTGTTCTGCAAGTGTATGGTCACTGTCGAGGAATTCGTTTGTTGAAGTGCTACGAGAACTTAGTCAAAGGTTTCAGGATACCGCCTTTTCAGAGACCTGTATATGGTCAGAATGCCCACAGAAATCCGAGGTTGTACAGAGACGTATGATGAAAGGTTTCTGCACAGTTTCCGTGCATCTTCTTGAGCAGACTAATGGCTGCTTTCATAGTCCGCAGGCAGGCGCGCAGGCAGGCGCGCAGGCAGTGCTAGGGGGAGGAGGGAGGCAGACAGTGTAAGGCAAACAGTCCACGCCCCTTCGAAGGTTGTTTGTTTTCACCCCCTCGAAGGGGCGTGGACTGCTTGCCTTATACTGTCTGCCTCCCTCCTCCCCCCTAGCACTGCCTGCGCACCTGCCTGCGCGCGCGCCAGCGCGCCTGCCTGCGCGCCTGCCTGCGCGCGCGCCAGCGCGCCTGCCTGCGCGCCTGCCTGCGGACTATGAAAGCAGCCAATCGGAGAAGCTTGTGCGATCTTATTCATCTGAAAGCATCATGGTTTTAGTGCTTGCGACCTCCAACAAAGCAGTGAAATCCTTTGAATGCACCAAATCTGACGGGTCTGTTTTCCCTCCAACGTCATCCCTAACTTCGCACTCAAAATACACCAAAAAGGCTGTTCTCGGGCCAAAAAACTGCTCTGGAAACGTCCTCAGATTTTCCGAATGTGTAAGCTATTCTGACGCGGAGTGTACGAATTATCTTGGATCTTCACTGTTCATGGAAAGCACCTATTTCCTAGCCTTTTTATGACAGCACCTTCCAACTTTCCAGGATATCTTGTAGTCTTTTTCTAGGTGAGAGGGAAAACTGGTCAAAGCATACATCCTGTCATGGCTGTCTTTACATGCCCTAAACGTGACCATTCCTATAAATTCCTTATCATCAGGCAAGCAGCATCACTATTCGGCGTAATATCGAGACATTCTGTACAGTGGTGGGGCACCGGTGGCATGCTGATCGCTCCAATTTCGATCCTCGATTCGTAACCAGCAGATCGATACCGTGTGAATGACGTAGTTGCAGAGGCCGTATATGATAAGTGGATATTGATTGATGTGGTCTAATGAGAGCAGGAATCCTGTCCATCGCTTCCTGTAGGGAGGGGCTGTTCATTTACGACCTGCAAGGTGCAATGCTCCTGAGCGGTCGATCTGTGCACCCTTCTGCCACTGGCATCGTCCACTAATGTACAATCTAGTTGCACTGGAGGCAAGTGTGGAACGAAGGGGGCACCCGACATCACAGGCCACGCCCCCTCTGTGGGCCTCGAAGAAACTTCGACAAGTCGAGTCCATCGGTGGGAAACCGAAGATAACGCGCGTGCGCGAGCGTAGGGGGAAGGGGCGGGGAAAACTTAGGGTGGGTACTTTAGGTAGGTAGGACTCGTAGACATTGTAAATAACATTGTTTCTGTTGTATATTTATTGTTTGTGTCATTTGTAAATAAATTGCTGCAGCATAACTTGTAAACAACATAAAAGAAAAACACGACAAGACAACAAGACAAGAGCGCAGAAACACACCCAACCCATTCAACAAGCATACTAAGAAAATCGCAGACATGTGCGCAGGATCCAAGTCCAAAGCCAACTTCTTCAGCTGCGTGACCTGGACGTGTGCCATCCCACCCACAATCAACAGAAACACAATTCCTAATGAAATAGAGCAGCATAGAGAGACTGACTTTGGCTAGTTCACGCAATGGGCAATCACTCAGAAGGTACTCTCTCACGAGACGGATTCTGAGGTCCCTTGAATGTGTATTATTCGAAAAGGTATCATGGGGCGCGGCCCAGAAATTAAGTTGTGATCACTATCGAGGTTGCCGTATCACACATTCACGGAACCCTAGAATTCGTCTCTTGTTCTCTCACGCACCTGCATGTCCACAACAGCACCCACGCGTATACACACTTCTGAGCGGATGTGCTATCCTCACTTATCACGCACACTGGGCACCAGGCGGATACGTGATCTTCGTGGTCTCCGGCTAACACCCTCCTTTACTTCTACATCTCTGCAACTCTGTCCCAGTCTACGATCCTAAAATCTGTTATATTGGAGCCACATCTATCCCACACCCTTTCTATGGGAGAAGAATGCATGCCCAAAATCCTACGTAAAGCATATCATTTCCCACAAAGACCATCTGCCCCACAACACATATTTCCCATCTTTCCCACCTCAATCATTAATTCAACCCAGCCCTTTTCGCACACGCCTACACACACCCTTAAGCGCACATACAAACATATCCACGCTATTGCCCTCCAATTTTCCCATCGTGGGTAACCTACACTGTCTTTGTCCCACAATTCCATTACGAATTGGGTTTGCCCAAAAAGAAACGCCAAAAACCAATTCTCTTAACACGTTGACGACGAGAGCGTTTTGCGTTTGCGCGCCCACGGGACGAGACCATTTGAAGGCGCTGACTAATCGTCGGTTACCATTGGCGGACCTCGTCCCACGGGACAGAGACCCATTAAATTTACTTTATTCATGAGTAATAATATTCTACTTGTGTAAAACAAGTAAAAAACTCCTGTAAACAAAAGAAAAACTTGTATTCTCTCAAGTTTTGGGTAAATTTTCCGAAATCATGGGCTTTGTAGACCATCTCGGTTTATGAGGCTTTGAATCGTGAACATTCATAGAAGGCACAATTTATACGTTTGGCGGGAACAAGATTAGAGGTAAGGCGCCAATTGTTGGAAGGAGTTCAAATTTTAATTACTATCTGATATGATGTATCACTCCTGACTCGATACTTAATATTTCCATAAAAACCTCAGATTTAGATGGATCATGGGTCGGCACTAAAGTTAGTGAGTAAATAAGTAAATGTAAAATATGAAACAAAAAAACCTGAGAATTTCTTCATTCGGCTGGCTTACAGTACTGTCGGTCACCATTGACCGACATCGTCCCACGAGACAGACTGGCTGTCGGTCAACATTGACCGACATCGTCGTCAACGTGTTAAAAAAGCATATGCTCAATCCCCAATGCCCAACCATTTTTCCCTTCATCCCCACTGTCTCATAAGTCCCCCAACTTCCGGTCTCACCCTTAGGGGCTGAGACCCCTGGAACGTTATTTTCATGCACACGCACATAGACCTACGTATCCGCCCATCTGATAGCATCTGGGCTCGAGCTTGGGCTACGCTTTATTAACTTCGCGAATTACTGCTTCCGATCCAACCCAGAATCCACAACCATAACTTCGTACTTTGCTTTTCCGAAAATCAGAACAGCCCCCAATACCAAAGAAGTAAACGATATGCCCGAGCCCAGCTGTTACAGATACCCGGTCACTCCCTACAACACCCACACTCCAACATATCTTGAGAAAAAAACATTCACCTACCTGATCGAACAAAAAACATTTGCCTACCTGATCGACATTCCTACTCATAACGTGGCTACTAAGCTAATCCCCCGCCCCTCCCTTGAGTTAGAAAGCTCCAGATCCCGCTTCGCGATACCCTATGTTATGACGACTAATCAGTAAAACTGCAGCTAAGCATCAAGGGAAGCCCCAACCCCAACATAGCTAAAACACTATGGCTAGATCGAAACCACTCCCGCCAATCGAGCATCACATCCCCGAAAAAAACCCACCTAAGACCATCTGAGACTACTACGAACTCTCTGGACCAATCTCATTGCGTACCCCACTCCACGCCACCCCCGAGGTATGTTCGTAGCTTCCGCCACATAAAAGATCTGCACAGCCCCATGATTTGTAAGTAATTTTTACTCTAGAGTCCTTCCCTTGTGTACAATTTTCATCGAGTATTCGTCTCACGCGTTCTCCTGAATCCCCGGTGACAGTATGACTTTGCTTCTCTAAATAAGGGATAATCGAGCGTAAAGACACAATTCTAGAACCAATTAGAAAGAGCAGACCTTAAAAATGGATACTACCTCCTCCCATATTGCCCTCACAGTCCCCTTCCCTCCTCAATATAAACAATTACCTACTTACGATAACTATAGCAACTTGTCCCTAAATAACAAATATATCTCTTACAAGCATAACTCATTCACACTGGCACATCCGCTCACGAACACTCACGCCAACTTAACTGGGAACAATATCGTCAAACATCCCCAATAAACAATGCCCTTAGAGGCAAGAGCTGGTTCGACTCTTCAGTGAGACGACGTTTCAACGAAAATTTTCTGTCGACCAGAACCAACCTCTAAGAGCGTGTTCCACAACAAACAATTTATTTACAGCAATCGTGATAACACGAGAACAAATCGCAAATTCTATCACTGACGCCACCTCCGTGCCTCGATTCCCCGAGAAGAACATACCAAGGATATCAGCGCGGTGGATATAATTTCATGAATTAAAGATGATAAGTCCCACAATTTCCCGATACATTCAGAAGTAAATGCTGAAATTGAATAAGGGCCCATCTACGCAATATTTTGAGATCGAGGCATCCACTGCAAAAACCGAGGAATCAAAGAGCTATAGGTTTTCACAACTAAAGCTAAAAAATCCCTGGATTTCCCTACTTACTGCAGAGCAAAAGAGTCCCTCATTCACATTTCACATTGGATGGAATGCTACAGGTATCACACATGCCGCGGAATCGAAAATACGGAGGGAAGTCATCAAAATATTTCTCTATCACCGTTGAAATCCAGTGATCCGCTGATGACCACTCCAGACGTTGAGCGCGCTTGCTCAGTCGAGGCGAAATGGGTTATCCCTAGTCGACTAAACTTTTGCTGTTGATCTCACTTCTTCCTGCTGTAGTCTTCCAGCGTTTCTGTAACGTATAAATAAGTACAATTTATTCCTATATCGAAACCCATTGAGTGAAAATAAGCATCTCCCAAAACTTTATTTCAATTATCATAGTATAATCTTAAAGGGGAGGTGACCGCTCAGTTGACTCGGCTACCACAGTTATAGTACGGTAGTGGAAGTCTGATTTCCATTCAGATCTGTTCCAGACGACCAAGTTTTTCATATTCTCCAGGAAGAACTCGAGTTGTGAAAAGCAAGTGAACATATCACTACATTCCCACTGCAACTGAATGAACTATCGCTGTAGTGTTTCAACGGGCGCAGACATAAGTTTAACAACGGCCGGACGAGATTTCCTTGACTTGCATAAACTGCACGTCAAAGATGTTTGAAGAAAGCTCAGAAAGGGAACGGTAAAAATAAAGAGCCTGTTTCGCATGCCAAATCGAGCAGCGATATATTCTTAAAATAATTAATATTAATAAAAATAATAAGAATAAACTAATAATAAATAATAATAATGATAAATCAGGTATGCTGGCCTAGGAATATTGCTTCGTTGGTACAATTGATGAAAAGCGGAAGGTATGTAACAGTCTCTTGAACAGGATACTTTTCAAGTGCCCAGAATGAATTTATTTTGTTTCCCACCATATGGACATCAGGTCATGAGTGAAACGGTTGTTAAGTAAAGCGCAGAACTAGAATTTTGTGTAGAACATCATAATGCCTACTCGAGAACTTTATTTTATGTGCCATCAAAAAGCCAATGCGAAGATGTTTATGCATTGACTGTAATTTCCTTGTTCAAACTTCTACCGCATAACAAGCAGAACAGTAGTTTTTATCAAACATTGCAAAATAACAGTTAAGCTTCTACATTGCATACAAATGGAACGATCAACGTTCCTCGTCACACCCCCACACGTGTTAACAAATGACGAAAAGGACTAATGGGAAACTCTTGTTTTCCTATTTTTCCTAAACTAACTTCCGAAGTATTTCTCATGATTACTCAGATTCGATTTATGCACTTACAATACAAAATTAACATAATATTGTCGAAGGGGTTCATTCCTGAACATATACTAAAGGGGCGGAGGTGGTGTAGTGGCAAGTGGCGCACTATCTCACACGCACGGTCAGGGGTTCGGATCCCGGATCGATGCCCGCCCAGGCCAACCAAGCCTTCCATCCCCCCGGGGTCGGTAAATTGGTACCAGACTCGTCTGGGAGGATAAAAGCACTGACTTGTACATCGGCTGGCCACCGCAAGTCATTGTATAGGCCACATACGCACTCATTACGCCACTACGATTCTGAATGGAAGTCGAGTGCGGGGGCGCATCCCTCAGACGGGATTGATTAACGCCAAAAACTTTATCCTTTATCCTTTTATTGTCGAAGGGGGACAATAAGATACATAAAGATGGAATATAGTGAATTAATGCTCATTCTCGATCCTTTAACGATCTACTCGCAAAAAATAGATTTGTTTATAACTGACAGCTGCCGTGCAAAACTTCTCCTTCAACTTAACAAGATGTAAATTTAGCTGCGAGTAATGTTCCGTCCGTTACATCGTCAAGAATTTGGAAAAAAGCCAGATCGACGAATCTTTTTAGAAAAGAAATCCTTTTAGGCTCCATCAGAGTTTGAAAAGGTTCGAAAATAAGTCTTCAAGGTGGTAACGTAACGTAAGCTACGATATGAATCTTTAGCTTAGCATTTTATATTCCCCCACAACTCATATAACGGGGGAAAAGCAGATGACTCAGTTTCACATACGACGAACGAACAGAATCAACTAGGATTCAGTAAAAAGCACTGAAGAAACTGATCATCATACTGTATAATGAGGATTATTCCGCTTTACATTAATTACACTAGAAAAAAGCAAAATTTCCAACACCAGCGGCTTTATTGGGTTGTCCAGAATCTACCGAGAAATCATTTAGGGAAACCGGAGGCTAATAATGAAACTAAACAGAAAAAACAGCATCGTTTGCGGGCCCCTCAAAAACTAATTTGAAGAACGGGTAGAGGGCTGCAGTGTACAACAGTGCAATTCTACATGGTTTGGTATGGGAGGCAGCAAAACAATACAAGTCACACTCAAAAAAAAAAAAAGGAACAAGATTCGGAAGTGCTCTTACCTACTGCTCCATTCTCGTGCAGGCAGCTTCTTCCGTTCGTGTAGGATAGGTGATTTGGTGGCCTGCCGAGAGCTGTCCATATATGTCAAAGCGAATACGAAGAATGCAGCGCATCATGCCGGAGTACTTTCGTGCCATAAATCTTGCATATGCTTATAGGCATCCATTTTCTGAATATGTTATAATCATTATGTCACACTTCCCGCGTAGAAAAACTCACTGCAGAGAGGAGAAGGAAGGAGAAGAAGGACAAAAGATTCACAAATGAGAAGATTACCTCTTCATCTACTCAAAGTCAACGGGAATGAACAAGAGTCGTAAAGGATTTACGATTGAATAGGCAATGAAACTTGACTTCAACTGTAAAGGTTCAAGGATTGTCGGTCATTTTCGACATAAGGGCACTCAGCAGAAAAATCCATCGAAAAAACCAAGAGAAGAGAAGAACCATGTTTTATCCTCCCTCATGACAACCGCTACATTTGACATCGACCTCATGGGAATTTTCCATGTGGTCGGGACGCGATTGAAAAAGAAATTTTCTCTGCGCCAGCACCACAACTCGACAACAATCCCGTTCAAGCCGCAGAAGTTGTGAGAACGACAAACTGGAAGGATATGCTGGAGGACTGAGCAAACCCAACTCACGTAGATTTTCCTAAGCTGTAGTAGAGAGGGTGGGTCTGTGGGACAACCCAAAAGCCGAATGCTCACATGAAAAAGTACTTTAGGAAATGTAAAGTGATGTGGGAACTGCAGCCGACTTTCACCGTTTTCATTCCGTACAGGTCCCGCCATCACGCCTTCAATTGCCAGTCGTTGGACTGGAGCGCACCAGACGATGTCGGCAAATGGATGGTTTCTTGTCATTTTTTTTCGTGATCCCCTTAGAGCGTAAATCTTAGCTACCCGGAATACTACGCTGACGACTAGCTTGTCGATAGGTATCTACAGGCTCACCGATTTCACAAGGAATCCTGCTATGAGGTGCTCCTCAGATACCTGCCAGTTGTACTGGCATGACTAGCATGCAGTCAGCGTTATCTCCTCGTGTTGGGCAGAACGGAAAATCGGAGTCCAATCGCAGTCACCATTCGAACACAGGGATTTCGCGAAAGAATCGAAGAGCCGGTTTGGATAGAAGAATCGGAGAGTTGTAGAGGCATCTTCTGACGGTCTTGGGGGTACAGCGATTACAGAAAAGCTCTCTTGAGACGTCGGACCGGATGAACATCCCGACGACTACCAGCTTATCGACTGGATTTCTCAACAGCTTATTGAACGGTCATCGACCATCGGTGGCCATACTTCAGAGGTCTTGGAATGAAGAGTGAGGCTGTTGTTCAGGTTCAAATTTAGCTACACGCAAACCCGATGGACCTTAAGAATTAGAAAAGCCAAGCTCCTCGATATGTTACCACGATAGATGCATTTCCAAAAATTTGGAGCTCAATTTTCACTGTAATGATTCTGACACAATCCCATCCCTAATATCCATCGGTGTGTAAGAGGACGTGCTGCGAATCTGTCATATTTCACTCTTTGTGGATGAGGTTAACCAATTCTTTGTACTAGCAAATATCGCTCCTAATCATAGGTGTGGTCCAAGGATCGAATCCCGATGAGGATACCCGTCCAGGCCAACATACACTTTCCACACACCCAAAATAGAATATTTATTTTTTATTTATTCATGCGCGATACTTAACGCACCTGAGCATAAAGGGATGACGATACTTGTAGTTAAGCAAAAGGACAGTTTTCTTGCTTGGGTAACTACAAGAGATGAAGGACAGAGGAAGAGGAAAGCAGCGATTGTATACTCTCTCCTCATCTCAAAAGTAGAACCGGCATACAATCATAGATAGATGACTAGTCGTTCTGTGAGGCGATCTTTGGTCGAGCGATGGGGTGTCTTTCGGGAATCTCGACGAAGACCGCCAGACCAAAGTTCATCACACAGAAGGACCACCAGTCACCTGGCTCAAGAACCCACACACACATCCTTTGGAACTAGTTTAGGAGTGCATCGATTTCTGCTGCCGGATTTTTGCGGAGACCCCCCCCCCCCCCCCTCCACCGGGAAAATCAAAGTTCACAGCATCGAACGATCAACAGTCCCCTTTTCAAGGAAATCGCGAGTACTCACGATGAAACTCGGAGAGATTACTTACCAAGAGTCAGGAAAGGCTTAACTATTCAAGCAAAAAGGCGAATTATACTCTTTAAAGGTATGTACTCGAATTGATGGGATAGATAAGAAATGGTTATCCGTGGTTTCGACTAGGATAAAGAAAATTTCGCAAAAAATACCTCCAGCAAAAACTCTCTGCTTCTGCCCGTCTCTATCGCCAGCTGGGTGTCTTTTTTCAAATTTCGAACTACATCATTTCCTGAGGTTGGTTTCATCTTAGTGCTTCTGGCCGAAATCAGTCTGAAAAATAGCAGAGGAGTGTGAAAACTGCTGGAAAACGGAATTTTCCAAAAAGAAATACTGATCGGCGAATCAGTAGTGAACAGCAGACGAAAACTTCAGTTTGCACAAGAACAAAATGGAACATTACTGGCTTCAGATGTAAAGCTAGTCTTTGTTAGACAATTTGCCCCAGTGAAGTTGAGTGATTATCAGTTAAGCGCATACCGAAAGTGTGATGCACTTATAGAGCAGACGAAAATAACCAGATAAACTGAAAGAATATAGTAAACAGAAAAAGTAATAAGCACACCGGCCCCATCCAGCAAAAATCAATGCAACTATGGGTGGTGGGTGCAAGATTCACGGGCGGTCCGTTGCTATCGACCCTGGGGTAGATGGGGTCAAAGTCATAACAGGAACCCATTTCCTGGCTATTATTAAAATAATTTGGTCTGTATAAACTTTGGGCCAGGAATCTTTTGGGAGAAACGAAATGAGGACAGCAACTGCATCGTAGTAGATGACCGACGGAAGAAAGGTTTATTCAGTCTTATCCAGAATAGGTTTGGAACGGGAGAGAGAGAGCAAGAATGGGAGTGTATGGAGGGACACGGACAGGGACGGAATAGACATCTGAACACTATTCGATGTAAAGTCATCTATACCTGCGCCAACTTGGATGGAAACTTTCTGCTGAATTACCTTTCAGTGGTCTCTCATTTGGAGGTCCTTTTGAAGAGAATCGCGAACAGCCACACTATTCTCTAGAGGATTCGATAAGTATGATTTCTTCGATAAATTTTCTTCAATACAACGTCGGAGGACAGATTTCCGTAGTAAAGTGACGCGATTCTACAAAACTTTATTCTCACTGCCCACCCCGTACTCATTGCTGGGTAAGCCATCATACTTTCTTATATTACCGAAGAAATAGAACAAAAAATGGCACTGGACGTGGCTTACAATATTCACAGGGTTAGCTGAAAGACGGATAGCAAATTGACAGTCTACTGCAAAGAGAAGGGAGCTACTCGTTTATATACAACAACGGTTGTCCCCGCGTGAGGCAGTTTTGAGGGCACCCACATCTTCGTGAAGACATTAAAGGAAGAATTGTCTCCATTCCGCCATCGCATCATGACCGATCAGATAAATTAAATAAATAATAAATTCATAGTCGGTCAGGAAAAGGGAAAAAGCATTCGACATTCAGCAATTAGAGAAGTACGGATGGTAATCTTTTCGACTACTAGACGGCCATAACGTTCAATCAGAGAGATCGCCTTCGTGGCCGAACCATTTCTTGACGGACGATTTCTTATAGGTATAAAAGACTTACTCGAGTACAATTTCAAGGACACGGTTATCAAGGATTTGTAATCAAATTCCAATCACAACGACTAAATAAATAGATGGCTCGTTGTATGTGACAAAACAAACAAAATAACAATGACTGGACTCATTAACAAGCAATCAAAACTCATAACCGAACAAATTGTAGCGACCGACTAAGGTTACGTCCGTAAGAAGAGCGACCTGACCGACTAATTGATTGTTTATTATTGGGATGCCAAACTTTTCGATTATTGCAGGTGATCTTTAGACTGGAACAAATTCAGGACAACACAGCGGTTTGATCGGACACCAGTCGCTGTCTATTTGCTTTGAATGTGGCTCTGAACTTTTTATAAAGTTAATCGCGAAGGACTGAAGCCTTGTGAGGCAAGCGAGGTAGCTGTGTAGTGGCAAGGTGCGCTTTTTACTACACGTATAGTGTGAGGATCCAATCCCATATCGATACAGCCCCAGTCCTTTCCTTTCACCATTCCGAGTTCGGTTAATTGGTATTAGACTGGTCTGGTAGAATAGAAGCACTGACATCTACATAAACACCTCCATAAATCATTGTTAGAGGTAACATACATACGCATCCAACCGCCACTACGATCCTGAATAGTAGTCGAATGCAGGGCACACAGGTTGAAAGCTGATATACGATTCATTATATGTAGGTTGGAAAGCACGATGCGTTCGCCACGACCCGACTGCTCTTTCCCGAACAAGCTTTACCATTTGGTAGTTGTCGCATGCTCTTTTCCTCAAAGAATTTGAATCTAATGATCCGCTATAACATCCTGACTATAAAGTAAGTGAAACGAAAAACCTCGGTGAAGTAAAAGTCAACCGGCTCTAGCATGCCGAGATTGGGAAGAAAGACAAGCTCACTGAGCTTCATGTTGGGAGAAGAACCAGTTTGACCTTTTCTTGGAGGATCTACAGTTGTAAAGGGAGCAAAAGGGTACGGTAGGCTGGCAGCAATATGTTGTTATTTCCAGGCTTGCCGACTCGGGATGAGAGACGATGATAACACGGACGGCGGAAAGGGCAACAACGCATGGTCATTGAGGAACGCACAGGATCGCCGAGAAGCCGCAGCTGCACCCACTGCCCGAGTGCCCCGGAGACTGTATTACCCCATCGCATACTCTCATAGTCGATACCTTCGCTTCATACTCTGTACGTAGTTCCATCCCAATAAACCTTCGATATTCTGTCTCTAGTTACATCGCATGGGCTCAGCACTTACTGGTAGCAGCGAGTGCGAGTCCATCTTGCCTTAGGACTCACTTTTTTCTCTTAGTTTCGTTTTTTCTCTCCTATGAGAATCATTCGGGGCCCTACCTGGGCGGTCACTGCTGTACTGTAATTTTATGGTTATTGGGTCTACGATGAACGGAATGGCCAACCGTTTCTCCGCGTATCGCAAAACCGCCGTACCGTTACGAAACTAGATAAACTCTTAGCATTCTTGAGAACATAATAACTATAGCGTAATTATCATCTTCGCTGTCGTGTAAGGTTCACATACGTAATATTCTAATTTCGGCTCTATGCTGATGCTATTTCGCAACATTTGATTTTCCACTAATACGTAACGGTACTATTACGAAACCCTTCTTCGGTGCTCCCAGTGCACACTCTCACTTCATCGACCTTTATTTCCTTCTTTTCTTTTATCTTTTCGACGAGAGCTCTAATCGATCTTAGTGATAGTTCTTTCGATAATTTAGTGGTTTTTGCAGATAGAAGGCACATATCTTGCGGTTTATCTCCAAGCTTCAAGCTACTAACAGCGCTCTGTGGTTAACGACTGCGGTGAGTCCCTTCTTGCAAATACCTCGTTTCTTTTCTTTTTCTTAGTACCTTCTTCACTTTGTCACGTGCAAAAACAAAGAATTCAGTAGGAAACTGATATAGTAATATGACACGGTTGGCGCCTAGGACTAGAGCAGTATGGTAACTTTCCCGCGCGGATGAAGTTGGAGTGTACGGTCGCAAAATGTTATGACGAAGCATTTAAGTAGCCTATTTCTTTGTAAGTAAGAGAATTCTCAGAGGGGTATTTGAGTTTGAATTTGATTACACGGTTTGCTGTTCTCCGATTCGAATGATACCTTTTTTTTTGGTGTTTGCGATATTGCCGATCGTCAGATTTTTTTTTTTGGTCGTTCGCTCGTCTCAGCTCAGATTTTTTATGTCTATTTTGACCGCAAAGCGGTTGCTATACGATCTTTTCTCATGCTTGCGGTGAGAGGCGAGACACAGACGAAATAACATTACATGCTCAACTCTCTAAACATACTATATCTCTGCTTCATTTAGAACATTTCCCTTCCCTAAACATACGTTATCTCTGCCATATCTAGACCTTTTCTGCACATGCCGCTATCCGCTATCATTGTCTCATCTGCAACAGTTCCCTAAACATTCGTTATCTCCACTGTATCTAAAACTTCTTCAACATGTCACTAGCCTTGCTTCATCTGCAACATTTCTCTAAACATACCTTATCTCCGCTGTATCCGAAATAAACATAATACTATCCCTGTTTCATCTAACAATTTTCCCTCAACATAATACCATCTCCGCTTCATCTAGGAGCATTTATTTGCATTCTTTAGAGGGGGCGTCGCATTCTTCTGTTTTCGCTCTTTTATATATAAGCGACCTATCCCCCTAGTTCGTATCTTTGCGGATTTCATTCCACATCGTGTTCACTGTTAACTCTATCTTGTTCTTCCGTCGTAACTCGGCTGTTTCTTCTGTACCTGCACCCCTGCATACTACGATTGAGGACCTGTAGGACATGCCACGCGCTTCCGGACCAGTAACTCGTTCCCAAACCCGCATCACACAGGCCAAGGAGGACCCGACAGCGTCTCAAGATCCCGACGAAGAGTCACTCCCTGTGGCACCCAAGTTCACCGAGGAGCTACAGTCCGTCCTGATTGATTTGGGGGACGATGACCCGGTATTGGGGCGGGATGCAAAGGAACTCCGGGACGCTACTGCTACGGCTGTGACGGAGGTTTGGCATGATGCGCACCTTTCCACGGAATCGTTGGCTCAACAGATCTCAGCCAACAATGTCAGCTTGCTCCGCGAACTGAACACCTCGTTCGCGGCGGTTGGAGAACGCGTCCAGGCGCAACCTGTTCTAGCATCCTGTTTCCCCGATGGAGCTTTTCCTAAGCTACAACTTTTCACTGGCAATAGTGATTCCCCACAGTTCTCTCTTTGGCTCCGCCGCTTTGAGGACGTCTTACGCATGCGTGGAACCCCTTTAACTGAAGAGCAAAAAGCCAACTTCTTGATAGGATATCTAGACGGGGCGGCACGCGAAAAAGTAGATGAACTGCCAGAAATCCAGCGCAAAAACTACAACACCCTGGTAACCCACTTGCGGTCATTTTTCGAAAGTCCACAGCAAAGGCACCTGTCCACAGCTCGCCAAGCTCTCTCCACGTGTCAGCAAGGACTATCCGAGTCAACCACAGCCTTCGCAGACCGCCTTCGCAACCTGGTAAGGGCTGCTGCCACGGGGCAGGACCCCAACGCCCAGAAAGAACGTATACTGGAGGAGTACCTGGCACGCCTGCGAGGTGACATCCGCTATTTCGTGCGCTTAGACAATCCTACCACCTTCGAGCAGGCGGTCGAGCGTGCTCAGATGGTTGAGCAGCTCCTTGCAGAGGCTGCTGTTGACCGCCTAATGCACCCCGCCACTCATACAGACAACCAACAGGTTCAGGTCCTGTCCGCACAGGTAGCCCGCATGGATTTGGAACCTAACCGGCGTCCACGTTTTCGCACCCCACAGGGGCAATATACCAACCGATTCGCCTCGAGACAGCAAAGGGTTAACAAGCTCAGAGGGACTCCGCATCCACCACAACAGTACGGCCCTAATAACCGATGTTTCAACTGTGGAGGGCGCGGTCACTTTTCGCGACAATGCCCTTCTCCACGCAATATGAATTCGTCGCAGAACACACCCTTCCGTCCTACGAGGCAACCGGGAGCAAACATGATGACTTTTCTGAATTCAACACCTCCTTCCGACGCCGATCAGAACCCCGCATTGCCCCCAGATAGTGACCACACCGACGCTCAAACAGAAATCTCCAACGCCCGCGCTCGAATTGCTGCACTGCTTAAACGCAACCAGGAATTGTCGCATTCCATGTTCCACCATCAAACTTCCTCCTCTGTTCTTCATTCACCATCTCTTTCTATGTTGACTCCTGGAATTCTTATGCTTCTTTGTGTGGTGACTTTCTCAGCCGGATCTGCGCAAGCATCTACGGCATGGTTGTGCCCTCGCAACCATAGAGATCGGATCTTGCACATACCACTCTCATACAATTGTTCTACTATCCTACCACCTTTCAATGCCACGTTTGAGAGCCTTTCTGTTAACATTTTTCGTCCCAATACAAAACGATATTCCTCCCCAGCATGCTGGTGTAAAATAGTAACGTCGTCAGCATCTTTCTCAGTTAATTTCTTCGGCGCTCGCTCTATCGTCCATTCTGAAACAGTCCAAACAGTAACTATCGAGCAGTGCCGTGTAATGTCCACCCATTACCGCTGCGACCACGGAAACATGATCAATCGCGAGGGTTCGTGGCGCACGCTTAATGAGTTAGTAATAGAGTGGCCTTCCGCTCCCTTCGGCTGCTGTACTCAGCACAAGGTAACCGTCACAAATTGTCTCCTTTTCCCTACCACGGTATTTGCCCAACATGGAGAGGACCACCCAGATTCCCTGGCAGGTGACATGAGCGCATGCACGTACCACGCCGGTTCCTGTACGCTTCCTGACGGGTCAGCCATCATTTGGACTCCTCAAGCTGAAGAGCGTTGTCAATTTATCCCGGTAGGCAAGATGCGAGGTCAACGGGTCGGCCACGTTTGGCTCAGCGACTCCCGGGAATTCGCCCTGTCATGGACTCAATCCTCGGAACATCTCTTTGACTGCGGGAAGTCACTGTTGCTCACTGACCAGGGCTACGCCATAACTTCACCCAGGCGTTCTGCTCGATCCCTCGTTCCATCGGTAGGTATCGTGACATCCAACCAGCTAGCCGCCCAATTGCTCGCAGTGGAAGGCTCCGCAAAGGCATCTGTGTTCTCATTATTCAGACATACCATCTCCGCCCTGTGTGACCGAGTCAATCTGTTGGGCCTTTCGATCCAGACAGCACTCGCGGCTCAACCTACTGTTGTAGCACGACGCCTATTCGGCCGCACCGATATCGCAGCGTCTTACTTGGGCAATGGCCTCATACAGATACACAAATGCATGGCGGTTCCATCTTCTAGTTGGAGTTTTCTCGGATTCAACGACACGTGCTTCGCTCGCCCTCTGGTCGACATACGTCTCCCATCCGGTATCAGTCATCGGGCATACATGGACGTCGACACGGCCGTCTTGGAAGAAGAGGCTAATGAAGTGCCATGTTATTCCGTTCCCTACTTCTATATCTTCGATGGGACTCAAGCGGTTCGGCTGGATGCGTTTTCCGGCACGCGTTCCCCGGCATCGTACGAAACGTTTCGTCTCACCTCAATGACGGATTCTACCGCTTTTAACACGTCCTTCCCCTTAACTATCTTTCATAACTTGGTCATTACAAACCTTAGTGAGCTCATGGACGGCCCTCGTCTGCAGGAATTCGGTACGGCACTGGAACAGCATCGACTCGCAGAGCACATCGCTGAAGTCCGTAACCGAGCGTCCCTTTCCAGCATCGACCATGCGGCCCCTCTGCTTCCCTGGTCGTTCTTAGGCAGTTGGTCTCCATTTGATATATGGCTAGCCGTCTGTGGGATTATAGTCTCCCTGCGGGTCTTCAAGTATCTGCTACTCCTCTATCTAGGTGCAAGCCAGCCCACCCGCAATCATCCATGTGCCGCGTCTATTCCCCCTACTACTCTTCCGTTAAGAGAGTACCCGCAACCAAAATCACGTTCACTCACTCCAAAACGGGACTCCCAGTCGGATCAGTCCAGCTCTCGGTTGAGCAAAATCGTCATTGATTCGCAGTCGGTTTGGCCCCCGCGGGCCTTGTTAGCACCGCTCCACGTTTTGACGTTCAACACCGCCAGCGCCTTCTTTGTGACACAAATTCCCATTAAGGTCAATGGGATTGAGATGCTAGCATTGGTGGATACCGGAGCGGCGATCACTGTATGCAGCCGCAGCATCATGGATCTTCTAGGCGTATTCACATTACGCCCCTCTTCGATTTGCACGGCCGTAGGCATGGCGGGGGTGCCCGTTCCGCTGGTAGGCACAGCTCAACTACATTTCATAATAGGGTCCACGGCCTTGACGCACTTGGTCTACTTCACTGAAGGCTCATGCATCCCTCGTCAGGTCGACAAGTATAACATCGTAATGGGGAACGACCTCCTTTCTCGCATTCCTTCTTGGCATATCAACTATTGCCAAAAGCGCTTCACAGTAGGGCAGGACACTATTCCAATACTCACTTGTAGCCCACATCCCTGCCGGATCGACATGCCACACGACGCAACTGTAGTGCGCGCCGCACAGACTTCAATTCTCCCCCCACGGTCGGAGACCTTTGTGCGCCGCTACGTTTCTACTCCCAGGAAAGACCCTTTGATGATGATTACGCAGTCGCCAGCACTATATGATAAACACCTCTTCGTCACTCCCGCCGTTTTTCGATCCGGGCACGCGCTAATTTTGGCCGCTAACCCCACTTCGAGACCTGAAGTTCTCTACCGCCAACAGCAGGTGGGAGCGGCGATCCATCTAACTACAGATGAATCTGGATGCCTAGTCGAGGACTCACTTAGTGCGAACGGTTCCGAAAAGGAGACAAACCCCTTAATCGCGGTCACTGACCATGATACCTCAGTTCATGACGATCCCCCTAACGTTGACCTCTCCAAGTGTGAGGTCAGTGACAAAGAGAGGGACCAACTGCGAAGCCTATTTTTGGAGTACCAAGACCGTATTTCACATTCTAGTTACGACCTTGGGTCGTACACCCATACCTTGGTTAATATCAAGACTACCACCTCTTCTCCACCCACGCGTTTTCGCCCACCTCGAATCCCGGTCAAGTTTCAGAAAGAACTCGACGAGCACATTAACAAGCTCCTTAAGGCCGGCCGCATAGCTGAGAGCGACACACCGTGGGTACACAACACGGTCTTGGTTAAGAAACGGGATGGCTCCCTACGGGTCTGTCTTGACTTCCGCCCATTGAATGAGGTCACCATACCCGACCACTACCCGCTACCCCGCATTGAGGATTTATTAGTTAAGGTAGCAGGGAACCGGTACTATACTACATTGGATTTGGCATCGGGTTACATGCAGTTGCGCATGTCCCCTCAAAGCCAGGAGAAGTGCGGCTGGGCAACCCACCGAGGTATATACCAGTTCGTATACCTGCCGTTTGGCCTGCGAAATGCAGGAGCGTATTTTTGTAGGGCAATGGCTCGCATACTCTCGGGACTGGATGATCACTGCCTTGCATATATTGACGACATTATAATATTCAACAAGACCTTCGAAGAACATCTACAAACCCTTCGGGCAGTATTCGACCGCTTTCGGATTTTTAACATCAAAACATCGGGCAAGAAATTAACCGAAATCGCTCGCTCCAAAATCACCTTTCTCGGCCACGAGATATCCCTATCCTCATACAGCCCAGCGGACCGCAATATCCGCGCAGTGAAGGAGTTCCCTACACCCACCTCGGTCAAGGAAGTCAAGCGATTCATAGGTATGGCAAACTTTTTTCGGCGATTCATTCGCGACTTTGCTTCCATAGCAGCCCCTCTCTATGAACTGATGAAGGACAGCGCCGTATTTGTCCGGGGTTCCCGCCAAGAAGAAGCTTTCATCACATTGCGAGACTGTCTTACGCGCAAACCATGTCTGGCATACCCCCGTGACCAGGATTTTATCCTGTGTACAGACGGCAGTACTATTGCAGTGGGAGCAGGTCTCTTTCAGCAGGCACCCGATACCCTAGAAAGCTAGTCGCTGTTGGATATTTTAGTAAGGCGTTGTCTGATTCGCAACGACGTTGCAGCCCGACTCATATAGAACTCTTCGCGATGATTAGCGCCTTACGTTTTTTCCGCGCCACTATTTACGGTAACCTTACCCGCATTTTCTCTGACCACAAACCTTTAACCTTCTTGCTGAAACACAATAAAATACACGACAATCTGGCTAGGTGGATAGTAGAGTTGCAAAGTTATAACATCACCATAGATTACCTGAAGGGCTCATCCAACATAGTGGCTGATTGTTTGTCACGGATTTACAGCCCCTCGTCAAGGTTCGAGGATAATACCCCAGAATCTGACGACATCGTGGAAGCCCCTCGATGTCTGGTGGAATTCCCCGAGCAACCTCCCCTATTACAATATTCGCCAGTAGCTATCCGTCCGCATGATTTGTTAGTCGAGCAGCAGCAGGATCCCCTGTGCAAAAACATACTGAGCTTTCTGCATAACGGCGTTTTCGACAAAGAGGTCGAGGACGAACGTAAACCAGCTCTGCTCCAATTAGCAGATAAGTGTCATGTTAGAGCTAATGGATGCCTTTACTACCGTAGACCCACTCTAGCGCCTGCTGGCAACCGACACGACTTGATAGTAGTGCCCGAGCGACTTAAGGAACCCCTTTTCCTAGCGTTCCACGAAAGTCCCTCGGCCGGGGGCCACTTCTTTTGGAGGAAGACTTTGGCAAAAATTTCGCGCAAGTACTTCTGGCCCCATATGGCAGAAGATGTATTTGCACTCTGCCGGACATGCGACGTTTGCCAGAGAAAGAAGGCCGCAGCCCGTAACCGCGAACAATTGTTACTCCCCGTCCCGGTGGCAATCTTTGATAAGGTCTATGTAGACCTCACAGGTCCCATGCATGTTACAGAACGGGGCAATCGCTACATCATGGCGATGATTGACCACTTTTCAAAGTACGTAATTGCTGTCGCACTACCGGACTGCACGTCCGCAACGGTCGCACAAGCTCTGATGAACGAGTGCATTCTCAAGTACGGAGTAATGTCCGAACTCATTTCAGATAACGCATCCTATCTAAGATCCGAAACGCTGACCGAGTTAGGTAAGCTTCTCCGTGTTCACCGTTACTTCTGCACTCCTTACCACCACGAGGGAAATGGAGCATGCGAGCGTGTGTTCGCCACGTTTCAGCTTATGCTCCGCTCCTACATGAGTGCGGCTCAGTGCGACTGGGACCAGTTCATTTCCGCCTGTACGTTCATGTACAATACTTCGACTCACAGCAGTATCCAGAACACACCATTTTTCCTAATGTTCGGGAGAGATCCTACCTTCAATGTTGACCTTATTATCCGTCATCATGAGGAGCGTCACGTCTCTTCAGATTCCGACACGCACGCATATATCGAACGTCTCCTACCCGTACTCCACTCGGCATGGCAGTACGCGTATCAGTTCAACACTAAGCAACGCGAAAAATACAAGGCGCAATATGACAAATCTCACTTCGCCCCGCTTAAAATCGAAGTAGGTGATAAGGTTTACCTCAGGAACTTTACACCCCCTCCCGGACTATCATCCAAGCTTTGTATGCCTTGGCTCGGTCAGTTTCGCGTAATCTCGGTACAACACCCCCATGTCGTCATCGTTAGCATCTCCGCTCCGGGCTCTTCACCCAAAAAGGTTCATATGAATCAAGTTAAGAAATGCCACCTCCTATCTGGGCCAGTTTTCACCACACCCTGGCTCCCTGAGGAAGAGCAGACTGCCTTGGTTAATTGCCAAGCAGAAGATCTCGTAGTACCCGGATATTCGCGTTCCTGCGTGGCTAACAGGGAGCCGAAAAGATTGGCTCCAAACCACCCATACAACACCAGATTGCGGAAGCGTTTGAATTCTCTTTGAGTTTGGCGCCATTTCGAGTCGTACCTTGACCATACCTTGGTTCCATCTTTCTCTCGCACTTCACTTCTCCTTAAACTATAGCATACTTCGGTTACACAAGTCTTTTGAAACGCAAAATTATAATAATATCTTCATGGCCAAATTTGTTCTTCTAAGAACTCTTCTTTAGATTATTCTTTGAATGTTTCAGATTTGTTCGTGTTCGTTATTCGAAGTCAACCGATTGACTGACTTGCCAACGCCACCATGGAATCGAGGCCTCAACCCGATCCCGACGACAAGCAGTCAGGTATAGGGGCCGGTCCCCTCTCACTTTCTCCGAGCCATATCTTGGCTGATCATTCAGTGTATTCGCACAGCGATCAGTCAGATCGTGACTCCGTTGATAATACGACCGCTGCGGTCTCATGCCGTAGCGACAATGATCCTTTAACATCGGATCGTGAAGCATCAGAGCGAGGCTCCTCTTTACTAGAGGAATCGCTAGATGCTGACATCGGTTCAGTCGCGACGCCTTCACCAATGGAGGTTACCGAGTATACGCCGGTGGCTAGCCCTAGGCCCTCGGCATTGCCGTTTGACCCCCTCCCACCTGCACGGGCTACGATGTATCGCCCCTGTTCTCCACCGAGGTGGAGAACATCCAGGCGTCGGGCGTACCGACCTCGCTCTTTCAACATCGGCCATGCGTACGCCGCTCGTCAGCCCACCAGACGGTCGCCACCCGCTCCCTCCGCTCCTCCTTCCAGCTCTCGCGGTTCCCGGAGAGGGATTTCCCGCCGACAACCATTCAATATAGGCAGACCCGCTCGACGCGAAACTAAATCTCCACCTCGTGATGAGTGGTCTGATTGGCGCCAGAACCTTCCAGAAACGACTCCCGCGGGCTTTACCCACCATTTGGCCGATCGTCACCCTTGGGGCCCCCTGGTGCGCCCGCGTCCTCCCAAGTACGCTAATATCAAAAACGAGTGCACCACTAGCGAACTTCCTCTCGACAGGTACAGACCGATCCCCCCAGGGGCATACCACGCTACTCGATGGGTTCGCTCGCTCTTCCCCAATTACATTCGAGGTGATCCCACTCCTTCGAACAAAATTCCTGTAATGGAGCTCCAGACGCTCGAAGCGGCCATCACATTTCGAGAGAACTCGCTTGAGATCCTCAACAAAACCTTGAAAGGGGAATATCAGGAACTAGTGCGGACTAACGAGCAGACCCCTCTCGAGTCGTATTCGTCCACAGCGGCACCTCCCATAATCAACGAAACTCGCCCAGTGTTGTATCAGGTGGTGGCTACAGGATATGGTGCAGGCGTTATATTAGAGGCAAAAGATCTCTTTGTAATAGGACCAGACCGCCGTGATTTGCACTGCATTGTCCTGGAACAGTATGCTGTCGATGTGCTCACGGAAAAGCGCGGTTTCGACCAAACACTAATATCCATTAAGGATCTAGTTTGGGTCTATTCGGTTACCCCGACGCGCGCAGCTCTACAAGACCCTACAAACACCTTGGCTGCGTCCCGTATACCACGTGCCACCGCGTTGGAGGCTTCGTCCAAGTATTTTTTCCGCGTCGACCGTTTCGCACTCATTACTCCTAACGTAAACCCTCATCCCAGCGTTGGCATTGTAGTAAGCCTTATCTGGCATAATGGCGCAATCAGGAAGTTCTTAGCCGTTTTTGAGGGCGCCCCCGAAGCGGTGACTATAACTCCTTCATTATGTGCTCGCGACCTCGAGGACTTGTATCAGTATTCATTGGTATTAGCCCAAACCCGCGTAAACTGTTCCTGTGCTATAAGATTTTCTGAGCCACCTGTGTCGGAAGAGGCACGGGACATGTTGTGCCAATTGGTCCGCTGTTTTTTTGCCTGTTAATACGAGCGAGGCAGTTTCTCCCATGCGCGTGATGAATCTCACACAGGAGGACAAAACTTGGCTGACCGACCGCGTTAACGAATTTACCAGTTACCGAACTAACACCCACTCTTCTAAGCGACGAATGGGACAGCTCTTCAATGTAGCTTGCTCCACGCTAGCCGCCTTAGCCACGATGCACGACGATACTACCGTGCGCTGGGTAACTCTCACCCGGCCGCCAGGTAACATGTGCCCGGTAAGATTTGACTTCGTTTTAAGCGATATGGCACACGAAGCTAGGTGGGCAAGAGGCCGTATGGTGGATTTCTGGGTAGCTGGTGCCGACCATACCACACAAATGCGCGTAGATAACGCCCTTTTCGACACGGACAGTAAACGGCTGTCTGTACGCATTATGGGCTTCACTTGGAATCACGCCTCTATTACTGCGCTACTTTCTACGCACGGGCGGAGGCAAGACGATCGCCACGTGATTGACGGCTACGTTCGCCTCGGCAAGCTCGCCAAGGCTGCAAACGCGGCGAACGAAGCCGTTTCTCGCTTTCTTCACATCGTCGAGCGTATCCCATCTGGCACAACGGGACACCGGATATTAGATACAGTCTATCGTAAATCAACATCCGATTCCCCATCACCATCTACGAAAGCCCCCCATCAGGCGACACTCTCCAATCTCCCGGATACCTTCCGGACAAACCAACAGACCATCACACTAACAACCGACCAGCAGGCCGCATTCGCGCTTGCTATGGCGGGTCACCTCATTTCGAGCATCAACGCCGCTTTCGGCACCGGAAAAACCCTCTTAGCAGCTATAATTGCAGCGTACTACGTTAAGCGAGGTATGGGACCCATCATAGTTACCACAACCACAAATAACGGAGCGGCTCAGTTTACTAACACTTTGCTAACGCTTAAGGGCTTCCCCGACCTACACATCCTGCGTTACCTATCCGAAACGGCTTTCCTCGATGAGTCACCGGCCACTCCGGCGGACATTCACGAGATCCTTAAGTCCCTAGGTAGTCAGTTTGACTCGAAATTAACATCAGCGGAGCGAATGCTGTGCGCACGTTTCACCAAAGGCCGTACCCTGTATGAGGAATACGCGCGCAATCCCGAACGTTCAATGCATATGTCGGAGAGCGAGATCGAAGAGTACATTCTGGCAGAGAAAGAGGTGTCGGAGTGCGTTAAGAAAATGGTGACGCTTATGTTCAAAGTAAGAGCACCAGATATTTTGCTTCTAACCACAGCGTCACTCATCAACACCACGAGCACGGGCGGGATTTTCAAGACCCACATAGGGGACCGCAAAGTGATAATCATTGATGAGGCCTCCCAAGTCCCCGAACCAATTTTTGCGTGCATCACCACTCTGTTCCCAGACGCCTCCCAGCTCTACGTCGGCGATGTCAATCAGCTGCAGCCGCACACTAAGTGCCCTCCCGATGCCAATCCAGCGTTGTTTGGGGCTCGAAGTATCACAGACGTCCTGGCTCAGTCCCCCCTCCTACCGAGAGCTACTCTGATCACTACGTTCAGGGCCCACCCCGCTCTCAACGCGCTACCTAATATCCTGTCGTATAATGGCACCTTGGTCAGCGGAGCTCGAGCCGAGGACCGTCGTCTCCTGTTAGATCGGATCCACTTCCCTAACCCACATATACCCTTCGCCCTCGTGAACGTGAGGGGCTACTCCGTCAGAGCACCTACACGCTCACATTCAAACGAGTACGAAGCCCAAGCGTGCAGCTCTTTAATCGACTACCTCTTAGACGTAGCCAAACTGGATCCGCAGCAAATTTGTGTTATAACTTTCTATCGCGAGCAATACCGACTGCTACAAGATTTCGCTACTTCCCGCCATATTGAAATCGCCACTGTAGACTCCATCCAAGGGCGTGAAATGGACGTAGTAATACTTCTAACAACACGCACTGGAATGGAGGGAACAGCGTCGACTTTTGTCGACAACCGCCTTCGGCTGAACGTAGCCATCACGAGATGCCGCCACGGGCAGTTTATTCTAGGTCAGGTGGCGTCGCTCCGATCTCTTCCCCACTGGGGCACGGTCGTCCGATGGGCCGAGAGTATTAATGCAGTAGTGCAGTCTACACAGTTGGAGCGCCTATTCCCGAGTTGCTAGGAGAAGGATTTTTAGTTCCCTCTACCAAACTATCACTTTTCACTTTTTTTCACTTAGGTAACACTTTTATTTTTTTTTTGCTTATACGACATCATTTTCCGCCATCTCCGATACTCAACGATACTCAACTACTCCGCAAAGGGCTTATGGGTGTCTCGACGCGAAAAGGCGGCGCCGTCTCTCGACATAGTCGTCTAGACACCGACGTCTACCGTTTCCTGCTGCCTCTTCAGCTAAGTTTTTTCTTCTTACAAGTCCGGGACGGACTTTTGTGGTTAGGGGAGGTGTAAAGGGAGCAAAAGGGTACGGTAGGCTGGCAGCAATATGTTGTTATTTCCAGGCTTGCCGACTCGGGATGAGAGACGATGATAACACGGACGGCGGAAAGGGCAACAACGCATGGTCATTGAGGAACGCACAGGATCGCCGAGAAGCCGCAGCTGCACCCACTGCCCGAGTGCCCCGGAGACTGTATTACCCCATCGCATACTCTCATAGTCGATACCTTCGCTTCATACTCTGTACGTAGTTCCATCCCAATAAACCTTCGATATTCTGTCTCTAGTTACATCGCATGGGCTCAGCACTTACTCAGTGTGCCGAAAACCTTTCGACTATGATTACGGCACTACATATTTAACTCATGTCAAAGAGATATACATATGTATGTATGTGGTACCACTTTAAAATATAACATTCGCACACAAGTAGCTGCCGCAGATCCATCTCAATGACGAAAGGATTAGACAGAAATATCACTTTCTTAGCGCTAGAACAAACGAACTTGCCAATCAAGTTATTGAAATCCACGAGATATTTCAACCCATGTAAGCGTGGAGACAAGTGGCTCGAAGCGATGCTGGGCCGTTGATGCTCACATGATACCAGCTCCGGCTCGGGCATGCCGAGACTGCTGCCGATTTGCTGAATATTTCCCATCCAGATCAATTTTGCTTCTTCGTCTCATCGTGTGTCTCTCCTCTCGCCAATCGATCGAAAATCTAGCTGTCGCAGTTGACTGTTAATGATCGTTAAATCGATTGAAAACAAAATTTGGGACTACTCTTCCCTATGGGTTTAGCCAAAGGCCGCTGAAGGCGATGATAACGACACAGGAAACCTTCCTGCACAAATCCAAAGGAGGAGCGGGCGTGCTGTTACCAGCGATTGCGCCGTCACAGAGCTTCCAAAATAGCCCGTCAGATGGCAGCAGCCATCTTCATATAAAAAGTTCCGAGGATCGAGGTTTAAAGGATTCATTCAGGGGAGGGAAAGAGGTTAGGCTGATGGATTGAGTGGATTCGGGACTATTCGATCGTGGAATAGTTCAAGCTTTAAGAAGTGTACCGATACCGTGTGCCTCTTGGGTATTCAAACTACAAGGATGGATTATCCATCCGACCCAATCTCCATACCTCGAAAAAATGGGCGTCCATGTGCAGTTGAACCGCACCAACGAGACGGTAAAGCCACCACGGAGTCCGAATTTAGCGCGTGGTTCCGGTGACGACCTCTACACCACCACCATAGATAGCAGTCTCCGGGTTGGTCAACCAGTTCGGTAGACAACCTTTCACTGGTACCTTCCTTCCAAGTGGGTCATTCCGAAACAAACTCAAAAATGGAAGGGAACGAACCTCCGGTAGGAGATTCAGTCCGATAAACTGGCAGAACTCTGAATCACGCTTTGCGGACAAGCGTCTGAGTTGGACTACCGGTGCACAGACGGTAGCACATAGTCCCGTGTCCGGTGACTGTAGCTTCAAATCACCTTACGATCCTTGGGAAGGGAGAATGCATTCACAAAGGTATTCTACAAGTCACTTCTAACTTGTTTACCATTCGTAAATAACAACTTCCATATAAATATGACTTTATTCTTTAAACTTACAATCTATACATAAAATCTGCGAGAAACTGAAACGCTCCTCATCACAGACAACAGAAAATGCGATTTGAGAAAAAAAGGGACAAAAACAGTAGTCATGTCATTTCTCTATACTCTCTTTCTAAATGACATCTTTTGCGGATAAAACTGAACCTTACAAATACATAATACAATTACTACACCGTTACAATGTTATAGCTGTTACTGTGTCGATGTTACTATGATGTTTGGAAGTTAGCTAAAGTGTTACTAAAGGGAAATTACTATAAAAAGCGATTAGAGCATCAGTACAGAACAGCGCAGATTTTCATTAAAAAAAAAAAAAGTATGTGGCACTGGTAGTTATGAAGGTAGAAGGCATTGATTTGAATTGTTAGGCACGTTATAGCAAAGAGGTTAAACTAGACAACAATTGCACTATGGACAACTGATGACTTCACTAAAAGTATCGCTTATTGCTTAGTGCTCCAGAATACGCAGATTACCAGAGACAATTTTATTTTCCAAAATCGATCCAGGCGGAATATCGATTCGATCACCGTGATTGGCGATGATGATCACGGTTCCCTGTAACCAAGAAGAAATCATTTTTCTGTTTTCTCCATCACCAGGAAACGAAGAATGGATCGCAGCGAAGAACATCGCCATTACCTACGCCTTTGGAATGAACCGCAGCCTCATGATCCTCAGCAAAAGCTTAGAAAAAGCCCCTCCCACATTGGTGCGCACGAGCAAGCCATGCCTTCTTCATGGACAGCAGAGTTGAGTTGCTTAATGTGGGCCTCCTTGTGTAAGCCCATATGCCAATTTTTGTTCACGACCATGACTCGGCAAAAGCAAGGCTCCCTATAACATGAGTCAACACCAGATCCATACTGGCGAACTAGCTTAGGGAAGTCGATCCATCACTAATCCGGGTCTTTCCGGGATTGCTTGTTTGGCATCCAATAAACCCATCTATGGCTGTTAAAATCACCGGATTGCACTTGACTGCCCACCGCCATAATGTTACCACCTATCATCTATCTTTCAAACGACACAACGTTCAGTGAAGAAGTCGAATGCCTGAGGTGTCCAAAACATTCAAGCGTCCATAGGCGAACAAAGCCTGAACCTTGATTTCTAACGTTTAAGGACTCCACTTGACGGAACAGACAACAAGCTGATTTCCGACTTGGTAGGATTTTCTGTCGCTACCTTTCCACCACAAGTAAGGAAAATTATAATAGATGATCGATAAGGCTGCCAAAACTCGTATAATTTACTCTCTTGAGTGTAACAAATAGATAAACAACACCGATAAACAAATGCAAACCTTCAGTGATACGTCTCGTCCGAACCAAACATCTCCCGAAACGGTCAGATGGTCGAGTTCGAGCAAATCGGGAATTCCTTGGAAACGTTTCAAGAAGTCTGACACCTGGAAAAGGTAAATGTATGACTTTAAATATTCAGACAACACGGGGAGCTTAAACAAATGGTCAGATTTCTGGAAAATACGAGGTGTACACGACTGTTTTAACTGGTTGGGAGAGAAAGTATTGGATAATTGTAATCGCTCAGGTATTCGGGACGTGATCCTAATTCAAAATTATTCAGTTAATAGCAAATTACGCTATACGACCAGAAAACGCATACCTTGTCAAAACTCGAGCCCAATTTCACCAACGGCGTTGTGGGGAATGATCTGTGTTCAGAAAGTGTCAAACTTCCATGATCGATATCGTAGAGATTCGACATGAGCAATAACAAATCCGAACATTTCTTTACTGGAAGGAAACGCGATCGCGGTACGTTGATTCCTGAAAAATGGAGTGCATTCGACAGCGATTTGAAAGAGCATTCAAGAATTGAACACAACACTTTGATTAAGTTGATAACCTATTGAAGTCACACTTCCCGATCAAGGTGGTTCCTGCGATGGTGATAAGGGCCCCAAAACAGGCTCAGCCGACGTACACACCCGAAGACGGACGAGTTTTCACGGTCTTGTGAAGGCGGCGGATGTTGTACCACTCGTACCGGGACGCTCACGTTGCACGCAGGCAGCCTATCGTAGCAAGCTGCACGCAATCGAGCAGACATTCAGACAGCTCGTCCAAACACCACTTCCATGCAACGTTTGTCGTCATATGTTTGCTCAACCCTAATCTCACCACTTTTTGAAGCTTGAAGCGGGACGTGATCAAGAGAACGTCCCTGGAACCAAGTAGACGTCAGAAGATGCTATGGATAGAAGAAAATAGTCGCCACTGATAAAAAGAGCAGACACTATGACACTGCGGGATTACCTCTAAAAAGATGGAAGAAGGGGAGGAAGGAAGAAAGAGTTAAGGGAGATGGAATAAGAATAAGACAATGCTGGACATTCCACATAGTTCAAAGCTCTTCTCTAGCTTTGCAATGGCTTTTTAACTCGGATACCATGTAATAAGTTTACGGAGATAAACAATGTTTGGAACGGTTTTTCGTCCCTACATTGATATTCATTTGAAACTAAGCAACCGAATACGATAAGACAAAAATCCTGGTTGGCTGGTCCAACAAAGAGCAGAATGCAATATGGGATTCGATTGCCAGGCCATGACGGTGACTTTCCTTTCCCAACTGACAGCCATTTCAAACCAGGGAGGTAGACAAATGCGCAGTTAGCTTGAGCGACTTCAATGACGGGGGAGAAGAACAAATCTGATATCTGTTCAGGAGTCTCCTTTTCCCTAGGTGAGCACTACACCAATTGCCCAAGAAGCGAACAGAAAAACTCAATTCCTGTGAAAAGGATTTGACACTGACCGCAGGCTCCACGGAAGTTCTTAACAGCGGCACCAGCTGCGGTTTCCAATTGAATGATATCTAGACCGCGATCGAGATGTTTGGGATTGACGATCACTTCCATTTCCAGTTCATTATTTTCCACGACTCGTTTAAATAGCCGATAATTTTGCCCATAAGTTGTTTGTGTTGAAGATTCTGAAGTAATTCCTTTTGGAATAAAGCGCCTGTAGAGTGCTTAATGGCTAAAGGGAAGGGTTCGCCGGTGTGCGTATGCGATACGTGGACTGTGATCGCAACCCACTGAACCGCTGCGCTGCATCTTTTGTTACGTCATCAGCCCGCACCGCGTACGCACGCCGGCATGTTTTATTATTAAAACGATGTAGAACAAGTTCGAGCAAAGCTAGCTGATAAACGATGCAAGAAATAACTGACCGGAATTTACTGATGGATTTGAACTCGTCCACGTAATCCTTTGGAACTTGGGCGATCTCAAGTAACATAAGTCGATTCTCGTACTGGATCAGGGTACCTCCTTTCACGTCTGCTCGTGTCTTATTTGTTACCTGAAACAGCTTTTCCGAGATGGGGACGAAGCATGGGAAAAGATGTAAAGACACATCCGAATAGCGCGAAGATTTAGTCATGGTAGGTAGGGCATGCTTTATAACCACTTATGAGAACTCGCAAATAAAACATACCTCCATGAGGAATTCCGGATGCTCATGACCGGCAGGGGGAGATAGAAGGAAGTTCAGGATGGCAAAGTCAACTGTTGCACCCATGTTGTCAATATTGGACAAGAAACAGTACTAAAATCATCAATATACTAAGAAACATTCCAAAATTCAAATATGTAATGTGACAGGATTATTACCTCTTTTCCGTCCGCGATGAACTCGTCGATAAGACCGGAATTGTAAAATGCTTCATAGAAGTTACCGTGACCGGGTGGGTACCAACTGAAACAGAACTGCTAAAAAGTGAGGCTCAGCTATCATCAGGTGTTCAAAGAAATTCTGGTACGAAGGGGCTATTCCTAGTGAGAGTAGGAAGACTTATACAATTGCGATCTGGCCAGTTCATGAAAAAAGTTCGTGATCAATCCGATTATTTCATTCCCGCTTCAAAACGTCCACTTAAGGGCGGGGTCAACGCACAAACGAGCATCTTTCACCTACAGATACGCATGCAATGTCACCCACCAGATGATCAGTGCTTCCATTAGGCTTTGGTTATATCTCCCACATGTGAAAACCCGATTTGTAGTTCCTATAGATTTGATTTCAGACTTGGACGTTGGCCAGAACGGAGGTCGGGATGCAGTCGAATCGTACAAAATAGGCTCACAAGCGCTACGATCTCAGCAAGTCTTGTCAGAACCCCTTATCTTCCCACTCCTGACAACGCATCTTTACCGAAATTTACTTATTTATTTGTAGTACGTCGCGACCCGTGAAATAGTCCAGACCAATGTAGGAAACAGATGGACGGTGGCCTCAAACTCAAAAAATGGCATGCGAGAATATCTGAAAAAGGATGAGTAGGAAGTTCAATCGATTCATGGCCAAAAGAGCAATGCACCATCGATTCAAGCAGGATTTTCTGTTTCTTCATCGTTTTCCCGTATTGGGACACTCTCAATTTCCTCGGCATATTCCACTTTGATATAGCTAGGTATAGGGTTTCACCTATTGCCTACACGCAACACAGCCACTAAAGTTATTAGTCGTCGACAAAATCTAAACGCTGAACCTGTGGGTGAATAGAAAGCAAGCGGGATGCTTCGAAAAAAATTGCTAACAATTCTTCTTTGACATTCCCGAGTATCTTACTGCAGCTCATTTTACGTTTGACTCGGTATATTTAACTGTATTTAGGAGTCAATTTCCAGAAAAGCAACTGCACCAGTAACTCACCACTCCTGGTCGGAGTCCGTGAAGGGATTTCGCTATTGGCATGAGAGTTTCGCGGTTGATACGTGGGTATTGCGATTGACAGAAAGTATGAACGGAGACCTGCAAGGATACGATTTAAGCCAGGACTACTGTGGCTATAAATTCGGGGAACACGGCCAACCTTAACATTTGCGTATTTCTTCAAAACTTTCTTGGTATCTTCTTCAGTATTGAAAGAGTTCATCAGAACCAACGGCACATCAACATTGTATTTTTTGTTCAAAGTCTATAACAATATTTGTATTGATACTGATTGATCGCTCTATCCGACCAGCAACTATTACTGAATAGTAATTCCTTAATGCAATCATACCTGAATTTGTTGCAGGGTCAAATCGAGGAACGTTAGCTCGTTCCTGACAGGAATCACTGATTTCGGCCCCTTGCAACCCATTGATGTACCGAGACCTCCATTTAGTTTCACCACGACCAATTTGTTCAACATGGATGCAATCAATTCTCCATTATTCGGGTGTTCCCAGCTGAAAACGAGGACTTGGCGTGAGCTTGACGTTGCTATTCAAAGTTCACATACATGCTTGTATGTTCTGATGGATCCTTCCGGTAATGGCTCGATTTTGGACCAATCGACATGTGTTTTAGCTCGAAGGAATCGGGCAAACAGATTACGGAATCCCTGAGAGCTCTTTTCGATTTTTCTGAAAAATTTGAGTCCAAACCAAATATGGAACACAGTGATTGGGTGCTATGTACATGCAAACCTATATAATGAGAGGATAAATCATGTCGCGCAAAGACTCAGGAAGACTGAAAATGTATAGGGTCGTATCAGAGTGCC